>CM064483.1:27774325-27861825 GCA_032716605.1 Paralithodes platypus | reverse complement strand
GGTTCGTTGTGCACTGGGAGCTAAGGTGTCTTGAGATCGCCTCGTACCCATACACAACGAACGTATTATAGTCTGCATGGTTGGTATCTAATTGAATATACTTAGTGGGTATTTCAAGAATGTCAGGGGGTAAGGAAATGTGATTTGTATATTAGAAGACTGTGATTAACGAGACGTGTAACATGTGGAGGGAGGTGGTAGAAAGAGAGGGATCTCGTTGGGGGTGGAAGTTTCGCTCCCAGGAATTTTCGTTCCTGTGGTATTTCAATAATAATAATAAAATAATAATAATAATAAGGGAACAACCACTGGTAAGGCAATACATACTGCTCAAAGAGCCATTATTCTACTGTAACAACAGTATCGTCGTCTGGTGTTATTATAGTTTCCTCATTTGATTGCCACATATGCTGTATATACGTGCTCATGAAAAAAAAAAGTGACTGAATTATTAATTGACAGGTAAATAATAGCACTACAAAACTAGTGCAATCATATGAGGAGGCTATTCATGTTTTCTTACATCAATGGTTATTGAGATCATAGGTAGCTGAATACAATTATTACATACAAGATGTGACTAATATTTCGAACTACATTAATTATTATGCAATAATAGTACCACAAATATATTACAATCATATGAGGGACACTTCACATTCTTCATTACATCAACGGTTATTGAGGTCATAGTTAGCTGAATACAAGAGTCACATACATAATGTGACTAATATTACCAACTACCGAAGTTATAATGGAATTATAGTAATACAAATATTTTACAAAGATGAGTTACATGGTTCAAATTCTTATTACAATAATGGTTATTGAGGGGATAGTTAGCGCAATATGACCAGTGGAGAAGTTTACATGCCGATAGTAATATAATATTTAGTAGGGTGTGTGGTTATGGGAGAGAGGGAGGGGGGTTGTAGGAGGTAGAGGAATGGGTGGGAGAGGAGGAGGAGTAAGGGGGGGGGGGGGGAGGAGGAGGAGGTAAGGTACTCCAGGGAGGAGGAAAGTGTGAGAGGGGAGGTGTGTGTGTGTGTATGTCCCTTCTTAAACATCCTAGAGGGACCCTACCCGTCGTGACCCAGTCACCAGACCCCAGCCAATGCCTTCTCTATACATAATTATGTATAGAGAAGGCATTGCCCCAGCACCCAAAATACACAGCCACACAGATTCAGATTCATATTCAAATTATTTTATTTCCATAAAATAATATTCGGAGGGAAGGTGCAAGTGGTCCTCCGGGAGGGACAGTGCCGCATATCCGGAGGTACTTGTACATCAAGCCATTAGCCGAGAATATTGAGGACAATACAGCAGTATGGTTAGGGGTTTTGTAGGAGGTAGAGGAATGGGTGGGAGAGGAGGAGGAGTAGGGGGGGGGGGGGGGGAGGAGGAGGAGGTAAGGTACTCCAGGGAGGAGGAAAGTGTGAGAGGGGAGGTGTGTGTGTGTGTATGTGTTGGGGAGGGTGGGACATACTACATATAAATAAGTTGTTTAAGGCCAGCGATAGTACTGAAGATAAATATGGTAGTACAAAAACAAAAACAAAAATCTTAAAAGGGAAAGTTTGAATTTCAACGCAAGTCTACAGATATCGGCAGTATCGCTTCATCGTACCTGACACAACATATCAATAAGTAGGGAAGGAAACTGTATACGTGCAAAGATCAAGATTCAATTAAGTTTAGTAGCAAAACAATATTCAGAAGGAAGATACTAGTAGTCCTCCGGGATGGATATGCCGCATATCCGAAGGTACTTAATTGTAGATCAAACCATTAGCAAAGAATATTGAGGACAATTATGTTGCTTACATATGCAAGGGTCATGTATATTGGCTTGCAAAAGGATATGAATTGGCACTTAACAGATTATTTAAATAAAAGCTGTGTTAGAGGCTCAGAGGGATATGTATATACTGTACATTGTCAATCTATTAAATGAGAATAGCAGTGATAAGTAAAGAAATACTGACTGATATTATAAGTGTGACATGATCAATGAAAATATGAAATCGTGTAGAGGGCGTTACAAAGGGTTTAAGTGTGACCTTGTAAGAAAGAAGAGATGTGTGGAGGGCAAGGGGTGCATACTTATAAGGTTCATGTTTCATGTTTACAGTACATATTATTGTGGGGGGGCAAAGTTCTTGTGTTTTTTTAGTATGTTATTGATTACGTTATTCTTTAGCATGTATATTGCTTGATCCTCAATTGTGGTTAACTGATTATTCCTGTATTCCCTAATCATTGGGCATTCCAAGATATAGTGCTCGAGAGAGTGTTTGTTGGGAGCTCTGCAAACCCTACATTGCCTGTGCTCTTCTTCTACCTGCCAATTCAGCTGCCATGGATAACAATAGCCAAGCCTTATTCTTGCATGTACTGAGTCTACCCACCTACTCGTTGTACGTTTACCATAGGTGTATTTGGTCGTAAATGCTACTTTATTGTAGTAGTTTATAGATCGGCTGGTATTATGATGTCTAGCTCTGTCTTCATCCACTCTTTCTTCTTGTGTCTTTTTAATTATAGTTCTCATTTGTTTCAATGACAGTTCAAGAATATGATCAGGTTCTTCTTTCTCTGAGGCCTCCTTGGCAAGCTTATCTGCCCTTTCATTGCCTGGGATTCCTACATGTGAAGGAATCCAGGCAAATTTGACCCCTAGCCCCTTCTCCCCTACACATTTTATCCCCCGTCTGATATCTTGTACAAGGAAAGGATAGGTGGGTTGGGGGCTAGAGATAGCTTCCAAGGCCGCCCTGCTGTCAGATAGGATAAGAATATTCTTTCCCCTTCGAAAGATACTCCCAATTCCCATCGCTATTGCCACCAGCTCAGTTTGAGTGGAGGAGGCCCAGTCCTGTAGCCTGGATAGTTCATCGTCTTCCTGAGCAAAGTTGCCACCACTCATAATAGTGATGGCAGCTCCTGCCCTCCCAGTTACGGTGTTAAGTGAGCCGTCACAGTATACCTGATCAGTGTTCTCATCTGTCATATCTTCTATTAGTGACATAAAGTTTGTCTTCAGAGCGTAGGACGGGATCTCAGACTTTTTTGTGTCGAGTTGTGTCACTATAATCTCAATAGTGGCCTCTTCCCAGGGCGGAAGGGGGACACTCAATTGCCGGTCATCTGGATGGTAGTCTGTAAGCTGGGTGGGCGGGGTGGGGTCAGTCAGTTGCCAGTCACCGATATAGTAGTCTGTAAGCTGGTAGTCAAGAATGTCAGCAGCAGTTACATGTGGCCAGTCCCTGCCTTTTAAGTCATCTATTCTAAGTAGCTCCATTAGTGCAGTCTTAGGTCGTGTTTCTCTGTCGTCTCTCAGTGTTCGTATGCCTATTATCATATTTGTTTCTTTTATTCTATCAGTGATGGACGATAGATTTAACTCATATCTAAGATGTTTTACCTTGACATTTCTCGGACATCCAAAAATAAGTCTCATGGCCTCATTTTGCAGTTTGTCAAGTTTTTCGATCTGATTAGCAGGTAGACAGGAGAGAGAGAGCAGGTGCATGGTAGTCAATTACTGATCTAATATAGGCAATGTACATGGTCCTGAGGATAGTGATGGAGGCACCCAAGCCTTTCCATGACATTACTTTAAGGGGCCTTAGTCGTCTTTTACAGGTGGTCATTACATGATTAAATTCAGCATTATTACCCTGTAGTCCCCCAACATACACTCCCAGATATTTATAATAGTCTACCCTCTCCAGTACATTACCATGAAGATGTAGAGGCTTGTTACGATTACAACCTTTTGTTATGGCTTTTGTTTTGTTTGTTGATATTACCAGGCCTAATTGGTCACAAGCTTCTCCTACCAAGTCTAGGGCACGTTGCATGTCCCTGTGACTATCGGCCTGGATCAAAATATCATCAGCATAGCTTTCACAGATCACTCCTCTGGGAAATTTGAGTCTAACAATAATGTGCATTAATATGTTGAATAGTATTGGACTTAATACTCCCCCCTGTGGTGTACTCAGCTCAAGCTTACGTACTTCAGACTTTTTACCTTGAAAGACGACATATGCACTTCTATTGCTGAGGTATTCCTTGATCCAGCCCAATAGTTTACCTTTTACACCCATTTTCGCCAACTCGCAAAGTATTACATCCCTGTTTGCTACATCAAATGCACCCTTTAAATCTAAAAATACAGTAAAGTTACACCTATGGTTAGAGAGATATGATGTGATACAGGACATTGTACTTCTGCCTTTGATGTAGCCATTCAAATGCGGGCTCAATTGTGACTCTATTTTGTGCAGTACCCTATTAAGGACAATCCTTTCAATTGTCTTGCAATAACAAGAAAGAAGTGATATAGGTCTCATGGCTGTAACAGAACCAGCCTTGGGTACAGGAATTATGACAGCTCTTTTCCAGTCAGGAGGGATGACACTGTTGCGATAGCTAAGGTTAAAGAAATCCAGCAATGGATTGCCTGCAACCTCTGTCATTGCACGTAGAATGGGATATGTTATCCCATCCTCCCCTGGGGCACTACTTTTGTTGTTGGATAGGGCTCTTTGGAGCTCGTAAGTGTTTATATCTTTACACGAGTCATCCTTAATGGCTATTGCTTCATCTACTTGTTGGCGAAAATCCGGCAGGTTGGGTCCTAGCTTATTCCTAACTCTGAGAGGCAGATTACTGTAGGTGGAGGCAGAGGCCCATTCATCCATAAGGGTTTGAGCATATTCCTGAGGGTGGGGATGTGCTGCAGCTTGGTTAGTTTTCCCCCTTGCAATATTTATTTTCCTCCACACAACACTGATGGATGTATCTTTATTTGTGTGATTTAAAAAGTCTAACCAGAATTTCTCCCTTGCTTTAATTTTAGCCTGATGGGCCCTTTGACCACAGATTTTTATATTTTCAAAGTTTTCACCAGTTTTACTACCCTTCCAAATTTGTGTAGCAGTTTTTAACAAATTGGTGGTATCTTGTACCTCTTTATCGTCCCTGTACCACCTTTGCCAGATTCCACCCTTGGCATTTGAACGGTATTTGTTTCCCCTATTATTTTTGTTTTTTTTCTTGTTTGATTGCTGTTTGTTTGTTGTCTTTTTATGAGAGATTTGCTGTTCAGCATATCTTGTTAGATCTTGATAGAAAGTATTTATTGAGTTAGTCTCAGGATATGACTCAAACCACTTACTCATTCCCTCCACAAATTCTTTGGTATGCTGTGGTAGGAGTTGGAGCCTCTTCCTCCCCCCATCAACCCGCCTCTTTTTAACATCTAGCTTAGTTAATAGTGCAAAGTGATCAGATAATAGTAAGTCCTGCTTGTGAACAGAACAGGTACGATATGGCTCGTTATACAGACAAACATAATCTAGCCTGCCACCTAGGACATGCGTTGACTCCGGCTGTCCTATTAGTCTTACCTCATTACAGGAGTTTATATAATTTAACCATCGTTGACCATTAACATTAGTATTATTCCTACCTTCATGCGAGGACAGAGCTCTATGGTGAGCATTTAGGTCGCCCATCAATAGAGTCTGTTCTTCATATAGCAGGTCAGGAAATTCTTGTGTATCGAGTGAGTTGCAACCTACATATATGTTGATTATATTAAGTTGGTAATCATCAAGGTATAACTTTAAAGATATATTTTCAGTGTCCCTACCAAAAGAACAATAAAACCTCTTTACAGGTATAGTCTTTTTTACATACGTAATCAAACCCCTGGCAGATGTTTCAGTGCAGTTGTGTACATGGGCAATATAATTTCCAAATTTAGGGCGAAATGTTTCATTAGCCCTGGTTTCTTGGAGACATATTACATCCACGTCATGCAACATTGCAAAATGCTGAAGCTCTACAAAGCGTTGGTTAATGCCATTGATATTCCAACATAACACCTTTAGGCCTGTATCACAATTTCCTGTGTTATTCATTATCACTACCTACTTGGGTTTCTTCAACACTAGCTGTCTCTACCGAGTCTACCATACCCTCAATTACTTTGGCTGTCTCTTTCATTGTTGAAACAGCAGAGAGGAGGCGCATACCATCCCTTTCTGAAAGTTTTTCTAGTTTTTCCCTTATTGATTTAACCGTGACCTTTCTTGGCAAGGCATGGGAAACATTGTTTAAAACATCGTCTCTTACTAATGGAAGTTCAGTTTGTTCCCCTCTAACACTGTGATATTCCCCCTGCTTACAGTTTGTAATATTACTCGCATTGTCACTATTGTTCTCCGCCTGGTTATTGTTCATTTTGTTGGCTACACATGCGAGTACCAATTTCATCACCTCATTTATTTGTGCTCTCATCATCTCACCTAATTGTGCTTGGAACTCAAGTTGCTGCTCCATGAGCTGTTGCAGTTGCTGTTGTTGTTGATCCGCCACAGACCTGAGGTGAGCCAGGGTAATTTGTATGGCGTGTGTCATCTCATCGTTGTTGTTGTTGTTGTGGTGGGGGTGGGGTGTGGGGGTTCGTGGCGGCCGGGATGTTGACACTTGTTGTTGTTGTGTTTGTCCCACGCCTGTACCCACCACATCTGCCCACACATGTGTACTGGTGGGCTGTCTTGATGTCCCCGCGCGCCCTTGATCCCCGACTACTCCCCCCACGCCGCTGGCAGTGGCTGCAGTCTCCTGGGCCAGCCCTGCCCCCACAACCATGGTGGTGTTGTTGTTGCTCCCTTGTCTGTCATATTTTCGTACCTGTGGGGGGGACAAAGGAGAGACAGGGGAGGAGAGTGAGGAATGGGAAGAGGAGGAGGAGGATGATGGAAGGGAGGGAGGCAAGAGGGGACGGGAGGTGGGTGTGAGAGGGAGAGAGAGGGGGAGTGTGACGGAGGTAGAGCGGTTCACTGAATGCCCAGCTGACCGGGGTGAGGGGGTAACGGTGAGTGGAGAGTGGGGGGCGATGTGATCAGCTGACGACCTGTTGTTTGAGCTCCTAGTTGAGGGGCGTTTGCTGCAGAGAATCGAGTGTGCATTATGATGACCATTGCAGTTGGCGCACCTTGGAGAGACACATTTTCCTTCTTTTATATGTTTGCCACAAACGGATGACTCGTGTTGCCCTGCGCAGAACCTGCACCTGTGACATTCAGAGAGAATCAAACCGGAGTGTGGGGGGACGGGTTTGAGGGGGGGGGGGGGGGGGGTGGGGGGGGGGGTGGGGCGCAGGATGGTGACAAACGTGCGGTATTGAGCGACCTGCCAAGGCCAAGGGGGGAGGGGGGGGGCCCCTTAGGACACAGTAGAGGATCCTACAGTATACAGGAGAGAGATATAATTACATATATTTACATAAAAAGGCCTACACTAGCCACACAGATCATATGATGCCTGCGAGGTGGTCAGGACTTAATGCTAGTAAAGATAGCAACCCTAAGAGTAAGGGGAAGTGGAAGGAAAGCATAGCAAAAATTACAGTTCTCTACCCACCCTCCGGCAATTTGCCGTACATGAGAGTTAGAGGTTCACAGTTAGAGGTGAATAACCTTGCATGGCTTGGAGATCGCCTGAAAGAATTTACAGAATAATTAGAAATGGAAAGGAAATGCCAAGCAGAGAGAGAGAGAGAGAGTTACATAGATTTACACAGGCAACGGCCACAACTTGTAAGGTGGTCAAACTAAAAAAAAGTGATAAGCAAAATGACACGTACAGTTAAAGCCTCACTCATGAAATTACTGCACACAATCAAACAATTTAAATTATCAACTCCACATTGCAAAGCACAAAACGAACAAGCACACACACTCCACTCAACCACGCATACTCAAAAATACATACACGCAAACTCAAACACACACACACACACACAGCCCGTAGCCTAGTAGGTAGAGCTCTCGTCTCACACACGAGGGGTCGGGGGTTCAATCCCCGGCCGGGCGGAGACAAATTGGGCTTGTCTCCTTTCATGTGTTAGCCTCAGTTCACCTAGCTGTAAATAGGTACCTGGAATAAGTGGACGACGTTGTGACGTCCCATCTGGGGTTGGCAAAAATGGTACAAGGCGAGATGGGTATCATATGGTTCACCTAAGCTGATGGCTACCTAAGCCTTCGGGCGAGACGGTACCGTCTATAGTGAGAATGGTACCATACAGATCCACCCTAAGCCTTCGTTTCCGATGTCGCCAATTGGCTAAAATACAGACTACACACACATCCACAGCCATTCCAACAATACATAAAACACTTAACATGCATTTCACGCAATACATTCCCAGTTAAGGAGGCGCGATAATAATGAGCTTAGCTCGCATTGCGTGGATTCCCCTTGACGAACAAGTAACTGAGTAACATACATACATTACGCAACACTCAAACACGCGCATATACCCATACACACACACACACACATTATGCCACACTCAAACACGTGCACACACACACACACACACATTACGTCACACTCAAACACGCGCATATACCCATACACACACACATTATGCCACACTCAAACACGTGCACACACACACACACACACACACACACATTACGTCACACTCAAACACTCGCATATACCCATACACACACACATTATGCCACACTCAAACACACACACACGCACATTACGTCACTTTAAAACACGCGCGTACATTCATACACACACCCCACACAACTATGTCACATTCAAACACACACAGATCAATGAATTACTATAATGTACATAAACACAATTTTCTCTCTCTCCCTCTCTCTCGAAATTTGGGCCGTAACTCTCCCTGAGTATCTTCCAACTTCCTCACTTCATCTCTCTCTCTCTTTTTTTCCTCTCTCTCTCTCTCTCTCTCTCTCTCTCTCTCTCTCTCTCTCTCTAGACAATCATTCACAGATAAGGTGTCTCTCCTGCGACAGCCTTTATACACCTCTCATCTGACTTTCAACACAAGCCTTTTCCCCTCTCTCCTCTCTCTGCCTTACATAATATCCCTTCCTTCTCCTTTCTACTCTCCTCTATTCTCCTTTCCTCCCCTCATCTTCTTTCCCCTCTCCTCTCTCCCTGCTTTCCCCTCCTCGCTTCTCCCTTCCTCCCCTTCCTTCTCTTTTCCCCCTCTCCCTCCAATCTCCTCTCCTCTCCTTTCCTATCCTCTACTCTCCCCTCTCTTCTCCTTTCCCCCTTCTCATCTCCTCTCCTTTCCCTGTCCTCCGTTATCCCCACACAATTGACGTTTATAATTTACATTCTAGTAAGCTTCTTGATTCTGGCTTACATTAGACGATTGTTTAGGAAGGATCTCTAGGAATCTAAGGCGGCACAACCAACTCAATTATGACTCTGACTTATAATTATACAACCTTCCGAAGATGAATAAAAGCGTCTAATGATAGCCAGAATAAACTGTTAAAACGCGCCATAATCCTCAAAGGGTTATTTTACAGGGGCACGTTTTTTCTCTACTACCCTCTATTCCTCCCTTCGTTTCCTTAATTCTAGTCTTGTTTGTTTTTTCTTCTCATCTCTCTGTGTTCTTTGCTTGTTTCTTCTTCTAAATCTTCTCGTGTTCTTTGATTGTTTCTTCTTCTCATCTTCTCGTGTTCCTGCTTGTTTCTTGCTCTCATCTATTCTTGTTTCTTCTTCTCATCTCTCTGTGTTATTATTTCGTTTCTTCTCATATCCTCTGCTGTTATGCCCTCTCCACTTTCTTCCACTCTTCTCCAGTCAATTTCTCCTATATTCTTCTTCCCTCTCCTCTTTTAGATTATCTTTATTAATTATCTTCTTTTCTATCATATTCTATCCTCCCATTTTTTTACCATTTAATTAACAACTCCACTTTCCTGCTCTCGTCTCTTCTCCGCTCTGCTTCCCTCTCACCTTTCTTGTTTCCTTTTCCTCTCCTCTCTCTCCTCCTCTCCTTTGCTCTCCTCTCTTCTCCTTCTCTGTCTTATTTCCTCTCCTTCCAACCCCCACCTCTCTTCTTTCTCTCCTCTTCTTCCAGCCCTTACTCCCTTCATCTCTCCTCTCCTCCCCTCACCTCTCTTCTCTCCTTCTTATCTTCTCTCTTTTCAGCCCATCTTATACTAATTTCTCCTCTCCTCCCTTCTCCTATCTTCTGTCTTCTACTCCCAACCCCTCACCTCTCCTCTTATCTCCTCTCCTCTCCTCTCCTCCGCCCCTCATCTCTCCTCTCACAAGAGCGTCTTCACAATTAACGTCAGCTCATGATTTCATTCACAACATTAAATTTCACTTTTAACACTATGCCTTTCTTTCTCACTTTCTTACTTTGATCTCTTACTTTTAACTCTTACTTCTATATCTTACTTATAACCCTTACTTAAATAACTTACTTATAAACCTTACTTATATCCCTTATTTATAACCCTTACTTATATCCCTTACATATATCCCTTACTTTTAACTCATATTTTCACAAAATAATTTACATTCTTACTTTTAACCCTTACTTATAACCTTTATTTTAACTTATTTTCAACACTTACTTTCAACTCCTACTGTTAACGCTTACTTATCACCCTTATTTTTAATTCTTACTTTTAAATCTTACTGTTAACTCTTACTGTTACACTTAATTTTTACTCCTACCCTTAACTCTTAATTTAAACGCTTAAGTAGAGCACTTTCTTATAACCCTTACTTATAACCCATACTTATAACCCTTACTATTAACCATGCCTTTGAACGCTTACTATTAACTTTGACTTTAAACCATTTGAACCAGTGAAGCTTGGACATTGTTGGAGAGATACAAACTAAGAGTAAGAGGGGTGGAAATGAGCTACTTGAGAAGTGCGTGCGGAGTTACATGGAGGGATAAACAGACGAATGAGGTAGTATGAGAGTGGTGTGGTGTGGATGTAGATGTGCTGGAACGTGTGGAAAGGAACACCTTGAGATGGTTCGGCCATGTGGAACATATGGGAAGCGAGAGAAAACTAAGAGAGTGCACGAGAGTGAGGTGGAAGGACAAAGAGGAAGAGGTAAACCGAGAGAGAGGTGGATGGATGGAGTTAAGAAGCACATGCATGAAAGCGGTGCTGGATGGGAGAAGGGGTGTCAAATGACTGAGGACAGAGGTACATGGGGGCAATTCGTTCGTGGCCACCCCTTCGGGGATCACGGCAACCGGCAATAGAATACATTTTATGTAGCTTAGGGAGTACCAGCTAGATTTAATTACCCCTTGATAATTATGCGCTTTTTTAGAGTTTATTGTGGCTATTATTAGACAAATGTATTCAGCTTACGAGACACTTGTGGGGGCTGGAGAGTTAACGTAGATAGTATTTACCCCTTTGATTGCCAGGTACCCTTCCTAAATTGCATCGATGTGGCAGTATATTCTGGATAGTATTAGACGAATGTATTCAGCTTGAGAGGAATTTGTGGGAGCTGGAAAGTTAATTAAGATAGTTTTAACCCCTTTGATTCCTAGAGATCTCCTTCCTAAATTGCGTCTGATGATAAAAAGGATCAAGTGTAAAAAATGCGTCCTAAAATATTCAACATCCAAATCACTGCGGCGGCGCGTAGCTGTAGCCTACTCACCCTCCGACACCATTCTCAGGGGTACCTCCGCCAAGTCACCAAAATCTTGAACTTGAGTGTTAGAACAAAAGACCTTCAGACCCAGGGGCTGCGGCTCCTCATGTAGTGCCTCGAGAGCCAGGGTGAGAATCGTTCGTGACTCCGCAACGATCAATGCATAATAATGAGCGACGTCACACCACCGGATTTTTCATCAATTTTGTGGACAATTGTAGTCCGGCAGCTTAGAATTTAAAGTTTCGTAGAATTTAACTTGCTTACATAATCTACCTTCGAGCTAGTCTCAGAATTCAATGCAAAATACCCTCAAATTAGTACGAGGGAAAAAAACCCAGGTTCATCGAAAATTGACGGAACATACGGTCTTGACACCAGGTAACTAAGTCAAGCCAAGGTGAATGATGTTGATATTACCGACCGCTGCTTCCCCTGGCCTAACACTGACTGTCCGGCCCAGTACCAGGTCCATACTTAGTGTTAAACAGTCAAGGGGCCACCACAGACATTCAACAAGTTCATGGGAGGTTCTTTCTGGACACCCTTCTCCCTCATGCTTAGTTCCATTAGTTTTGTTACTCTAAGTTATTCGCCCTATCATTTTGGCTATTTTAAGAACTTTTGCCTCATTTATTTGTCAATATTAAGATCTTTCGTGCCATTTAAATGTCGATTTGTTCCTAGCAAGCTATAGCTAGCCTGCACTATACTGTACTAGGAACCGGCCTTCGACCAATACATTTTTCTACTGAAAATGCACACTTTCTCTCTAAAGAGAGGGAATTGTTTAAGCTTGATGGTGGTTTGGGAGGAAAATTAATTTATAAATACATAATGAAGTTAATAAATTAATAAATAAATATGTAAATAAATAAAGAAGTAAATAAATGAATAAATAAATATATAAATAAAATCATATACAGTATATATAATATTCACCTAAATTACCCTACACACGGCCTGCAAACTAGGGGTATTGCATTCACTTCTGTGGGCCTTTATGTCTGTCTGTCTGTCACACGCTTTAAATATTCACGCATGCACGCACACATGCCCGCGAAGTAAAACATACACACTGACAAGCATCACGCACAAACAACACGTACACACACACACACACACACACACACACACACACACACACACACACACACACACACACAAAGAGAAAAAGAGAGAGAGAGAGAGAGAGAGAGAGAGAGAGAGAGAGAGGCTGGTAAACAAACACATGCACTCTAAAATATTATACTGTATTATATATTCATGTAGCTATATAGATGAGAGCACACACACACACACACACACACACACACACACACACACTCACTCTCTCTCTCTCTCTCTCTCTCCTGTTAAAGGTGTCCTGCTGTTCTCCACTAAGTCACAGAGAATCCTGACCCACCTCAGCAAAACATCCTTCTCATCACCCACCCTACAAACAAATCACGTCTCATCTATTTTTTGCTAACCACAGACGATTTTATTAACTCTTTCGGTAGGTGAAGACGGATTATACCCATTATTCTGGTTATCATTAGACAACAATATGCAATTTAGGAAGGATCTCTAGGAAGCAAAAGGGGTACACTTGATCTCATTGGCGATTTTAGCTTCCACAAGTTTTTCCTAAGCTGAATAAAATAATTTAATGAATGTATGTATGTATATACTCAGGCACAGACCCCATTACTGGGGGTTGCCGGCTCGAGATAGAGCTAGAACAGAAACAACATTCAAGGGTTCCAATTCTTAGGGTCCGATGAGTAGGAGGATTGTACAAGGGGAGGAGGATTCCTAGCCCCCTGCCCCCATCGTTTAGTAATAGCCAGAATTAATTCCCTTTTTATCTCCCAAATGTTCTTCCTAAGATGAATACAATTGTTTAAAAGTAGCCCAAATTTATTAAATTTCTAGCTTCCACAAGTTCTTCTTACACTGAATAAATACGTCTAATAATAGCCAGGATAAATTATCTATATATCTCTCACAAGTTCTTCCAATACTGAATAAAATCGTCTAATCGGAGCTAGAATAAATAACCTTTCTATCTCCCACTACTTCTTCCTAAACTGAATAAAACAGTGTAATGATACACAGAATCAATGACCTTTCTATCACCCACAATTTCATCCAAAGCTGAATAGACCACAGGTTCTTCCTAAGATGAATAAAATCGTCTAATAATAGCAAGAATTAATGGCCTTTCTAGCTTCCACAAGTTCTCCCTAAGCTGAATAAAATTGTTTCATAACATCCAGAAGTAATGACATTTCTCGCTCCCACAAGTTCTCCCTAAGCTAATTAGAATCGTATAATAATAACCAGAATTATATGACCTTTCTAGTTCCGACAAGTTCTTCCTAAGCTGAATATAACTGTTTCGGTAGCACATACAAGGTTACAGCAATGCGCATTTTGAAACCTGTAAGGGGGTGTTATTTTTTGGACCCCCTTCTCCCTCATACTTAGCCCCATTAGTTTTGAGATTTTATTAAGTTCGCCTCATTATTTCGGTGATTTTAAGACCTTTCGTCAAATTTCTATGTCCATTTTAATATCGTTCATACCATTTAGGTGACGATTTGTTTTTCGTGGCGAGCATTTTTTAAGACCTTATTCGTGCCATTTAGGTGTCGATTTTGTCTTGGCGAGCAAAAGCAGGCCTGCAATTCAGGAGGAACTTGTTGAAGACCGTTGCATTTTTCTACAGAAAAATGCACACATTCATCTCGCAGGGGGGTCTCGGGGATATCTGCTAAATTTGAAGGGGGTCTCGGAAAGAATCTGATATCTATATATATATACTATATAAATATATATATATATATATATATATATATATATATATATATATATATATATATATATATATATATATATATATATATATATATATATATATATATATATATGTATATATATATATATATATATATATATATATATATATATATATATATATATATATATATATATATATACAATACATTATGGAAAATAATAATTAAAACAAAAATCCCCTGAAAGCCAAGTTCTGAAGTATCTGGTATATACTAAAGCATTATATTGTCTGTTTGGGTTCGATACTGATTCAAATGTGTGCGTTGCCCTTTATACTCTTGACTAGTACTTCCTAAACTACGTAATTTACTGTAGTGCTATGCTCACTGGTACTTTATAAATTACATAAACTCTAATGAATACAGTGGAAATAAGTTGAATAATGTGGAAATAGTGGAATAAATTCAATCAAGTGTAAATAGTGTAATTTAGTGGAATAATAGTGTAAATAACGTGTAACTAGTGGAATAAAGTGGACATTTTTCAGTAGGCTGAATGGGGATAAACGTCTTAAAACAGTAGGCTGAATGGGGTAAATGTCCAAAAACAGCAAGTTGAATGGAGATAAATGTCTTAAAACAGTTAGGTTAATTGGGGTAAACGTCTTTAAAAGGAAGGCTGAAAGGAAATAAGTGTCTTAAACCGGTAGGCTGAATGGGAGTAAGCGTCTTAAACCGGTAGGCTGACTGGGGTATATGACTTAAAACAGTAGTCTATATGAATATAAACGAATTAAAACAGTTGGCTGAATGGGTGTAAACGTCTTAAAACAGAAGGAACACAGAAGGAAAAAACATTACAAATTATAATACCAAAACAATACAAATTATATTAACAAAACAATACAAATTATATTAACAATACAATACAAATTATATTACAAAAACAATACAAATTATATTACCAAAACAATACAAATTATATTAACAATACAATACAAATTATATTAACAAAACAATACAAATTATATTAACAATACAATACAAATTATATTACAAAAACAATACAAATTATATTACCAAAACAATACAAATTATATTAACAATACAATACAAATTATATTAACAAAACAATACAAATTATATTACAAAAACAATACAAATTATATTACCAAAACAATACAAATTATATAAACAAAACAATACAAATAAAGAAAATAACAAAAAATGCCAATGGTAATAACATAACAATACAAATTATAATAACAAAGCAAAACTAACATAATCAATAGCAACAACAACAACAACAATTGGCCAGTACTCCAGCTAACACTGAACACAATGAGATGGACAGGCTAGGTTCAATAGGGTTCATTCACCGCTGACGCTATATACATGTAGTGGAGAATGTCTATGTATGTGTGTGTGTGTGAGAGAGAGAAAGAGAGTGTGCGTGTGTGTGTGAGTGTGTGTGAGTGTGTGAGAGAGAGAGTGAGAGTGTGTATGTGTGTGTGAGAGAGAGAAAGAGTGTGTGTGTGTGTGTGTGTGTGAGTGTGTGAGAGAGAGAGAGAGTGAGAGTGTGTATGTGTGTGATAAACCCCTACCCCGTGACCATTAGTGTGAAGACCAGATAAGACTCCAGACATCCACCAACCATTGTATTTGCTCGCTCGGCACGGTTGTAATGTCTGCCAGATGTTGAACAAGGCGTACAAATGTAGAAAAGTAAATGAAAGTCTAACTCGCATAACAGGATGCGTGGATGTGTGGTAACAACATAAAGGTATAATTCAAATAGTCTCTGGTTCGATTCTTGAAGGGTAAATATACGGGCAAATAAAGTAAGTATCCATGTGTCTCTGTTAACACACACGAACAGTCGCATATTAAGTATATATATATATATATATATATATATATTGTTGTTGTTCTCAAAAACTGTGCTTCCGTGCTGACTCCCTGCCTAGGCAAACTCTTTCGTCTCTGTCTATCCTCTAACGTCTTCCCTTCATGCTGGAAGTTTGCTCACATTCAACCTGTCCCAAAGAAGGGTGACCGCTCTCAACCCTCCAACTATTGTCCAATTGCTCTCATCTCATGTCTTTCTAAAGTTTTTGAAACTATTCTCGCTCTACTGGTGATCTTCTTTCATATCTTACTAACTCTTGGTCATCCTCCTTTCGGGACTTCGGTGAGACTTTTTCTATTGCACTAGACATATCGAAAGCCTTCGATAGAGTCTGGCACAAATCTTTAATTTCTAAACTACCCTCCTTCGGTTTCAATCCCTCCATCTGTGCCTTTGTCTCTAATTTCCTTTCCGGCCATTCCATAGCCGCGGTTGTGGACGGCCATTGTTCACTTCCTCACCCTATAAACTCTGGTGTTCCTCAGGGCTCTGTCCTATCTCCTATTCTCTTTCTAATTTTTATAAATGATCTCCTCAACTGTACCTCAATTCCCATCCATTCATACGCAGACGACTCAACCTTACACTACTCCATTAGTTTTTCAGAACGCCCCAGCCAGCAATCCCTCAACGACAAACGTAATGAAGCCATAGAACTATTAAATTCTGATCTAAATACTATCTCCAATTGGGGCAGAGAAAACCTTGTTACCTTTAATGCTTCCAAAACCCAATTTCTCCATCTATCTACCCGTAAGGAACTCCCAGCGGACTATCCCTTATTCTTCAACGATACAAAAATCAATCCTTCATCTTCTCTCAATATTCTTGGTGTCTCTTTTTCTTCTGCTCTCAGTTGGAAGGACCATATTACCAGTCTTGCTAAGGCAGCCTCCCAGAAGCTGGGTGTGCTCAACCGCCTTAGGGGATTCTTTTCCCCTGCACAGCTTCTTGCTCTGTACAGGGGCATAGTGCGTCCTTGTATTGAGTATTGTTCACATGTGTGGGGAGGTTCCTCTCACACCGCTCTCCTAGACAAAGTTGAAAGGAAGGCCTTTCGTATCATTAACTCCCGTCCACTCACTAACTCTCTGCAATCTCTCTCTCTCCGCCGCAATGGTGCATCTCTCTCGCTATTCTATCGCTACTATAATAATCAGTGTTCCTCAGAGCTTTCCCAGTGTATACCACCTCCTTTACGTAGGGCACGTGGTACCCCTCTTGCAACTCAATCCCACCCCTACTCTGTGCAACTCTCTAACCCGAGAGTGAAACGTTACTCTCAGTCTTTCTTCTACTCAACAGCTGAGCTCTGGAACTCTCTCCCAGAATCAGTCTTTCCTTCTTCCTATGACTTAAATTGCTTCAAACTCCGTGTGTCCAGGCATTTTGGCTCGAACGTCCCTTAATTTTGGCCCTGTCACTCTTTCAACTATGGGGGAGGCACTCGCTATAGGCAGTTCTGCCTTTTGCCTCCCTCAATCACATAGAAAAAAAAATATGTATAACATATATATATATATATATCATAATGACAGTGACGGGATTGTTGAAATAACTTTGAAAAGTTGACAGAAAGAATATAAATACCACATGAGGAGGAGCACTTTGTTGACAACGTTTCGCAACGTTTCAGGTCACTACCTGAAGAAGCTATCTGCGAAACGTTGTCAAGAAAGTGCTTCTCCTCATATGGTGTATATAATATTTCTGGAATGTCTGCAAGTGCCACACCAAGCCATCAGTCATACAAGTCGGAAAACAATTGTGGACATGAACTTCGTGTAAGCTCTTCCAGTCTACAGGTCCTTCCTAAGCTGTGTAAAATAGTCTAATTCTAGCTTGGATATAACGAAGAAAAGAGTTATCGTATATTGAGAGGGTCAAATATACTAAGGGGTTATGACGCGTTTTGGCAATTTATTCCAGCTATTATTAGACGATTGTATTCAGCTTATAGCGTTATAGAGAGTTAATGGAGATTGTTTATACCACTTTTGTTTCTAGAGAGCCTTCCTAAGTTGCATAAAATCGTCTACAGATAACCAGCCTCCCACATGAATAGTCCGTGAGTCAGAGGTATATATAATTGAGGTATATAGTCCGTGAGTCAGAGGTATATATAATTGAGGTATATAGTCCGTGAGTCAGAGGTATATATAATTGAGGTATATAGTCCGTGAGTCAGAGGTACATATAATTGAGGTATATAGTCCGTGAGTCAGAGGTATATATAATTGAGGTATATAGTCCGTGAGTCAGAGGTATATATAATTGAGGTATATAGTCCGTGAGTCAGAGGTATATATAATTGAGGTATATAGTCCGTGAGTCAGAGGTATATATAATTGAGGTATATAGTCCGTGAGTCAGAGGTATATATATTGAGGTATATAGTCCGTGAGTCAGAGGTACATATAATTGAGGTATATAGTCCGTGAGTCAGTAGGTATATAATTGAGGTATATAGTCCGTGAGTCAGAGGTATATATAATTGAGGTATATAGTCCGTGAGTCAGAGGTATATATAATTGAGGTATATAGTCCGTGAGTCAGAGGTATATATAATTGAGGTATATTGTACCACTTGAAATGCTAAAGGTCCTTCCTAAGCTGAATATAATCGTCTAATAATAGCTTAAATAAATTGTCAAAACGCGTCATAATCCTAGAGTGTAATTGACCCTTTCAGCATACGCTAACACTTTTCTTCTATATATTCAGACTACTATTAGAGGTTTTTACAAAGCTTAGGAAGGCCTGAATAAAAATAGTAAAAGGGTTATGGTATACACTGGTGACTCCCGCCCGGCCGCCCACACGGAAATGTCGTACACGGCCGACGAGCAACGTAGCTTTAATGGATTATATTTAGCCCAGACAAACGCTGTATCGATATTAAGAAAGCTCACAGCAACACCCAGCCAATAGTGAACGATGTACCGGTTTAGGAGACAGACAGCTACCAGGAAAGATCACTCGGTTACCGGGAGATACAGGATTTGTTGCTAGGAAAAAAAAAAAAAAAAAAAAAAAAAAAAAAAAATCCCCTCGAAAACCCCCTTCAAGCTTTTTTTTTTTTTTTTTTTTTTTTTTTTTTTTAATTTATTTATTTTTTTTTTTGACAAATGGCAGGCTTGCGATCACACGCCATGAAAATATCGACACTTGAATGGGAAGAAACATTCTTATAATCGCCAAACTAATGGAGCGAAACGTCGTATATTCGCCAAACTAATAAGGCAAACAGGGTTAGATACGCTAACAATAGCATAATTAAGCAAACTGACATGAATACATTAGTCAAAAAATCAATATAGTCCTACACTAAAATAATTGGGGTGCACTATAAAAAAAGTATCTGCACTCTTTAAATAGAGGTATACTCTAAAAATAGTGGTACATTATAAAATATGAGTGCACTCTAAAATATAAGTGTACAGTACTTTAAAAATACGGGTACACTATACAAATATTGGTGTACTCTAAAAAAAGGGGTCCACTCTAAAAATAAAGGCACACTCTAAGAATATTCTAACAAATATGGGAACACCCTAAAATAGGGGTACACTCTAAACTAAGGTTACACTCTAAAAACACGGGACGGGTACACCAAACATAGTAGCACACTCTAAGAATAGGGGTAAACTAAAAATGTAGAGGCCTTCTCTAAAAACAAAAATAGGAACACTAAACATATGGGAACACTCTAAGAATAGGGGTACACTCTAAAAGTATAGGTACACTCTACAAAATATGAGTACTCTCTAAAGTTAGGGGTACACTTCAAAATGATGAGTAGCCTACACTCTTAAAGTATGGGTACACTCTAACAGATAGGGGTACACTCTAAAGAATATGGGTACGGAAAGGCTTTATACAACGTCCACAATAATTATACCATTATATATTATATATTGATAGTAATATTTCCCGTTGAATATAAGAATAGAAAGGCATTTCACCCAATGATCATATATACCTATATATATATACGGACAAAGTTGATTCACGAAATACACGACTTATATCTGGCTACGTGAATCACACACTACATTTCTTGTACAGTTGGCCACATGCATTCGTACACTGCGATGTTATGCATGGAATGAGAATTAGCATGATTGAGTTATAAATATATATTCGTATGCAGAAGTAAAATATTATGACCAATTAACTAACGGTTTTATAAAAATATGCTCTTGTAAGTCAATTACACTACATACTACAGAAGATCAAGGAGTATATACAGATTGATGTGGCCAACTGTACACTCACTGAGGAGAACGGTATAGTATAGTCATTATAATCAGGCCATAAATCATGACCACTAACCTATACAACTCAAAACTGACTAGAGTAATCGACCAAAAATATCTACTATTTGGGAAGAGGCAGCCAGAGAATATGTGTGGAAATTTACAGCCCACTTGTTCGAGGCCTCTTTGAGTTACAGAGGTTAAGGGTCACGATTTGTGGCCTACTTATAATGAATGGACTATAGTAACAGACAAAACTGATATAGATAAATCCATGTTTTTTTCATTGAGGTTTAACTTGTCTATGTAAGTATGAGGGTTGGACTACAGAACAAGCTATGTATATCGAAGCCTTTGAAGATAATAACGCTTTTTGACAGTATATTCTGGCTATCATTATACGATTCACACAGCTTAGGAAGGATTTGTGGGAATTGTAAGGGTAAATACTATCTTAATTGACCCTCTGACTTCGATAAACCCTCTCTAACCTACATACAATCCGTCAAATAATAACCAGAAAACAAATGCGTAATATTATCTTGAAAGGGTTAAGTTAAGAATAGGTAGCGCCAGCGAACTTGACAATAATCTTGACCCCTTAACTTCTTATAACTCGAAATTAATGAAAGCAATCAGGCTGACGTTTCTCTCATTTGGGAAGAGTCAACCAGGAAATAGGTGTGGATATTTACAGCCAGTTTGCTCTAGACCCTTTTGAGTTACAGAGAGGTCAGGGATCAAGATTATTGTCAAGTTAGCTGGCGCTACCTATATTATGTTGTGTTATGTTATCTGAATGTATACTAATTATTATATTTGAATTTATTTATCTATTGTGTATATGGAATTGTTGTGGGCAATGAACTACTTATCTATCTATTTATCTATCTATCTATCTATCTGTCTTTCTATCTATCTATCTATCTATCTATCTATCTCTATATATATCTATCTATCTATCTATCTATCTATACCATTCATCATTCCATTTGAACACAACGTTACGCTGCACTAAAGGGGTCTGGGGGTTTCTGGGACTTCACACTCGAATTCCGAGAGATATATTATGAAACCTTGCCAAATACAAACAGTCTGTTCACATGACACCAAAGAGAAAGGTTAAGGGGGAGATTTTTTTGGACCCCCTTCTATCTCATGCTTTTCCCCACTAGTTTTGAGAGTCTATACCGTTTTCCCCATTAGTTTGGCTAGTTTTAGACCTTTCGCCCCATTTCATTGTAGATTCTAATACCTTTCGTGCCATTTAGGCGTCGATTTTTTTCCTGGTAATAAAAGCATAACAATCGTTGTCGGATTGAAAGGGTAACGAACTGTTACAACACCACCATGACCATACAATCACCATCCTCATCCCCCCTTCCCCTTACAAAGACCACAATTAGGACGCCCAAACCAGGTCTCATTATTAGCTCGCTAATGTCGTGGTTACTAGCATTAGATCATCACCACAATCAACACCAACACTAGTTAACACACTAACCACCAGGGTCGGTGTGGGGAAGTGGTATTGCTACTTGACGAGTGCTCTATAAGTCCCGGGTTCAAAAGCCGATATGTCCATGAAAATATATTATTGGGATGAAATTTATGCTGCACTTGGCTTCAGTACATTGCCACAAAGTCAACCGACACGCCACGACACTCTGTTTCCATTATACAGTAGCTTTGTATGAATATTCTTATAATCAATATATGCAATGTGAGGCATTGTCTGTTGAGTGAGAAGTTTAATAGGAGGTGTTTAAGATTGAGTTGTCCTAGATTGCGAGATGAGACAGCAAGGCAATGGCGATACAGCTTCCCGTCCTTGTAGCTGGAACGGGTCAGAGGGTGACTTGTCTCGTTTCACTATCGTGTTGAGTGATTAAATCTACAAGTTATAAATGCCTCCATACACAATCAATCATGAGTGCGCAAACTTTGTGTTTGAACAGGCATAACCGTAGTGTATGGCTGTGAAGAAAGCTTGCACAATTGGCTGAAACCATGTATTAAATACGGTTTGATATTTTCTTGTCAATACTGTTTGCGCGCTCATGATTGATAGTGTATGGAGGCCTTAAGCCTATGTTTAGAGGTAAAGTTGGAACATAAAACAACACAAAAATACTATCATCGAAGGTGCTACATAATGACCACCAAAAATATATAAAACCTTACCACAGATAACCATACCCACCTAATAATATATAAAACCTTACCACAGATAACCATACCCACCTAATAATATATAAAACCTTACCACAGATAACCATACCCACCTAATAATATATAAAACCTTACCACAGATAACCATACCCACCTAATAATATATAAAACCTTACCACAGATAACCATACCCACCTAATAATAAAACCTTACCACAGATAACCATACCCACCTAATAATAAAACCTTACCACAGATCAAAACCTTACCACAGATAACCATACCCACCTAATAATATATAAAACCTTACCACAGATAACCATACCCACCTAATAATAAAACCTTACCACAGATAACCATACCCACCTAATAATATATAAAACCTTACCACAGATAACCATACCCACCTAATAATATATAAAACCTAACCACAGATAACCATACCCACCTAATAATAAAACCTTACCACAGATAACCATACCCACCTAATAATCATCACCATATCAGTACTAACTAGCCAGGGGTGAGTCTTGGCGCAACATGTTTACTTATTATAAAGCCAATAAAAC
The DNA here is from genome assembly GCA_032716605.1 of Paralithodes platypus. NCBI lineage: Eukaryota > Metazoa > Arthropoda > Malacostraca > Decapoda > Lithodidae > Paralithodes > Paralithodes platypus. The sequence continues at coordinate 27,838,617 of CM064483.1, read as the reverse complement.
ACAACAACATTTTACGCGCAGTCTCACATATCAAAACATACTTAAATTGAACTTAGAGTAAAGCTCATTAACTCGACTTTTGATCAAATATTTTTATGTAACTATTAGTGTAATGGCCACTTCCAGTAGTGAAACCTCCAGCAGGCTGGGAGCTTCTTCATATTAATCTTGCATTGATATAATACCTGTATAATATGGACGCATAGGTTTGCCTTAAAATATGATAACAAGTTGAAATAGTTACTGTACAACTCATGTGTTGTGTATTAGTCATGATTTGCCTCACGAAAACCCAGCTATTTTGAAAGATATGAGTCGCAATTTCTAACTACGAGTAAAGCAGTTGTTAAGCCCGATTTAAATTAATGGCCTTTAATAAAATAAAATAAAATGCCATGAGTAACTGGAATACTACTTAAGTTTTGTTTCTTTCTTTTCCAGTTCGCCTACATACACTTATTCCCTCTCTCCCCTAATATAATGCAATATGTAGATAGATAAAAATGACCCCTCTACTCGAATATTGACCTGTATTATCGTCAGCAAACTTGAATTATGGGATACTTGATTCTGAAATAAGAAATACTTTGAGTTTCGGCGCTGACTTTAACATAATACTTAAGTAGATATACAATCCAATTTAAACTCAAGGACTCACGTAAATGCGAGCCAAGTAATTCTGCCGTCACCCAAGGGGGCAGTTACTTCCCTGGGTGGTCTTACTACGTCAGTCACAAGTATTGTATAATATTATTAAAATTGTTTAATGTTAATCAGAAACAAATATTGAAATAACTCATCGTACAGAAGGGGTTAATTATTATTATTATTATTTTCAATTGAGCTACCCACTATAAATTAAGATTATATATCATTCACACACTGATTCAGCGGAAGATATAATAATATTATACAAGCACACAAGTCGACTGTTTATTTATTTACTAAAGTAAGGAGGTTTCAATATGAAGGCTGTAATACCTATCCCGTTGCTCCCTGTCCAAAGATGTTATGAAAAATGGGAAGCTGTATCAACACGGTCTAAAGGTGGTGTCACACGAGATAATTTTCCTGCAATTTTCAATATGCAAGTTTTTTCTCGTACTAATCTGAGGCTCTTTTGCGTTGGAATCGGAAACTAAATTGAAGGAAGATTATGTTAGGTAGTTTAATTCATATGGAACTTATATTTTCAAACTGCCAGACAAAACATTTCGTAAAATAATTGACAGCAAATCGTTCGTGTGACACCGCCTTACTACGGACATTCCTCAATATGAGAAGCTGCCAGGTTCTCACAAAACTAACACTATAAATTCATTATCATAGCGTATGTTATTAGTATTTGACTTACTATTATTATTAGCAGCAGCAGTAGTAGTAGTAGTAGTAGTAGTAGTAGTAGTAGTTGTTGTTGTTGTTGTTGTTGTTGTTGTTGTTGTTGTTGTTGTTGTTGTTGTTGCTGTAGTGTTTTTTGTAAACAACATAAAAGAGACCTCTCATATATATAAAGATAAACAGAATGTCCTGACAACTTAATTTGTCAATCAAATGGCATAGTGCTTCAGGTGGGGTAATTAAGTTTGACAGTTCTGCAATGATTTGAGACGCTGGTAAGGTAACACTAATCGAAATAAGAACTACTTGAGGCGTGTACAACTTAATTGCCACCAGCTATAGTCTATTTTTTTCCATCTGACGGTAACTTCCTGATCCCCCATCTTGATTACTTAACCATAACGATGATTCTGTAGCGAAATATGTTGTTAATTATGAGAACTTGGCAAAAGTAAGTTGCAGAAAGCATAGGGGTTTCACATTATCCCATTAAGGAGGGGAAGGGGGGAAGTTCTAGGGTATTTTTAAAAAATGAATGGAGGCCGAGGGAGCAAACTAAAACCTCCCCTTAACACCATCAATAAAACCACCGCAACACCCACACACCAATACCACCACACTACGTCAGAACCAATATCACCACCACCACTATCATAACCACCATTATCACCAATACCAACACCACCACAGCCACTACCACCATCACCACTACATCACGAAAACCACCACAATCAACACCGTCACCATCACCACCACCAAAATCATAACACCGCCCAACTCTCTCTCAACACCACTACCCCCCCTCCCCTCCCCCCCACCCAGCAGTACCACTATCATCACCAGCATCACTATTGCCATCAACACCAATATCATAACACCAACATACACACTGCTCAACTATCTCTCAACACCATTATCACCATCCCCACCAACATCACCACAGCTAGCATTCACAACACCTCCATCATCACCACCAAAACAACTCCAACACCGCCCAAATCTCTTCCAACACCATTATCACCTCCCCCACCAACACTAACATCAACCTAACTCACAGACCGCCCCAAACTCTCAACACCGCAACCACCAAAGCATCAACTTAACAGAACCAACAACACCAACACCAACATCAACGCAACTCAAACACCACCCACAACTATCCCTCAACACACACACACACACAGACACACACACATGATGCTAACTATCGGGGCCTTTCAGAGTAGTTGAGATTAATTATGCCGAACGATCAACTATTGCAAATGTAAACATGGAGGGGTTGCATTGATTTAGGGGATTTAGTGGTGAGTGGTGGTGATGGTGAGCGGCAATGGTAGTTGTGGTGTTTAAGGGGGGTCACCGGCTTTTTTGTTTATCTCTCTCTCGTTTTCTCTCTTTCCCTGGCTTGTATCCATTCGGCCCCTTTCAGCCTACTGTTTTAAGACGTTTATCCCCATCCAGGTGTCGATTTCTTCCTGGCGAGCATAAGCGAGCCAGCATTGTATGAAGAAATCCGGCTTCGCCGGAGAAATATTTCTATCGAGAAATGTACCAATTTAGCTTGCTGTCAAAATCAAAATATATATATGCTGGCTCGCTACCGCTCGCCAGGAAAATATTGACACCTGGATGGGGGTAAACGTCTTAAAACAGAAGGCTGAATGGGGCCGAATGGATACAAGCCAAAGAGAGAGGGTAGAGAAAGAGAAAAAAAAGCGAGGTGGGCTCCCTTAACTAGTGGTGATGGTGATGAGTGGTAGTGATAGTGACTGGGGTAATGGTAGTTGTTGGGGTGGTGAGTGGTACTGGTATTGGTTTTAAGGGGAGGCAGACCGTTTTTCTGGACCCCCTTCTCCCTAATGTTTAGCCCCACTAGTTTTGATATTATAAGACGTTCGGCCCATTAGCTTGGCGATTTTAACACCTTTCGCCCCATTTCGTTGTCAATTTATGACCTTTCGTGCCATTTAGGTGTCGATTTTTTCCTGGCGAGTGAAAGCGAGACTGCAATTTTAAGAAGAACCAGCCTTCGGCCGGGACATTCTTCTCACGAAAAATGTACTAATTTATCTTGAGGGGGGGTCTAGGGGGTGTTTTTCTAAGCTTAATGGAGGTCTAGCGAGGAAACTAAGAAAATATATGAATACATTAATTAACAGACCAAACAAACCGTCTGCCTTCCCTTAAGTGGTGGGGATGGTGGAGATGACTGGTAATGAAAGGTTGGTAGTAGTAGAAGTGGTGATGGTGGTGGTGTAAGTGATGATGGTGATTGTGGTAGTTGTGGTGGAGATAGTGGTGGTAATGCTGTCAAACCAGACCGTATAATGGTGATGGTGGTGGTGTAAGTGATGATGGTGATTGTGGTAGTTGTGGTGGTAATGCTGTCAAACCAGACCGTATAATGGTGATGGTGGTGGTGTAAGTGATGATGGTGATTGTGGTAGTTGTGGTGGAGATAGTGGTGGTAATGCTGTCAAACCAGACCGTATAAACACTTCACTTCAAACTTACCGTATATATTTCTAGGTCACTTATATTTTAACCTTACATAGACTTACAATAAATTCTATATACATCAAATTTACGACAATAACTACTTACTAGCCTACTCTATAGAAGATACCCAAGTCCAACCGTGACATTCAGAATGTTAGTCGAGACAAATTTAACCTATTTTGACGAAAACAAAATACATTGGTTAACAAAATGTGACTAAATTCCTTTCCTCTAGCCAAACAACAAACAACAAGAACAACAAGTGGACCGTTCATAGATTAGCATTTCCGACGCATAAATCAAAGCACGCGAAATCTTCAACTTTTTTCTAAAACGTCCTTTAGGGAGCCCACCTCGCTTTTTTTTCTCTTTCTCTCCCTCTCTCTTTGGCTTGTATCCATTCGGCTCCATTCAGCCTACTGTTTTAAGACATTTACCCCCATCCAAGTGTCAATATTTTCCTGGCGAGCGGTAGCCAGCCAGCATATATATATATTTTTGTTTTGACAGCAAGCTAAATTTGTACATTTTTCGATAGAAAAATTTCTCCGGCGAAGCTGGATTTCTCCATACAATGCTGGCTCGCTATCGCTCGCCAGGATGAAATGGACACCTGGATGGGGATAAACGTCTTAAAACAGTATACGCTGAATGGGGCCGAATGGATACAAGTCAAAGAAAGAGATAAAAGGGGAGAAAGAAACAAAAAGCAGGTGACTCCCCTTAACTCAAATACTCCCCCCCCCCCTCTCTCTCTCTCTCTCTCTCTCCCACACACATATTAATAGCGAGGCACCATCCGCGGGTTATATATAGGCCCCCTTGTTTATCCTTCTTCATCTCGGCGGCCGCGGAGTTTCACACTAAGTCTGCCCGATCTTGATGGCCAAAGCAGAATAAGAAGAAGAGGAGGAGGAGGAGGAGGAGGAGGAGGAGTAGGAGGAGGAGGAGAGGAAGAAAATAACAGGAGGTAAAAGGGAGGAAGAAAACTAAGAAGAAGAAGAAGCAGAAGATGAAGATGAAGAAGAAGAAGAAGGAAGAGGAAGTAGAAGAAGAAGGAGGAGGAGGAGGAAGAGGAGGAGGAGGAGGTGGAGGAGGAGAAGAAGAAGAAAAAGAAGATGAAGAAGAAATGAATAACCAGAGGAAGAGACGAAAGAAAATGAGAAAATTATACATATGAGAGACAACATGAACAAGAGTGAGGAGTAATAGAGAATGACGAAGGAAGAGAATATGAAGTAGAGGAGAATAATTGGAAGAGGAGAAGGAAGAGGAAAAGAAAGAGGAGGAGGAGGAGGAAGAAGAGGAGAAGTTGTTGGTTTTATGAGGGAAGTTGTGTTTTAAAGGTGATGGAAAATGGGAGTTGACTGTATGTGTGTGAGAGAGAGAGAGAGAGAGAGAGAGAGAGAGAGAGAGAGAGAGAGAGAGAGAGAGAGAGAGAGAGAGAGAGAGAGAGAGAGAGAGAGAGAAAGAAAGAGAGGGAGAGAGAGAGAGAGAGTGAGAGAGATAGGAGGCGGGGGGGGGGGGATTAGCAGCCCTTTTAGTGAACTGTATTTAAAGGGTATGAAAAAGGTATATAATATTGTTGGGAATATTGGCGGAGATTTACTTTCTCTCTTTATATCAAATGGGTTTATAGCTAACAATATACTCTCTGAAGGGTATATATCACGGGCACTTTTATTGACCTTTTCATACCCCTACCTTTTTACAGTGTACGATGATGCTATTTCACAGGATACTTTGGCTAACATTAGACAAGTGTACTCAACCTAGGAATAGGAACTAGGAACCTAGGAACTAGGAACCTAGGAACTCCAGAAACCAAAGGAATGATTGTACTGTATACTATACGTATAGCCCATTCATTGTATGTATACTATACGTATAGCCCAGTCATTGTATGTATACTATACGTATAGCCCAGTCATTGTATGTATACTATACGTATAGCCCATTCATTGTATGTATACTATACGTATAGCCCAGTCATTGTATGTATACTATACGTATAGCCCATTCATTGTATGTATACTATACGTATAGCCCAGTCATTGTATGTATACTATACGTATAGCCCATTCATTGTATGTATACTATACGTATAGCCCATTCATTGTATGTATACTATACGTATAGCCCATTCATTGTATGTATACTATACGTATAGCCCAGTCATTGTATGTATACTATACGTATAGCCCATTCATTGTATGTATACTATACGTATAGCCCATTCATTGTATGTATGCTATACGTATAGCCCAGTCATTGTATGTATACTATACGTATAGCCCAGTCATTGTACTGTATACTATACGTATAGCCCATTCATTGTATGTATACTATACGTATAGCCCATTCATTGTATGTATACTATACGTATAGCCCATTCATTGTATGTATACTATACGTATAGCCCATTCATTGTATGTATACTATACGTATAGCCCAGTCATTGTATGTATACTATACGTATAGCCCAGTCATTGTATGTATACTATACGTATAGCCCAGTCATTGTATGTATACTATACGTATAGCCCAGTCATTGTATGTATACTATACGTATAGCCCATTCATTGTACTGTATACTATACGTATAGCCCAGTCATTGTATGTATACTATACGTATAGCCCAGTCATTGTATGTATACTATACGTATAGCCCATTCATTGTATGTATACTATACGTATAGCCCATTCATTGTATGTATACTATACGTATAGCCCATTCATTGTACTGTATACTATACGTATAGCCCATTCATTGTATGTATACTATACGTATAGCCCAGTCATTGTATGTATACTATACGTATAGCCCATTCATTGTATGTATACTATACGTATAGCCCAGTCATTGTATGTATACTATACGTATAGCCCAGTCATTGTACTGTATACTATACGTATAGCCCAGTCATTGTATGTATACTATACGTATAGCCCATTCATTGTATGTATACTATACGTATAGCCCAGTCATTGTATGTATACTATACGTATAGCCCAGTCATTGTACTGTATACTATACGTATAGCCCAGTCATTGTATGTATACTATACGTATAGCCCAGTCATTGTATGTATACTATACGTATAGCCCAGTCATTGTATGTATACTATACGTATAGCCCAGTCATTAAAGGCAGCTTTTTAGTTTGGTCTCTAGATATCCAGCAAGCTTAAGATTACACCCCCTTCAGCCCCATTCAAGATAAATTTGTACATTTTTCGGTAGAAAAATGTCCCGGCTGAAAGCCGGTTCCTCTTAAATTACAGGCTCGCTAGCGCTCGCCAGGATAAAATCGACACCTAAATGGAACGAAAGGTCTTAAAATTGACAGAAATGGGTCGAAGGTTCTTAAAATCGTCAAAATAATGGGGCGAATGCCTTAAAATTAGAAAAGTAATGGGGCTAAACATGAGGGAGAAAGGAATCAAGAAAATAATCTCTCAAGTGGAAATCTCCCCTTAAAGGTGGGCCAGACATTGTGACCACTAACCTCTAGAACTGAAAATCGACTAGAGTAACGACCGAATAATTCTACCATTTGGGAAGAGTCAGCCAGGAAATGGGTGTGGAAATGTACAGCCCATTTGCTCTAGCCCTGTTTTGAGTTACAGAGGTTAAAAGTCTGGATTTTTGGCCTACCTATAATTAACAGGATTATATATCAAACAATAATCCGCTGCACGGGTATGGTACTACCAATATGCCTGACTGATAAGGGTATATTGTTATAGACACTTTATATACCTTTTCCATACCAATATTTGTTTAGTATGTACGGTCGCGCTAATAAGTCACGTCCCAGCTGTCATTACGTTTGGCTTGCTCTGTGCTGTATTAATGCCTGTCAGATGTTGAATTGGGTGGGTAAGTGTAGGAACATGTTTGTATATTTCACTCGATACGAAGAAATGAAGCTTAGATATTGCTGATACCAATTCTTGATGAAAACATACTTGGTGCCGAGACGTCACTTATTAGCGCGATTGTACACTCGGAATTTCTCATAAGTATTCGTGGACCCCTTAGTGTTCCTTTATGCAACTATAGCTATCTGGATTGATTTTTGGTTATAACTTGCTTTTCAATATATAGTAAACCTAATTTTGCAGTTGATGTATATAAAATAATATCCATACATTCGTTTCCAGAGATATACTTCCATTATTAGAAATAGATGAAGTTCAAGTAAATTATGTGAGTGGGCGGGAGACTATGTTATCCGAGTGTACTGGTAGTATAACACTAGTATGTAAATTATATGAGTGGGCAGGAGGCTATGTTATCCGAGTGTACTGGTAGTATAACACTAGTATGTAAATTATATGAGTGGGCGGGAGGCTATGTTATCCGAGTGTACTGGTAGTATAACACTAGTATGTAAATTATATGAGTGGGCGGGAGACTATGTTATCCGAGTGTACTGGTAGTATAACACTAGTATGTAAATTATATGAGTGGGCGGGAGACTATGTTATCCGAGTGTACTGGTAGTATAACACTAGTATGTAAATTATATGAGTTGGCGGGAGGCTATGTTATCCGAGTGTACTGGTAGTATAACACTAGTATGTAAATTATATGAGTTGGCGGGTGGCTATGTTATCCGAGTGTACTGGTAGTATAACACTAGTATGTAAATTATATGAGTGGGCGGGAGGCTATGTTATCCGAGTGTACTGGTAGTATAACACTAGTATGTAAATTATACGAGTGGGCGGGAGGCTATGTTATCCGAGTGTACTGGTAGTATAACACTAGTATGTAAATTATATGAGTTGGCGGGAGGCTATGTTATCCGAGTGTACTGGTAGTATAACACTAGTATGTAAATTATATGAGTGGGCGGACTATGTTACCGAGTGTACTGGTAGTATAACACTAGTATGTAAATTATATGAGTTGGCGGGAGGCTATGTTATCCGAGTGTACTGGTAGTATAACACTAGTATGTAAATTATATGATGGGCGGGAGGCTATGTTATCCGAGTGTACTGGTAGTATAACACTAGTATGTAAATTATATGAGTGGGCGGGAGGCTATGTTATCCGAGTGTACTGGTAGTATAACACTAGTATGTAAATTATGAGTGGGAGGGAGGCTATGTTATCCGAGTGTACTGGTAGTATAACACTAGTATGTAAATTATATGAGTGGGCGGGAGGCAATGTTATCCGAGTGTACTGGTAGTATAACACTAGTATGTAAATTATATGAGTGGGCGGGAGGCAATGTTATCCGAGTGTACTGGTAGTAACACTAGTATGTAAATTATATGAGTGGGCGGGAGGCTATGTTATCCGAGTGTACTGGTAGTATAACACTAGTATGTAAATTATATGAGTGGGCGGGAGGCTATGTTATCCGAGTGTACTGGTAGTATAACACTAGTATGTAAATTATATGAGTGGGCGGGAGGCAATGTTATCCGAGTGTACTGGTAGTATAACACTAGTATGTAAATTATATGAGTGGGCGGGAGGCAATGTTATCCGAGTGTACTGGTAGTATAATACTAGTATGTAAATTATATGAGTGGGCGGGAGACTATGTTATCCGAGTGTACTGGTAGTATAACACTAGTATGTAAATTATATGAGTGGGCGGGAGACTATGTTATCCGAGTGTACTGGTAGTATAACACTAGTATGAAAATTATATGAGTTGGCGGGAGGCTATGTTATCCGAGTGTACTGGTAGTATAACACTAGTATGTAAATTATATGAGTGGGCGGGAGACTATGTTATCCGAGTGTACTGGTAGTATAACACTAGTATGTAAATTATATGAGTGGGCGGGAGACTATGTTATCCGAGTGTACTGGTAGTATAACACTAGTATGTAAATTATATGAGTGGGCGGGAGGCTATGTTATCCGAGTGTACTGGTAGTATAACACTAGTATGTAAATTATATGAGTGGGCGGGAGGCTATGTTATCCGAGTGTACTGGTAGTATAACACTAGTATGTAAATTATATGAGTTGGCGGGAGGCTATGTTATCCGAGTGTACTGGTAGTATAACACTAGTATGTAAATTATATGAGTGGGCGGGAGGCTATGTTATCCGAGTGTACTGGTAGTATAACACTAGTATGTAAATTATATGAGTGGGCGGGAGGCTATGTTATCCGAGTGTACTGGTAGTATAACACTAGTATGTAAATTATATGAGTGGGCGGGAGACTATGTTATCCGAGTGTACTGGTAGTATAACACTAGTATGTAAATTATATGAGTGGGCGGGAGACAATGTTATCCGAGTGTACTGGTAGTATAACACTAGTATGTAAATTATATGAGTGGGCGGGAGGCAATGTTATCCGAGTGTACTGGTAGTATAACACTAGTATGTAAATTATATGAGTGGGCGGGAGGCTATGTTATCCGAGTGTACTGGTAGTATAACACTAGTATGTAAATTATATGAGTGGGCGGGAGGCTATGTTATCCGAGTGTACTGGTAGTATAACACTAGTATGTAAATTATATGAGTGGGCGGGAGGCTATGTTATCCGAGTGTACTGGTAGTATAACACTAGTATGTAAATTATATGAGTGGGCGGGAGGCAATGTTATCCGAGTGTACTGGTAGTATAACACTAGTATGTAAATTATATGAGTGGGCGGGAGGCTATGTTATCCGAGTGTACTGGTAGTATAACACTAGTATGTAAATTATATGAGTGGGCGGGAGACTATGTTATCCGAGTGTACTGGTAGTATAACACTAGTATGTAAATTATATGAGTGGGCGGGAGGCTATGTTATCCGAGTGTACTGGTAGTATAACACTAGTATGTAAATTATATGAGTGGGCGGGAGGCTATGTTATCCGAGTGTACTGGTAGTATAACACTAGTATGTAAATTATATGAGTGGGCGGGAGACTATGTTATCCGAGTGTACTGGTAGTATAACACTAGTATGTAAATTATATGAGTGGGCGGGAGGCTATGTTATCCGAGTGTACTGGTAGTATAACACTAGTATGTAAATTATATGAGTTGGGCGGGAGGCTATGTTATCCGAGTGTACTGGTAGTATAACACTAGTATGTAAATTATATGAGTGGGCGGGAGGCTATGTTATCCGAGTGTACTGGTAGTATAACACTAGTATGTAAATTATATGAGTGGGCGGGAGGCTATGTTATCCGAGTGTACTGGTAGTATAACACTAGTATGTAAATTATATGAGTGGGCGGGAGACTATGTTATCCGAGTGTACTGGTAGTATAACACTAGTATGTAAATTATATGAGTGGGCGGGAGGCTATGTTATCCGAGTGTACTGGTAGTATAACACTAGTATGTAAATTATATGAGTGGGCGGGAGGCTATGTTATCCGAGTGTACTGGTAGTATAACACTAGTATGTAAATTATATGAGTGGGCGGGAGGCTATGTTATCCGAGTGTACTGGTAGTATAACACTAGTATGTAAATTATATGAGTGGGCGGGAGGCTATGTTATCCGAGTGTACTGGTAGTATAACACTAGTATGTAAATTATATGAGTGGGCGGGAGACTATGTTATCCGAGTGTACTGGTAGTATAACACTAGTATGTAAATTATATGAGTGGGCGGGAGGCTATGTTATCCGAGTGTACTGGTAGTATAACACTAGTATGTAAATTATATGAGTGGGCGGGAGGCTATGTTATCCGAGTGTACTGGCAGTATAACACTAGTATGTAAATTGTGTACGTTACCACATGCTCTTCAAACACAATTCTCCTTCAGAACTTGAGGATCCCTTTTAAGGGAGGATGGTTCACTTTTTGGACGATTTTTGCATGTATTAATTATTTGTCTAGTTTCCTCCCTAGACCTCCATCAAATTAAAAAAAAAAACATTCATTAGATCCCCCTTCTAGATTAATTTGTAGGTACATTTTTCGGTAGAAAAATGTCCCGGCCGAAGGCCGTTTTTTCCAACATTACAGGCTCACTATCGTTCGCCAGGGAAAAAATCGACACCTAAATAGCACGATAGGTCTAAATATCGACGAAGAAATGGGGCGAAAGGTCTTAAAATCGACTAACTAATGGGGCAAACATCTTAACATCTGAAAACTAATGGGGCTAAAAATGAGGCAGAAAGTGGTCCAGAAAATCGGCCCATCCCCCTGTGTATTATGGCTAACATTAGATTAGTGCATTCACCTTAAAAGGGACCTCTAACATTCAGAGGAGTAAACACGACGGTTTCAATTTCCCTTTTTACTCCCATAGATGTGTTCTTAACTGAATAACATTGTCAAATAATAGTAAAAGTATAATGACAGAATGTGTTACGGTATAGTGAAAGCGTTCAATTGTGATGGGCAAATGGTATGCATATGTCTCATCGTCATGCAATAAATCTCAAACTAGTACACATTGGAAAACTTAAAACGAAACCCTTGGACTACATCACCACAACTAACCTTTCAACCACCAGTATATGCCTAACACTACCCAACTAACCACCGTCACCACACAACACACTATCATCACTCTAGAAACTACCACCACCACCACCACAATCATTGCCACTACACCTATCACTATCACCACCACTACCACAATCATCACCACCACACCTATCACCATCACTACCACCAGCACAATCATCACCACCACACCTATCGCCATCACTACCACACCTACCACCACCACAATCATCACCACCACACCTATCACCATAACCACCACCACCACAATCATAACCAACACACCTATCACCATCACCACCATACCTATCACCATCACTACCACACCTACTACCACCACAATCATCACCACCACACCTATCACTATAACCACCACCACCACAATCATAACCAACACACCTATCACCATCACCACCATACCTACCACCATCACTACCACACCTACTACCACCACAATCGTAACCACCACACCTACCACCACCACCACAATCATAACCAACACACCTATCACCATCACCACCATACCTATCACCATCACTACCACACGTACTACCAACACAATCGTCACCACCACACCTATCACTATAACCACCACACCTACCACCACCACCACACCTATCACCATCACCACCATACCTATCACCATCACTACCACACCTACTACCACCACAATCGTCACCACCACACCTATCACTATAACCACCACACCTACCACCACCACCACAATCATCACCAACACACCTATCACCATCACCACCATACCTATCACCATCACTACCACACCTACTACCACCACAATCGTCACCACCACACCTATCACTATAACCACCACACCTACCTCCACCACCACAATCATCACCACCACACCTATCACCATCACTACCACACCTACTACCACCACAATCGTCACCACCACACCTATCACTATAAACACCACACCTACCACCACCACCACAATCATCACCACCATACCTATCACCATCACTACCACACCTACTACCACCACAATCGTCACCCCCACACCTATCACTATAGCCACCACCACCACAATCATAACCAACACACCTATCACCATCACTACCACACCTACTACCACGACAATCATGACCACCATACCTATCACTATAACCACCACACCTACCACCACCAACACAATCATAACCAACACACCTATCACCATCACCACCATACCTATCACCATCACTACCACACCTACTACCACCACAATCGTAACCACCACACCTACCACCACCACCACAATCATAACCAACACACCTATCACCATCACCACCATACCTATCACCATCACTACCACACGTACTACCAACACAATCGTCACCACCACACCTATCACTATAACCACCACACCTACCACCACCACCACACCTATCACCATCACCACCATACCTATCACCATCACTACCACACCTACTACCACCACAATCGTCACCACCACACCTATCACTATAACCACCACACCTACCACCACCACCACAATCATCACCAACACACCTATCACCATCACCACCATACCTATCACCATCACTACCACACCTACTACCACCACAATCGTCACCACCACACCTATCACTATAACCACCACACCTACCTCCACCACCACAATCATCACCACCACACCTATCACCATCACTACCACACCTACTACCACCACAATCGTCACCACCACACCTATCACTATAAACACCACACCTACCACCACCACCACAATCATCACCACCATACCTATCACCATCACTACCACACCTACTACCACCACAATCGTCACCCCCACACCTATCACTATATCCACCACCACCACAATCATAACCAACACACCTATCACCATCACTACCACACCTACTACCACGACAATCATGACCACCATACCTATCACTATAACCACCACACCTACCACCACCAACACAATCATAACCAACACACATATCACCATCACCACCATCACTACCACACCAACTACCACCACAATCATCACCACCACACCTATCACTATAACCACCACACCCACCACCACCACCACAATCATAACCAACACACCTATCACCATCACTACCACACCTACTACCACCACAATCGTCACCACCACACCTATCACTATAACCACCACACCTACCACCACCACCACAATCATAACCAACATACCTATCACCATCACCACCATCACTACCACACCAACTACCACCACAATCATCACCACCACACCTATCACTATAACCACCACACTTACCACCACCACCTCAATCATCACCAACACACCTATCACCGTCACCACCATACCTATCACCATCACTACCACACCTACTACCACCACAATCATCACCACCACACCTATCACTATAACCACCACACCTACCACCACCACCACAATCATAACCAACACACCTATCACCATCACCACCATACCTATCACCATCACTACCACACCTACTACCACAACAATCGTTACCACCACACCTATCACTATAACAACCACACCTACCACCACCACCACAATCATAACCACCACACCTACCACCACCACCACAATCTTCACCACCACACCTATCACTATAACCACCACACCTATCACCATCACTACCACACCTACTACCACCACAAACATCACCACCACACCTATCACTATAACCACCACACCTACCACCACCACCACAATCATAACCAACACACCTATCACCATCACCACCATACCTATCACCATCACTACCACACCTACTACCACCACAATCGTCACCACCACACCTATCACTATAACCACCACACCTACCACCACCACCACAATCGTCACCAACACACCTATCACCATCACCACCATACCTATCACCATCATTACCACACCTACTACCACCACAATCATCACCACCACACCTGTCACTATAACCACCACACCTACCACCACCACCACAATAATAACCAACACACCTATCACCATCACCACCATACCTATCACCATCACTACCACACCTACCACCACACAATCATAACCAACACACCTATCACCATCACCACCATACCTATCACCATCACTACCACCACAATCATCACCACCACACCTATCACTATAACCACCACACCTACCACCACCACCACAATCATCACCAACACACCTATCACCATCACCACCATACCTATCACCATCACTACCACACCTACTACTACCACAATCATCACCACCACACCTATCACCATAACCACCACACCTACCACCACCACCACAATCATAACCAACACACCTATCACCAACACCACCATACCTATCACCATCACTAGAACACCTACTACCACCACAATCGTCACCACCACACTTATCACTATAACCACCACACCTACCACCACCACCACAATCATAACCAACACACCTATCACCATCACCACCATACCTATCACCATCATTACCACACCTACTACCACCACAATCATCACCACCACACCTATCACTATAACCACCACCACCACAATCATCACCACCACACCTATCACCATCACCACCATACCTATCACCATCACTACCACACCTACTACCACCACAATCGTCACCACCACACCTATCACTAAAACCACCACACCTATCACTATAACCACCACAACCACAATCATAACCAACTCACCTATCACCATCATCACCATACCTATCACCATCACTACCACACCTACTACCACCACAATCGTCACCACCACACCTATCACTATAACCACCACACCTAGCACCACCACCACAATCATCACCACCACACCAATCACCATCACCACCATACCTATCACCATCACTACCACACCTACCACCACCACAATCATAACCAACACACCTATCACCATCACCACTATACCTATCACCATCATTACCACACCTACTACCACCACAATCACCATCACCACACCTATCACTATAACGACCACACCTACCACCACCACCACAATCATCACCAACACACCTATCACCATCACCACCATACATATCACCATCACTACCACACCTACTACCACCACAATCATCACCACCATACCTATCACCATAACCACCACACCTACCACCACCACCACAATCATAACCAACACACCTATCACCATCACCAGCATACCTATCACCATCACTACCACACCTACTACCACCACAATCGTTACCACCACACCTATCACTATAACCACCACACCTACCACCACCACCACAATCATAACCAACACACCTATCACCATCACCACCATACCTATCACCATCACTACCACACCTACTACTACCACAATCGTCACCACCACACCTATCTCTATAACCACCACACCTACCACCACCACCACAATCATCACCACCACACCTATCATCATCACCACCATACCTATCACCATCACTACCACACCTACTACCACCAAAATCATCACCACCTCACCTATCACTATAACCACCACAACTACCACCACCACCACAATCATAACCAACACACCTATCACCATCACCACCATACCTATCACCATCACTACCACACCTACTACCACCACAATCGTCACCACCGGTGTACACCTATCACTATAACCACCACACCTACCACCACCACCACAATCATCACCACCACACCTATCACAAAGGAGTACAAAGGAGTACAAAGGAAATCAAGCAACAACAGATCTAGTGACCCTTCTAGGCTGCTTGTCCTCCAAAACACTGAGGATCAAGTGTCCAAACAGTGGTTTAGAGTGGGTAAGGGAACATTGGAAAGGGAACTACTGCCCTGCCACTAACGTGGCAGGACTAGGAAGTTAGTAGGGGACATATGGGTTAGTAACTGAGGGGAGGATCAAATAAAGTTATTCATTTACAAACGCAGTCAGTCGCGGGTTTGATGCAAGATATTTGTCTAGGCGGAATTTAAATGAATCAACGGTGCTGCAGTCTATAACGTCTCGGGGAAGCCCATTCCACAAGTTGACAACTCAATTGAAGAATAAATTCTTAGATTCGTGTGAGTTAAAAGATTTACCAATAATTTTGCAACCGTTTCCCCGCGTGTAATTAGATTGGTCGATAGTGAAGTACTTACTACAGTTCATATTGTCGATGCCTTTGATGATTTTGAACACTTGAATTAAGTCACCTCTTAATCTGCGCTGGGTTAAATGAAATAGATTTAATTCTCTAAGACGCTCTTCGTATGGTTTGTTCTTTAGGCTAGGTATCATTTTGGTAACTCTACGTTGAACTCGTTCTAGCTTGTTTATGTCTTTTTGGTAATAAGGGCACCAGCATTGAACGCAGTATTCCAGAAGAGGGCGGACTAAGGAATTGTAAAGGGATAGGATTACGTCTTTGGATTTATGCTCAAATGATCTGCCTATAAAGCCAATTATTTTGTTTGCCTTCTTAACAACTTCTGAACATTGTTGACTCGGTTTTAGGTTACTCGATATTGTTACTCCATCACCATCACCACCATACCTATCACAATCACTACCACACCTACCACCACCAAAATAATAACCAACACACCTATCACCATCACCACCATACCTATCACCATCACTACCACACCTACCACCACCACAATCTTAACCAACACACCTATCACCATCACCACCATACCTATCACCATCACTACCACACCTACCACCACCACATTCATAACCAACACACCTATCACCATCACCACCATACCTATCACCATCACTACCACACCTACCACCACCACAATCATAACCAACACACCTATCACCATCACCACCATACCTATCACCATCACTACCACACCTACTACCACCACAATCGTCACCACCACACCTATCACTATAACTATATCAGTTGCCCTCTGACCCCTGACCTGTGCGGACGTCCCCAGTGACCGCTAGTGAACCGGTTTACCCTTAGTGAGGTCTTAGTGAACTTTCTTATAGTGATGGCTGTTGTTGATGAGTCTGCTGTCTCCTCCCATACTCTCCAGCTTTGTCTTGCTTTGCAAGAAAGACTGGAGAGTGTGGAGCAGGAGATTCAGTGTCTCAAAGATGAAAATTTGGCCTTGAGACTAGCTATGGCGGAAAAGAAGTGTGAGGCTACCGGAAGTGTTCCCAGGGATCGTGAAGCCCCTTGGAAAGTGGTGTCAACCAGTGCAACGGCCTGCAAGCTGAAAAGGCAGCCACTCAAGACCCACAACAACTTCAGCACCTTGGCTGATGAGAGTGATGGCGAGGAAGTGGCGATCATCGAGGCAGTGAGAGGGGAGGGGGGGAAGTCTGCTGCTATTGCTGCTACAACTCCTGCTACAGGCCGGCAACAGAAAACAGCTAAGTCTATTTTAATTGTAGGGGATTCAATGATTAAATACCTTGGTAGGGCTACTAACACACATGTTGGTAAAGTTGTCTGTCTGCCTGGTGCCGGAGTCGAGAAGGTGGCAGAAAAGCTAGATGGTGTCATGGAAGCGAGTGGAGAGGACCCCATCATCTTCCTCAACGCAGGGAGCAACGACATTTGGAAATGCAGGACTGAGGAGTTGCTCACCACGTACCAGGAAATGTTGGAGAGGATCAAGGAGAAGGGTGGAGTTCCTGTGGTACACAGTATCCTACCAAGAAGAGGGGTAAGGAAGGAATGGTCCTCCAGGGCTATTGGTGTAAATAGCCGGCTGGAGAAGTATTGTAAGGCAAATACTATTCCATTCCTGGATAACTGGACCCTCTTCTACGGTAAGGATGAACTGTATGCCCAGGATGGAGTACATCTCTCTCGACTAGGAGTTTCGACCTTAGCCAGCTCACTCGACAAGTTTGTTGCGGGGTTTGGTTAATAAACCATAGGTGTGTAAGTAAAATAGAATCCCAGCCACATCAAATTGATAGTAATAACGAACATTCTGATATCGTAGATTTTCCGTCTAGGTCCAGTAGTTCAACAGGTAAAAATAAATTAGTTAAAAACAATAGAACAATAGTTGCAAATACAAGTAATAGTTTGAGTGTTTATTATACAAATTGCAGGAGTTTATGTAACAAAATGAACGAACTTAGAGCACTGGTTAGCAAAGAAAATATAGACATAATAGCGCTAACTGAAACATGGATTAATACAGAAACCAGGCATTTTTTAGCAGAGTTTGATATACCAGGATATAGTTTGTTTAAATATGACCGAACAAGTAAGAGGGGTGGCGGTATAGCAGTGTTTGTCAGGAGTTCATTAAAAAGCTGTACTAAATCAGGTATTAGAGTAAATAATGAAAATGAAAGTGTTTGGGTAGAAGTTAACGAAGGTAGTGAGACTTTAGTTATTGGAGTTATGTATAGACCGCCAAATATGAGTAGAAATGACGGAACATCATTATGGGAGGAAATTAAAATAGCATCAAGGCTTAGCAACGTGTGCATTATGGGGGATTTTAATTTCCCTAATATAGATTGGCAGCAACAAATAGGCGACTCTGATTCAAAGGAGTTTATTGAGGTAGTACAAGATAGTTTTTTATCTCAATTCATAGATACGCCGACTAGAGGTGATAATATTCTCGATTTAGTTTTCAGTAACAATGAACATATGATAAATAGTGTAGAAATCGGGGACCACCTAGGAAATAGTGATCACAATTCTGTGTATTTTAATATACAATGGAAAGGTAATATCAGAGAGAATACAACATTAATACCTGACTTCAGAAAAGCCAATTATGGTGGGTTAAGAGAAGCCCTGTTAGCGGACCCTATGGTCAAAAAATTAAGTCGATCCAGGTGTCCAAATGAGTGTATCCTTTCTCAGGCACCTGTCATCTTAAGTCAGGAGGAGACGTCAAACTTGGTAGATACATACGATAATTTTATCAAGTCAGTATTCAATGCGCAAAATAAATATATCCCCAAAAGAAAATTTAGATCAACACAGAACCAACCCAAATGGATGAATAATAGACTATTAGATCTTCTAGGAAAAAGAGAGGAATATATAGAAAAATTAAAAAAGGCGAAATTCACCTACTTGCTTACTATCAGAATCTATCACGACAGGTAAAAAAGGATATTAGTAAAGAAAAAAGAAATTATGAAATTAAGGTTGCCAATGATTCAAAAAATAATCCTAAAGCTTTTTACCAACTATATAAATCCAAGGTTAGAGATGTAATTGGTCCCCTTAAAACTTCGATAGGAAAATTGACAGAAAGTGATTTAGAAATGTGCAGTACATTAAATAGTCAATTTCTTTCCGTTTTCACTAATGAAAATTTGGCACAGTTTCCAGAAGTCCGTAAGGTATACAGCGATAGTATAGAAAATAGGTTAAGTACGGTTACTATAAGTAGAAATGATGTGGTTAAGGAAATTGACAGACTGAAACCTCATAAATCGCCTGGTCCTGATGAGGTATATGCTAGAGTATTAAAAGAATGCAGAGATGAGTTAAGTTATCCATTAACATTTCTATTTAACAAGTCATTAGAAACAGGTATAGTTCCAGAAGCTTGGAAGCTTGCAAATGTAGTTCCGATCTTCAAAAAAGGTAATAAATCAATAGCATCCAATTACCGTCCCATTAGTCTCACTTCAATCATAGGAAAACTACTAGAGTCAATTATTACTAGGAAAATGAGAAACCACTTAGAAACATTTAACTTAATCAATTCTTCTCAGCATGGATTCACTCAGGGACGGTCTTGCCTTACTAATTTGCTTAGTTTTTTCTCAGAGGTATATGAAGCAGTAGATAATGACAAGTCTTATGATATTATATATTTAGATTTCAGTAAAGCTTTCGACAGAGTCCCTCATGAGAGATTGATGAGAAAGGTTGAGGCACATGGAATAGGTGGGGCGTTGTTAGGATGGATTAGGTCATGGCTAATTGGTAGGAAGCAGAGAGTCAGCATAAATGGTACCAAGTCAGAATGGGGAGCAGTCAAAAGTGGTGTCCCCCAGGGATCGGTATTAGGTCCCCTGTTGTTTCTTATACATAAATGACCTAGATTTAGGTATAACTAGTAGGATAAGTAAATTCGCAGACGATACTAAAATAGGGAGATCAATTGATTCAGATAGCGATATAGAGTGCCTCCAAAGAGATCTAGATACCTTACATGAATGGTCAGTAAATTGGCAGATGAAGTTTAACATTGACAAATGCAAGGTATTAAAGATAGGGAAGATGCAAACAAATGTTAAATATAAACTAGCTAATTTAGAATTAGAAAAGTCAGACTGCGAGAAAGATCTAGGTGTGTTTGTTAGCAATGATTTGAAGCCTAGAAAACAGTGTATAAGCGTTCGTAATAAGGCAAACAGGATTCTCGGGTTCATCTCTAGGAGTGTGAGTAACAGAACTGCTGATGTTATCTTAAAACTTTACTTGTCATTAGTGAGACCCCATATGGATTATGCTGTCCAATTTTGGTGTCCTTATTACAGAATGGACGTGGATTCATTGGAGAGAGTACAGCGTAGAATGACAAAAATGATCCATAATATTAGAAATCTTTCGTATGAAGAAAGGTTGAAGAAATTAGGTTTACATTCGTTAGAGAGACGCAGAGTTAGAGGGGATATGATAGAGGTGTTCAAGTGGGTTAGTGGGATTAACAAAGGGGACATGACAAATGTACTAAAGCTCAGTGATAGCGAAAGAACTCGTACCAATGGTTTCAAATTAGATAAATTTCGTTTCAGAAAAGATATAGGCAAGTATTGGTTTGGTAACAGAGTTGTAGACGGTGGAATGGACTACCAAGTGCTATAGTGGGATCTAAAACTGTAGGGAGCTTTAAGATAAAATTGGATAAGCATATGGACGAGAAGGGTTGGGTGTGAAGGGGGATCAGCCGGGTTGGGCCAATCAGCGCTCTGCAGACCTCCATAATCCTGCGTTAATCTCTAACCGTTTTGGTAAGATGATCCTCAGGGTATTAGAGTGTGAAGCCTATAATTGGGCTTTGTAATGAATTGGGGTTGTGTGGGACAGGGATCTGCCTTGCTTAGGCCAATCGGCTTTCTGCAGACTCCCATTTTCTTATGTTCTTATGTTCTTATAACCACCACACCTACCACCACCACCACAATCATCACCAACACACCTATCACCATCACCACCATACCTATCACCATCACTACCACACCTACTACCACCACAATCATCACCACCACACCTATCACTATAACCACCACCACCACAATCGTCACCACCACACCTATCACTATAACCACCACACCTATCACTATAACCACCACACCTACCACCACAACCACAATCATAACCAACTCACCTATCACCATCACCACCATACCTATCACCATCACTACCACACCTACTACCACCACAATCGTCATCACCACACCTATCACTATAACCACCACACCTACCACCACCACCACAATCATCACCACCACACCAATCACCATCACCACCATACCTATCACCATCACTACCACACCTACCACCACCACAATCATAACCAACACACCTATCACCATCACCACTATACCTATCACCATCACTACCACACCTACTACCACCACAATCACCATCACCACACCTATCACCATCACTACCACACCTACTACCACCACAATCATCACCACCACACCTATCACCATAACCACCACACCTACCACCATCACAATCATAACCAACACACCTATCACCATCACCACCATACCTATCACCATCACTACCACACCTACTACCACCACAATCGTTACCACCACACCTATCACTATAACCACCACACCTACCACCACCACCACAATCATCACCACCACACCTATCACCACCACCACCATACCTATCACCATCACTACCACACCTACTACCACCACAATCATCACCACCAAACCTATCACTATAACCACCACACCTACCACCACCACCACAATCATCACCACCACACCTATCACCATCACCACCATACCTATCACCATCACTACCACACCTACTACCACCACAATCATCACCACCACACCTATCACTATAACCACCACACCTATCACTATAACCACCACACCTATCACTATAACCACCACACCTATCACTATAACCACCACACCTATCATTATAACCACCACACCTATCACCACCACCACCATACCTATCGCCATCACTACCACACCTACCAGCACCACAATCATCACCACCACACCTATCACTATAACCACCACACCTACCACCACCACCACAATCATCACCACCACACCTATCACCATCACCACCATACCCATCACCATCACTACCACACCTACTACCACCACAATCATCACCACCACACCTATCACTATATCCACCACCACCACCATACCTATCGCCATCACTACCACACCTACCAGCACCACAATCATCACCACCACACCTATCACTATAACCACCACAATCATCACCACCACACCTATCACCATCACCACCATACCTATCACCATCACTACCACACCTACTACCACCACAATCATCACCACCACACCTATCACTATATCCACCACACCTACCACCACCACCACAATCATAGCCAACACCATCACAATCATCACCCACCATAACACCTACCACCACCACCATCACCACCATACCTATCACCATCACTACCACACCTACTACCACCACAATCATCACCACCACACCTATCACTATAACCACCACACCTACCACCACCACCACAATCATAACCAACACACCTATCACCATCACCACCATACCCATCACCATCACTACCACACCTACTACCACCACAATCGTCACCACCACACCTATCACTATAACCACCATACCTACCACCACCACCACAATCATAACCACCACACCAATCACCATCACCACCATACCTATCACCATCACTACCACACCTACTACCACCACAATCGTCACCACCACACCTATCACTATTACCACCACACCTACCACCACCACCACAATCATAACCAACACACCTATCACCATCACCACCATACCTATCACCATCACTACCACACCTACTACCACCACAATCGTCACCTACTACTACCACAATCATTACCACCACATCTATCACTATCACCATCATACCTGGAGGGTGCCCAACCCCGAAAGGGGTTGAAATAGGGGAGCTATCCCCCCGCCAAAGGCGGCTTTCTAGGTCCTTTCCTAGCTGATGCTGAGAGGATTGGGTTCTAGTCATGTGGTGATGGGCTGGTCTATCAGAGTGAGAACTGAGCGATCTCTGCCATACCCATAGGTTACTCTGACTGTTCCTTTTACTTATATATTTTTTAGATCTCAAGTGACGGCGTCTCTTCCATGGATTGACCTCCCAATCTACCAAGATTGGAAGCCGGAGCATCACATTTTTCCTTTGCCCCTCAACTTTCTCTTCATAGATGCTGAGGGGCACGGGGCCCTGGGTGGCGTTTTGGTTTCCCGGGCGTTTCCGGGCCCTCCTCAGCTCCCCGCCATGTGGCTTCGGTCACCCAGGCTTTATTGTGGTCGGCAGGGAGGGTTCTGTGGGGGCGCTCGGTTGTGGCCTTGGCCTTGCTCGGGGCCTTGGGGCTGTTCGGCCAGGCAGCTTGGGGAACAGCAACAACAACAACAAACACCACACCTACCACCACCACCACACCTATCACCATCACCACCACACCTACCACCATCACAATCATCACCCACCATAACACCTACCACCACCACCACTACCACCACTAACACACCATCTCCCACGAGTCTCATACTGTGGCATCATATTTTTAAGTCGTGTCAGTGAGCTCTCTCGCTTCAACTAATATACTAATAACCTACCAAACCTTCCATCTCCACAACTACCACTGCCACCGCTCCACCATAACTACCACAACCACACATTCCATCTACACAACTACCACAACCACCACCCCATCACTACTACTACCAATACCACAGCAACTACCCCACCATAACTACCACAACCACACCTTCCATCTCCATAACTACCACAACAACCACTCCCTATAACTACCACTACTACTCCTTTCATTTCCACAAATACTATTACCAAACCTACCATTTCCATAACTACCACATAAACCACTTCCTGTAAGTACCACTAGCACCACTATTAACCTACCATATTTCCCATCTCCACATCTACCATAACAGCCACCCCCCATGCCATCCCCCGCCACAACCTAACAAACAAAATCTACAACACAAACATGCACAACAACACAAAAAGGTGGCTGGCCAACTTCCTAGCAGGCAGATGTGCACACGTATCTTTTGCCGGTCAGTCATATAAAATCAGAAACTTTCCAAACGGAGTCCCACAAGGATCCGTCCTATCGCCCGCACTCTTCAATCTGTACATGCACGATATAACTACACCCAATACGCCCCAAATAAACTTAGCCTCCTATGCAGATGACATAACACTCACATGCACACACCATGACCCAAAAAGAGCAACAGATCTCCTTCAACCCTATCTCAACACAAGACATGGCTGGTGCACTACAAACAGACTTAATCTAGCCCCAGCCAAATCCACCGCAACCCTGCTCACAAGTTGGACAGGAGATCACGAATACATCCCTCAACTCACCATAAACAACACACCCCTAACACATACACACACACACAAAATCCTAGGAGTAACATATGATACTCATATGACATTCAAACAGCACACCACAAACATTAAAAAGAAACTGACACCCAGACTTAACGCCCTCAGGTCACTTGCTCACACAAAATTTGGACACAACAAAGAAACTACCACCACAGTATATAAACAATACATAAGATCAGTGATGGAATACACATGCCCAGCCTGGGCTTTTAACCTAGCTGAAACACATCATAAGACCTTACAGACTATTCAAAACAAAGCCCTGAAGATCATTACAGGCTGCACAGCTACTGCACCCACAGATCACCTACATCAAGAAACCAAAATCCTCAAAGTCAAAGACCATCTGGACATGAGAGGCACTCAATTCCTGGCAGCAGCCTCCACAAACCAAGACCACCCACTAAACTACATGGCAACACACCCACAGACACCAAGAAATATCAAAACAACACCCAGCACACGGTATCACACACAATTATTGTCCTCTCTCCCTCCCTGCCCACCCCGAACCAACTTCCAGAAGCACATCCATACTCATATCTCTCACCGATCCATCCACTCACTCACAGACAACACGCAGCTGCATGCACGACCTCCCGAAATCCATCCTTCCGAATCCTCCCTTCCTCGCGAGGACAGAGTCCACCTGGCCAGGCTGAGATGCGGACACCATCCAGCTCTCCTGAGCTATCAGAAGAGACTGGATGACTCCATTGTCGACGCCTGCCCAGGATGTAACACAGCACCCCATACCATTAAACACATCATAGAAGACTGCATTTCACACAACCACTTATGCCAACAACACAATCTACACTCAATGAGAGCTCTGTGGGAAAGCCCGATCGTGGCCATGGCCTTTCTCAGGGACTCGGGGCTGTTCGGCCAGGCAGCTTAGGGAACAACAACAACAACAACAACAACCACCCCTATAACTACCACAAGCACCACTTATAACCTACCACAGCTTCTATATCCACACCTACCATCCACATAATAATTACTACACCGACTACTACCTCAACCAATACCACTTAGAGCTTCTTGTATTGACCACCAGTCGTAAAATTATCGTATAGCCGCAGGGCATGGGACAAGCGGTAATAAACTAGGCAACTCAACAATATATCCAGCTTTATTTAAAAGACACTACATTCACAAATGTTTTTTTTTTTGTAGTAACATATATATTTATGCACACACAATTAATATATGTAACAAGTGTATCCCTATAATCATTACACATGGCGAAAATAATATATATATGAAAATCCACAAATTGCTTGCAAAGTGTGAATGTTAACCCGCTGAGTACCAGCTAAATATTAATAAATGTACCACCCAGGACCGGCTGATTCTGAATTTTTTTTTTATTCCAGAAACAATAGCGAATGGGTTAGGAATGAAGGAAAAACAAAAAAAAAATGATAAAAAAGTGCAAAAAATGGTCTTACAGAGCCCCCGAAAACGGATTTTACAAGAGTAAAAAATTGAAGGCAATTTCCCCAAAAAAACAGGTTTTATCATGCTCACGCGCACACGGTTGGACTTTGAGAGTTTTCAACCATCGGCATGGGTGCGTGGGATACTTACACAGTTCCCATACAAATCTGAGCCCTCGGGGTGCCATAGGACCGGAGTAATTAGGACTGGACCGGCCAGGACGTAAACCATGCGTCGCTGGGGTTTAGCGTTACATACATTGTGGATGCAAACCCTGCGTCGCTGGGGCTCAGTGGGTTAACTTGATAAGCACCAAATCCTTATAGAAATATAATATATAATAAACATGTTATGGTAGAATTGTTTACAGTGGAATAAGCTACTGTCAGTAAGTTTAACTATAGTTAAAACTCAATAAACGTATGGACGCGTATTTATATGAGGATATGGCAGGAGTCCCCATAAGTCATCACTGCCGTACGATACAAACTCTCCCCCACTCCTCACACTCACACGCGCGCGAGCAACCCGCTGTCATTCTCGTTTCCATAAAATATATCGACAGCTTGCTTAATTTTCCAGAACTTCTGTTGATTTCTTGTAAAAACTTATCATATTATGATAATACATTGCATCAATTAATAGAGCATACTTATATGAAAACATAATCATGCTTTTCGTGATATAGTAATAAAGAGTAAAGGAATGGCGAAATCCTAGAATGGCGAGGAGACCTGTTTACGGATAGAGATTTTGGTACTGTACAGGCAGCAAAATTGATAAGCTCGACTTGCCCGAGCAAGTCGACGCTAGACGATCAAGATAAATATTTGGTAAAGCCCGTCTTATTTTATGGACTATTATAATATTCTACTCTACGTGAGGTTTAAGCGCTATATAATGTCAAACACTTCTAAGAAACTTACATTTGATGAATTATTTATTTCCTAAACCTCTGAATAGAGGAACTGAAGCGATAATATATTGTGTACAAAGGGTTAGACATTCAGAGAAATCTAGTTTTATATTTACAAAGAGCGAATATGCTACAAATTAAACACACGAAAACTGCTTAAAAAATCATACTAATGGCTGCTAATAATATACAACGCATAATCTTGGTATATTTCTTTTTGACCTAAAAAATATAGTGGTTCGTCCCCAAAGCGACCATTCTCCATCTGGTTGTCACCCAAAGAAGCTTACCCGTGGTGCGTCTAATTACAAGTACCCCCATCACAACTACCCCTACGAACACAAATATCACCTCAACTATTGAAACTACCTTACCACAACTACAACTACCCGTACTTCAACCACAGCTACCATATCTAACACGCCACAAGAGGGCAAGTACATGTATCTCCTACTACAACTACCACGATAAATACAACCACTTGCAAATGTAACACCATTTCTTAAAAAAGGCAGCAAAGCCTTGGCTAGTAACTATCGCCCAATCAGTTGACTGCAGTTGTGTGTAAAATACTAGAGACTCTCAAAAGAGACAGACTCGTAAAGCACTTGGAGGAAAACAACATACTTGAAGATACCCAACACAGTTTTCGCAACAATCGCTCCTGCTTTACAAACCTTTTAGATTTCTTCAATGATATCCTAAATCTATATGATGAGAGTAAAGGTGTAGATACTATACTGTATACCTCGATTTTCAAATAGCCTTTGATAAAGTTCCACATATACGCTTATTGATCAACTTAAAAGCAGACTGCGTACAAGGAGTTGCCTTGAAATTGATAGAAAATTGTCTCAGTGAAAGAAAACAGAGTAGTCATAAATGGGAAAGCATCAACATGGACCAATGTAACTAGCGGAGTATCACAAGGATAAGTACTGGGGCCAGTTCTCCTCCTACTCTACATAAACGACATAAATTAGGGCCTCACCTGCACTATCTCAAAGATTGCAGATGATACAAAAATTGCAAATAACGTAATCTCAAAAGAACACGTTCATGATATGCAAGGCAATCAAGATGAGTTATCTCAGTGGGCTAAAATAAAACACATGTGTTTCAATGAAGACAAATGAAAAGTACTTCACATTGGAAGCCGAAATGAGAAACCGAACTATTCAATGAATGGCATCTAACTCAAGACTGTAGACAAAGAAACAGATTTAGGAGTAACAATATTAAGTAACCTCAATCATAGTCAACAATGCAAGGAGGTTGTTAAGAAACCAAACAAAATTATTGGTTTCATAGGCAGGTCCTTTGTGCATAAATCCAAAATGTAATCCTCACTCTTTATAATTTCTTAATTTGCCTACTCCTGGAATATTGCATTCAGTCCTGGTGCCCTTACTATTAAAAGGACATAGACAAACTGGAACGTGTTCAACGCAGAGTCACTAAAATGATACCCAAACTAAAGAACAAACAATTTGAGGAACGTCTTGAAGAATTACACCTGTTTCCCCTAACAAAGCGTAGCTAAAGGAGCGACCTAATTCAAGTCTTCAAGATCATCAAAGGTATTGTCAATATGAACTGTAATAAATACTTTACGATTGACCGATTAAACTACACACAGGGAAATGGTTTCAAAATCTTTGGTAAATCATTCAACTCGCACAAATCCAAGAATTTCCTCTTCAATCGAGTCGTCAACTTGTGAAATGGACTTCCCCGAGATGCTATAGACTGCAACACCGTTGATTCCTTCATAGTTCGAATTGACAAGCACCTTGCTATGAATCCAAGGTTGACTCCATTTGTAAATTAATAAAATATTGCCTTAATTGTGTTATTTCATTAATATTGTTTCCCCTCCCTGCCATGTTAATCCCCAGGGAGTTATTTCCTTTTCACATCTTTATCTATTTGAAATACTGTTGGACACTAGAAACAGCAGTATTTTGGAGGGCAAGTAACAAGTCGCAAGACCTGTTGTTGCTTGTTTCCTATGTACTCCTTTGTACATCTACCACCTCAACTACGCCGAGCTATACAACCACACCTACCACAACCACGACCACCACCACCACGACCAACACCACAACCACTACCACAACCACCAGTACCACCACCACTACCACAACCACCACCACTACTACAACCAGCACCAGCACCACCACATCTACCACACCAGAAGAGGGCAAGCATCCCCATGAGTCTCGTACTAAGGCATCATATTTTTACCCGGTGTCAGTGAGCTCTCCCCTCCACTAATAATTTCTCCTTCCTTCCTTCCTTCCTTCCTTCCTTCCTACTTTTTTTGTAATGTTTTGCTTGATTGACCTTCCTTCCCCCTCCTCGTTTTCTTTACTTCCTCCTCGTTTTCTTGCTTTCATTCCTTTCTCCTCGTTATTTTTCTTTCCTTCATTGCTCGTCCTTTTCTTTCCCTCCTCCTAGTTTTCTTTCTTTCATTTCTTCCTCTTCGTTATCTTTCTTTCCTTTCCCTCCTTCTCGTTTTCTTTCTTGCATTCTTTCCTCCCCGTTATAATTTGTTCCTTCACTCCTCCTCCTTTTTTCCCTGCTCCTCGTTTTTTTCTTTCCTTCCTTCTTCGTCATTTTCTTTCCCTCCTCTTCGTTTTCATTCCTTCCTTCCTCTCTCCTCGTTGCTGGCCTACCTATAATGAATGCACAATAATTTCAGCGTAGGATGGACCTGTGTTAGCGGAGCATTATTTGAGATGGAAAACAAACACTCCTTTGGTTCTTTCCTACGTTGAATAAGAGCAAAAATATAATGGAAAATTATATATATATATATATATATGTTTCTAGTCTCTCAGTGGGGATCGAACCATCGACCATCAGAACGATAGCCGACGCTTAATCATTTACACCACGGCAGTGTAGACTGCCGTGGTGTAATTGATTAAGCGTCGGCTATCGTTCTGATGGTCGATGGTTCGATCCCCACTGAGAGACTAGAAACATTTAGTGGCTCACGTGTATTTGTGATATATTCTCAATATATATATATATATATATATATATATATATATATATATATATATATATATATATATATATATATATATATATATATATATATATATATATATATATATATATATATATATATATATATTATATATATATATATATATATATATATATATATATATATGTGTACATAAATATTTTTTTTCTATGTGATTGAGGGAGGCAAAAGGCAGAACTGCCTATAGCGAGTGCCTCCCCCATAGTTGAAAGAGTGACAGGGCCAAAATCAAGGGACGTTCGAGCCAAAATGCCTGGACACACTGACTTTGAAGCAATTTAAGTCATAGGAAGAGGGAAAGACTGATTCTGGGAGAGAGTTCCAGAGCTCAGCTGTTGAGTAGAAGAAAGTTTTAGAGTAACGTTTAACTCTTGGGTTGGAGAGTTGCACAGAGTAGGGGTGGGATTGAGTTGCAAGACGGGTACCACGTGCCCTACGTAAAGGAGGTGGTATACACTGGGAAAGCTCTGAGGAACACTGATTAATATAGTAGCGATAGAATAGCGAGAGAGATGCAACATTGCGGCGGAGAGAGAGAGATTGCAGAGAGTTGGTGAGTGGACGGGAGATAATGATACGAAAGGCCTTCCTTTCAACTTTGTCTAGGAGAGCGGTGTGAGAGGATCTTCCCCACACATGTGAACAATAATCAATACAAGGACGCACTATTCCCCTGTACAGAGCAAGAAGCTGTGCAGGGGAAAAGAACCCCCTAAGGCGGTTGAGCACACCCAGCTTCTGGGAGGCTGCCTTAGCAAGACTGGTAATATGGTCCTTCCAACTGAGAGCAGAAGAAAAGGAGACACCAAGAATATTGAGAGAAGATGAAGGATTGATTTTTGTATTGTTGAAGAATATGGGATAGTCTGCTGGGAGTTCCTTACGGGTAGATAGATGGAGAAATTGGGTTTTGGAAGCATTAAAGGTAACAAGGTTTTCTCTGCCCCAATTGGAGATAGTATTTAGATCATAATTTAAGAGTTCTATGGCTTCATTACGTTTGTCGTTGAGAGATTGCTGGCTGTGGCGTTCTGAAAATCTAATGGAGTAGTGTAAGGTTGAGTCGTCTGCGTATGAATGGATGGGAATTGAGGTACAGTTGAGATCATTTATAAAAATTAGAAAAAGAATAGGAGATAGGACAGAGCCCTGAAGAACACCGGAGTTTATAGGGTGAGGAAGTGAACAATGGCCGTCCACAACCGCGGCTATGGAACGGCCGGAAAGGAAATTAGAGACAAAGGCACAGATGGAGGGATAGAAACCGAAGGAGGGTAGTTTAGAAATTTAAGATTTGTGCCAGACTCTATCGAAGGCTTTTGATATGTCTAGTGCAATAGAAAAAGTCTCACCTAAGTCCCAAAAGGAGGATGACCAAGAGTTAGTAAGATATGAAAGAAGATCACCAGTAGAGCGACCCTTAAGGAAGCCGTACTGGCGATCTGAGAGCAGATTATGAGAAGAGAAATGCTTAAGAAATTTGGAAGCAAGAATAGTTTCAAAAACTTTAGAAAGACAAGAGATGAGAGCAATTGGACGATAGTTGGAGGGTTGAGAGCGGTCACCCTTCTTTGGGACAGGTTGAATGTGAGCAAACTTTCAGCATGAAGGGAAGACATTAGAGGATAGACAGAAACGAAAGAGTTTGCCTAGGCAGGGAGTCAGCACGGAAGCACAGTTTTTGAGAACAACAGGAGGAACACTGTCCGGACCATATGACTTATTAGTATTAAGCCCAGAGAGGGTAGAAAGTATATCTTTAGAAGATATAAGGATATTAGGCATAAGAGAGAGGAGGGTGGAGAGGGAGGAATAGCACCGGAATCATCCAAGGTGGAGTTTCTAGCAAAGGTTTGAGCGAGGAGTTTAGCTATGTCAGAGGAAGAAGTGATGGTTGTGCCATCAGAATGGGAAATGGGAGGGAAAGACGAGGAAGAGAAATTGTTGGAGAGGTTTTTGGCTAGATGCCAGAAAGCTTGGGAAGAGCTAGAGTTGGATAGTTCAGTGCATTTATTATTGATGAAAGAGTGTTTGGCAAGTCGAAGAACAGATTTGGCTTGATTCCGGGCAGAAATATAGGAAGAATGAGAGTCTTGAGTTTTAAGGCATCGGTACCGTTTGAATGCTTCCTCCTTATTGCGGACAGCAGTAGAACAGGGGTAAGTAAATCAAGATTTTTTAGCATTAGTCTGAGAGAAAGAGAATGGAATGTATGCTTCCAAGCCCGATAGGATTACCTCGGTAATGCGTTCAGCACTCTCCGAAGGTCCCCGGCCACGGAAGCAGAAATCATTCCATGGGAAATCAAAGAAGTACTGCCGGAGAGCCTCCCAGTCGGCAGCGCCAAAGTGCCACAAGCGCCGCCGGCTAGGAGGATCGGGTGGCCGTACTGGAGAGATAGGGCAGTTGACAGAGATAAGTTTATGGTCGGAGGAGCCGAAATGAGAGAAAAGATTGACAGTATAAGAAGAAGGGTTAGAAGTTAGAAACAAGTCAAGAATGTTGGGCCGATCTCCGATGCGATCCGGGATACGGATGGGATGCTGAACTAACTGCTCTAGGTAATTTATGATAGAAAAGACGTAGGCTTGTTCATCAGGTGGATCAGTAGTGTGAGAGGAGAGCCATTGGCGGTGGTGAACGTTGAAATCTCCTAAGATAGAGATTTCTGAGAAAGGAGAAATGGATAGAATGTGTTCCACTGTAGAGTTTAGATAGTCAAAGAATTTGGAAAAGTTGGTAGAGGTAGGGGAAAGATAGACAGCACAGAAATATTTAGTAAGAGAATGACAGGAAAGTTTGAGCCATAAAGTAGAGAATTCAGAGGAGTCGAAATCGGGAACACAAGAGCAAGTGAGTTTGTTGTGCACATATGCACAACATCCGCTTTTGGCTTTGAAACTAGGATAGAGAAAGTAGGAGGATACAGAAAAGGGGTAGCTGGATGTTGCTACAGACACCTGAGTTTCGGTGAGGAAGAGAAGATCAGGTTTGTAGGAGGAGAGATGGTGTTCAACAGAGTGAAAGTTAGAGGAAAGTCCGCGAATGTTGAAGAAATCAATAGAAAGAGTAACAGGCCGATGTCCAGGTAATTTTGTGGGATCGTCAGGGGATGGTCGGTCGGGTGTTGGGGCATTTATGGTCCCCCCCCCCCCCCCCCTAGGGACTCCGAGGCTGAGCTGAAATTCAAAATTTAAAAAAAAAAATGGTGTGGAGGAATGAAGTGTGGTGTGCATGTTTAGTTTAGTGAAGTGGATAGGAGGAGGAGGTGTTTGTGAGAGCTTGCTGGATTGCTCTCAGTGTAAATGAGGCACAAAGAAAATCAGTAAGAAAGGCCAAGCAAATGAAACAGGAGTTCCAGCGACTCTTTATCACATTCCTATAACCTCACCTGGGTCTAGGCCCTGATCGATTGGTGCCTACAATCTCCCCACATGTATACATATATATATATATATATATATATATATATATATATATATATATATATATATATATATATATATATATATATATATATATATATATATAATATGGAAAAGATATGTACTGTATATCACACCCACACAGGGTCACACACGAATATAGTCACTTACACACACACACATACACACACACACACACACACACACAATATAAACCGATTATAAACCGAAATAAACAATTCATTATTATTATTATTTACAAAACACAGGCATCAGAAGGTTTACTTATAAAATAATGAAACACTCCTACAAATTATTTGCAATGCATGTAAACAAAATATATCTCCAACCTCCCCAGTGTGATCTGGGGGGCTCAGGGGTACATACACACACACACCCTCAGGGGAGGGGAGAGAGGGAGGACTTCATAGGATTTTTTTGTTTTGTTCCCTCTCTCCTTTAATAGATTATATAACAAATATATATATAAAAAAAAAAAAAAAAAAAAAAAAAAATATATATATATATATATATATATATATATATTATATATATATATATATATATATATATATATATATATATATATGTTGGTAAAGCCAGGTAATAAATTTTCATTAATACATACGAGGTTGAAAGAAATGGCAATTTCTGCGTTGGAAATTTTATTATTCAAAGTTTCCAGGTCTCTGATGAGTTTTCGCTGGGTGGCAGGAAGTAGATGAAGGAGATGAGCAAAATTCATGGTGGTAGAGGGTTACATTAAAGTACATGATGATACAGGATATACGACGCGTTTCATTGGACAACCAGCATTATCAAGTAAGGAAGGAATGATATAAAAGGTAAACAGGAAGGGTATATATAGAGGGTGGAGGATCAGAGGAGGCGGAAAACAGGGGGCAAAAATCTGCTATTGGTGGAAGGGAAAACTAGGAGAGAAAAAGGGGGTAACCGCTTCACGCATGCGCACTGGATGCGGGATGGTGGTCGATAGGTGGGGTCGAAGCTGATTGGCTGCGTGTCGAGGGGCGTGGCCTAAGTTGTGTGGCGCCTGCCGAAGACGAAGCTGAAGGAGGTAGCGCGGGGGGCTGCGTCAAGGGCACCGGGGGCGAGGAGGGGTGTTAGGTCCTGTAGGGTAGTGCCTTTTGGCAGAAGGAAGGATCTGAAGGTCCAGAGTTTGGTTGTTGATGTTGGGATGTAAGGCTTGGATATATAAGCTTCGAGTATAGGTAATCTCCTTGGGTCACTTTCTTTATCGAGTATGGTGGTGTGTTTCTCTAACTCGTTGCGTGTGAGGTGAGGGTGGTTAGGGGTGAGATAGTGGTCTTTGATGGCTCCAGCCTGAAGGTGAAGAGTTAACCGACGTGAAAGACGAGTCTGCGTCATACCAATATAGGAATGAGGTCCACAGTCCTCATAATTACAGGTATGTTGGTAAATGACGTGATCGTCGGTCATCGGGCTCTTTATCTTGGTGGAGGCTGGTTTGTTGCGGAGAACGAGGTTGGAGGTCTTGGGGGATTTGTAATAAATTATTAATTTGATTTTGTTTTCCGGGTTGGTTGGGTGGACATGCTTGGAGATTATTTCTTTTAAGACGGCCTCGTCATTTTTGTGTTCAGAGGACATGTAATTGCGGTAGAAGATCTTAATTTCATTGGAGGGGTCAATGTTGGGAGGGCTTTGGGTGTACCATTTTTCAAGATGGTGGTTGATGGTGCTGGAGATGTCGGAGTTGGAGTATCCGTTATTTACTAAAACTTGGGATAGTCTTTCTAGTTCCTGGTGGGTGTCGGCCCAGGTAGAGCAGTGCGTGAGGGCTCTCCTAACATAGGCGGAGATGGAGGATAGAAGATAACGGCGGGGGCATTCACTATCACCGTTGAGGCATTGTCCTGTGTTAGTTGGTTTAATGTAGACGGTGGTTTTGAACCCATGGTCGTTCAGAGCTACGAGGATGTCGAGGAAGGGGAGTTGTCCATTGTTAGATTTTTCAAAGGTGAAGTTAAGTCCGGAGGAGGTCATGAAGCGACGCTGGAGTTCCTGTAGTTCGTGGAGGTCCTTGATTTGCACGAAGATGTCATCCACGTATTTACAGTAGACGGCGGGTCGTTGGGCAGCCAGGAGCTCTTCCTCGATGGTACCCATGAAAAAGTTCGCAAAAAGAACTCCTAGGGGGCTGCCCATCGCCACACCGTCTATCTGCTTGTACATGTTGCCCCGGGGGCAAAGGAAGGGGGCCTCCTTGGTACATAGCTCCAGTAGTGTTTTCAGGGCCTTCTCCGGGATGTCCAGAGTAGGAGTATCAGGGCAATGATAAATTCGACGTAGAATCATGTCAATGGTCCTATCCACTGGCACGTTGGTGAACAGGCTTTCTACGTCGAGAGAGGCGATAGTGTGGTTGTTGTTACGGGGGGCGTCTCGTAAAATTTCCAAGAAATCGTGGGCTGAGTTAAGGTTGAATTGGCTGGGCACGTAGGGGGTGAGGAGGTTGTTCAGGGCCTTGGCGATCTGGTAGGTGGCAGTGGGGATCTGGGAGATGATGGGGCGGAGGGGGTTCCCAGGTTTGTGTGTTTTGATGGTTCCGTACGCATAACCAGGGGTGTATTCTCCGACGAGTTTTTTAAGGTGGATCCCTCCTTGTTTGGCGTTGATGGCGGTGATGGTGGTGTTGGCAATACGTTTGATTTCGTCGGTTGGGTTGCGGGTGATCTTTTTAAATTTAGTGTTGTCACTTAAGATGACGTCCATTTTTCTAAGATATTCCTCCTTGTCATGGATCACGAGGCAGGAGGCTTTATCCGCACGACGGATGATGATGTTGGGGTTGTCTCTTAATAGTTTGGCAGCTTGGAAGTGTTGTTTGTTGAGTATTTTGCTATGGTGAGTTCCTCTGGTTTTGGCGGCTTCAGCGAGGAGAGTAGGTTGTAGGGCGGGAGTAGTGGTGACCTTGCCATCCTTCTTGAGTCGTAGGATGTCGTCCAGGAGGATTTCCGTTTCTAGGCGTTTCCGGTGGGGGCCAGGTTTGGAGCTGTAGTGGCAGTTGAGGCCTTTGTTGAGGAGGTCTTCTTGGTCCAGGGTCAGAATGGTGTTAGTAAGGTTTATATATCCTTTTGTTGGTTTGGGTAGTTTTAAGTTTCCGCCATAAAGACGGGCAAGCTTTTTTATGGTTGTGTTTTCGGCTTGTCTTCTGTGTTGTTCAAGGAGTTGTTCGAGGGCTGTGTTGATTTCGGCTTTGAGGTGGTCTGGAGGGGTTTCGTCTTCCCAAATCCATAGAAGAGCATCTCGTTCTTTACGAAGGTTGTTGGCGAGCTCACGTTTTTCAATTATTTGGTCCTTCACCAGTTCTTCACGAAACTGGAGGGTGCTGGTGCGATGTCTGGCATTCTCGTGAAGTTTTATGTTGGTAAAGCCAGGTAATAAATTTTCTTTAATACATACGAGGTTGAAAGAAATGGCAATTTCTGCGTTGGAAATTTTATTATTCAAAGTTTCCAGGTCTCTGATGAGTTTTCGCTGGGTCGTGCGGATAAAGCCTCCTGCCTCGTGATCCATGACAAGGAGGAATATCTTAGAAAAATGGACGTCATCTTAAGTGACAACACTAAATTTAAAAAGATCACCCGCAACCCAACCGACGAAATCAAACGTATTGCCAACACCACCATCACCGCCATCAACGCCAAACAAGGAGGGATCCACCTTAAAAAACTCGTCGGAGAATACACCCCTGGTTATGCGTACGGAACCATCAAAACACAAACCTGGGAACCCCCTCCGCCCCATCATCTCCCAGATCCCCACTGCCACCTACCAGATCGCCAAGGCCCTGAACAACCTCCTCACCCCCTACGTGCCCAGCCAATTCAACCTTAACTCAACCCCCGATTTCTTGGAAATTTTACGAGACGCCCCCCGTAACAACAACCACACTATCGCCTCTCTCGACGTAGAAAGCCTGTTCACCAACGTGCCAGTGGATAGGACCATTGACATGATTCTACGTCGAATTTATCATTGCCCTGATACTCCTACTCTGGACATCCCGGAGAAGGCCCTGAAAACACTACTGGAGCTATGTACCAAGGAGGCCCCCTTCCTTTGCCCCCGGGGCAACATGTACAAGCAGATAGACGGTGTGGCGATGGGCAGCCCCCTAGGAGTTCTTTTTGCGAACTTTTTCATGGGTACCATCGAGGAAGAGCTCCTGGCTGCCCAACGACCCGCCGTCTACTGTAGATACGTGGATGACATCTTCGTGCAAATCAAGGACCTCCACGAACTACAGGAACTCCAGCGTCGCTTCATGACCTCCTCCGGACTTAACTTCACCTTTGAAAAATCTAACAATGGACAACTCCCCTTCCTCGACATCCTCGTAGCTCTGAACGACCATGGGTTCAAAACCACCGTCTACATTAAACCAACTAACACAGGACAATGCCTCAACGGTGATAGTGAATGCCCCCGCCGTTATCTTCTATCCTCCATCTCCGCCTATGTTAGGAGAGCCCTCACGCACTGCTCTACCTGGGCCGACACCCACCAGGAACTAGAAAGACTATCCCAAGTTTTAGTAAATAACGGATACTCCAACTCCGACATCTCCAGCACCATCAACCACCATCTTGAAAAATGGTACACCCAAAGCCCTCCCAACATTGACCCCTCCAATGAAATTAAGATCTTCTACCGCAATTACATGTCCTCTGAACACAAAAATGACGAGGCCGTCTTAAAAGAAATAATCTCCAAGCATGTCCACCCAACCAACCCGGAAAACAAAATCAAATTAATAATTTATTACAAATCCCCCAAGACCTCCAACCTCGTTCTCCGCAACAAACCATCCTCCACCAAGATAAAGAGCCCGATGACCGACGATCACGTCATTTACCAACATACCTGTAATTATGAGGACTGTGGACCTCATTCCTATATTGGTATGACGCAGACTCGTCTTTCACGTCGGTTAACTCTTCACCTTCAGGCTGGAGCCATCAAAGACCACTATCTCACCCCTAACCACCCTCACCTCACACGCAACGAGTTAGAGAAACACACCACCATACTCGATAAAGAAAGTGACCCAAGGAGATTACCTATACTCGAAGCTTTATATATCCAAGCCTTACATCCCAACATCAACAACCAAACTCTGGACCTTCAGATCCTTCCTTCTGCCAAAAGGCACTACCCTACAGGACCTAACACCCCTCCTCGCCCCCCGGTGCCCTTGACGCAGCCCCCCGCGCTACCTCCTTCAGCTTCGTCTTCTGCAGGCGCCACACAACTTAGGCCACGCCCCTCGACACGCAGCCAATCAGCTTCGACCCCACCTATCGACCACCATCCCGCATCCAGTGCGCATGCGTGAAGCGGTTACCCCCTTTTTCTCTCCTAGTTTTCCCTTCCACCAATAGCAGACTTTTGCCCCCTGTTTTCCGCCTCCTCTGATCCTCCACCCTCTATATACCCTTCCTGTTTACCTTTTATATCATTCCTTCCTTACTTGATAATGCTGGTTGTCCAGTGAAACGCGTCGTATATCCTGTATCATCATGTACTTTAATGTAACCCTGTACCACCATGAATTTTGCTCATCTCCTTCATCTACTTCCTGCCACCCAGCGAAAACTCATCAGATACCTGGAAACTTTGAATAATAAAATTTCCAACGCAGAAATTGCCATTTCTTTCAACCTCGTATGTATTAAAGAAAATATATATATATATATATATATGTATATACATACATACCGGTACATATACAATACATAAATATACACATATATATACAAATACGTAAATACACACATGTATAAATAATTACATAAATAAATAAACTTCTCTATCCCCTTAATAGACATTTAAAGTCGTGCATAATAGCATTCAGCGGGACTTGATTGTAAACAAAATGTTGTGGTTACTAAAATACAATACAATTATATTTACCCTCGCACGGAAGGGTTTATATCAAAGGGTTAAGGGGATCATTTATTTATTAATTAATTAATTTATTTATTTGTTATCATTATTATTATCACTATTAGTATTATGTTATGTTTTTGGTTTCCTCCCAAGGTCACCATCAAGCTTTAAGAAAATACTCCTGAGGCCCCCTCTCGAGATAAATGTGTGCAATTTTCGATAGAAATATGCCCCGGCCGTAGGCCAATCCATCCTAAATCCCAGGCTTGCTATCATTTGCCACGAAAAAATCGATACCCAAATGACACGAAAGGTCTTAAAACGGACAAAGAAATAAGAAAAAAGATCCTATAATCGCCAAACTAATGGGGTGAACGTCTTAAAATGTCTAAACTAATGGGGCTAAACATAGAGGGAGAAGGGGTTTGAAAAAAAAAATAAACAAACAAATTTCCTTTCTTGCTCTATCTCCTGCAATTAAATCCTGCGGTACAACTCGTTCATTCACTCTCTACTTCATCTTTAAGAGACCACGGCACACACGGTTTTTAGTCTGGTTAGTGAGGCAGTTCATTCACTTGGCACCACCGCTTCTCCATTTCCACTGAGATGAGGCAGTGTGTCCAGTTGGCACCACCGCTTCTCCATTTCCACTGAGATGAGGCAGTGTGTTCAGTTGGCACCACCGCTTCTCTATTTCCACTGAGATGAGGCAGTGTGTCCAGTTGGCATCACCACTTCTCTATTTCCACTGAGATGAGGCAGTGTGTCCAGTTGGCACCACCGCTTCTCTATTTCCACTGAGATGAGGCAGTGTGTCCAGTTGGCACCACCGCTTCTCTATTTCCAATGAGATGAGGCAGTGTGTCCAGTTGGCGCCACCGCTTCTCTATTTCCAATGAGATGAGGCAGTGTGTCCAGTTGGCGCCACCGCTTCTCTATTTCCAATGAGATGAGGCAGTGTGTCCAGTTGGCACCACCGCTTCTCTATTTCCAATGAGATGAGGCAGTGTGTCCAGTTGGCACCACCGCTTCTCTATTTCCAATGAGATGAGGCAGTGTGTCCAGTTGGCACCACCGCTTCTCTATTTCCAATGAGATGAGGCAGTGTGTCCAGTTGGCACCACCGCTTCTCTATTTCCAATGAGATGAGGCAGTGTGTCCAGTTGGCACCATCGCTTCTCTATTTCCAATGAGATGAGGCAGTGTGTCCAGTTGGCACCACCGCTTCTCTATTTCCAATGAGATGAGGCAGTGTGTCCAGTTGGCACCACCGCTTCTCTATTTCCAATGAGATGAGGCAGTGTGTCCAGTTGGCACCACCGCTTCTCTATTTCCAATGAGATGAGGCAGTGTGTCCAGTTGGCACCACCGCTTCTCTATTTCCAATGAGATAAGGCAGTGTGTCCAGTTGGCACCACCGCTTCTCTATTTCCAATGAGATAAGGCAGTGTGTCCAGTTGGCACCACCACTTCTCTATTTCCAAGGAGATAAGGCAGTGTGTCCAGTTGGCACCACCGCTTCTCTATTTCCAATGAGATAAGGCAGTGTGTCCAGTTGGCACCACCGCTTCTCTATTTCCAATGAGATAAGGCAGTTCATAAATTTATCATTACCGCTTTTCTATGTCCTATGAGCAGTTTGGTAATTTGTCAACACCGTTTATCCATTTCCACCGAGCTACGGCAGTTCGTTCATTTGGCAAATAGTAAATAATTATATAAGCCAGATTACTCTATAGTCTATTTTTTTTAAGCTGACGATAAACTGGCTTGTTCACATCTTAATTACGCAGTTATTACAGCGGTTCTATAGCCAAATATGTTAAGAAAACCTATTGATAATAAGATGCAGAGACATAGCAGTTTTATAGGTGTCCATTAGTTATCGAAAAATGAGCTGCTAAGGGAATAAAATATCTGCCAAGTAAAAACAAAAAAACGTCGACGTTCAGTGTTTTCTTTAGTTATAAAGTTAGTGTCCATAATTTCAGGTCTAAATATAATGAATACACTATAGGTTAGGTTAGGTTACTTTATGAAAGGCTTAAATAACATTAAGGGTGGGTGGGGTCTGCACCTAATTTTCCCTCATGTTTAGCCCATTAAGTGACGATTTTCAGACCTTGCTCCCCATTTCTTTGTCAATTGTAAGACCTTTCGTGCCATTTAGGCGTTGATATTCTCCTGGTATGTGATAGACAGGCTTTACTGTAGGAAGAATTTCCCGTCGGCCAGGAAATTTTTCTACCAAAAAACGTAGAAATGTATCTCGAAAGGGGGTCTAAGGGATGGTTTTTATTAAGCATGATGGAGGTCTAGGGAGGAAAGTAAAAAATAGAAGAAAAAAGTATTACACAATGAATAACACATATTAAAAGTTAAATTAGGGCAGGCTAAGTAATGTTAGGTTAGGTCAGGAAGGTTACACTGTAAACCAATAGTAAGACATACTAAAGGTATACAAGATATTTGGGAATACTGGTAGTGATTAACCTTGATATGTTGATATTAAACGGGTATGTTACTGCCAATATATCTAATTGATAAGGGTGTATATATGGACACGATATACAGTATACCCTATTCGTACATATATATATATATATATAGTCAAGGTTATAATGTGTCACCAATTCAGGTACCTCGATAATTATGTAAAATATTCAATTATTATGACCAGTACATCATTCCTATATTATATGGTTTTACCATCAGAAATTTGTATTTACCCATTATCCACCAATGTTAAGACATGCCCCCTGAAAACCATATTTTGTCATAAGCCTAATTTAGCAACCTAAACTAATCTAAACACACACACACACAAACCCAAACACACACACACACAAGAAATAAAAATAATGTGGCGAAAAATCAAGTAAAGTGTCCTGTACTTCTCTCTTTCAGCGGCCCCACTCACTTTAAAGACGAATTCCTTCCGCTTTTCATTCAACTTGTATAAACGGGAAGGAGGGGGTGGTGGAGGAGAGGTGGGATGCAGGGAGGGAGGGGGTGGTGGGGGAGCGGTAGGGAAGGGGTGGTGGAGGAGAGGTGGGAGGGACGGAAGGGTTGGGGGAGGAGAGGTGAGAGGGATGGGAATGTGGTGTAGTACGTAGGGGTGGCGGAGAGGTGGAGGGAGGGAGGGGTGTTAGGGTAGTGGTATCAGGTTTAATAGAGAAGGAAAGGAGAAGGGAGGAGAGGATTTTGGGGTGGGAGGTGAAATAAGGATGGTATGGTAAAGGTTGGTTAAAGGTGGAGTGTGTTTATATTAGGGAAACGAGGTTGACGTTGGGGGAAATGAGAGGGATTTAGGTGATTAGGAGATAAAAGGTATTTATATTTGGGAAGGAGTGGTAGAATAGGTGGTGTCATAAGGTGGGAAGGTTTGGGAGGGTGAGATATGAGGAGTGTGGGCCTTAGTTTAACGAGTGTTGGGCTAAATTAAGATGCGGGTTTCGTTTGCTGCACTTCAAATCTTGGCTTGCATTACTTCGTCCTTATTAACCAATTTTTTTCTTCAAAGACACTATGGGGCAAATATTACCAAGCAGCTTTCATGTTTAAGAACAAAAAGAAGACATTTAGTGCCGTTAATAATAGTATTGCCTCTAATTATATAGGGAAAACATTGCCTTTCAGCTATTACAAAAAAAAAAAAAAAAAAAAAAAAATTAAGTTAGTGTAGGATTTCGGCGTTTTGTAATGTAAATCGTTTCATTCCGTTGGGTTAAAAACCTTCTGTACCGGCGACGTCTTTATATTTTGATTCTAGCTATATTTAGGCTATTTTGTGCAGCTTCAGAACGATCTATGGCAGTAAAAAGGGTTAAGGGAGATAGTTCGAAGCCTGTTATTTGCTGGAGGCTTTTTTTGATTGAATAAAGTCGTCTAATAGTAACAAGAATAAAACTAAAAAAGACGTCACCGGTATACAAGGGGTTAAATATATTTGTGAAGGGGGTATGCTTATAATTGAGTTCCAGGATATATATTATATTTTGAGTGCAGCTAAAACTAAACAGTTACCTTCAACATTGGGATTCCCTTTCGTAAATACAAGATTAACCCTTACAATATTTGAGGACGCAGTCTTTCTTAAAATTTGGCTATAATTAGACGATTTTATTCTGTTTAGGAAGGAATTTTGGAACTCAGAGGGTAAATTGATACATATTATACCCATTATCTCCCAATACATTCTTCCAAAGCCAAG
This sequence comes from Paralithodes platypus, assembly GCA_032716605.1. Taxonomy (NCBI): domain Eukaryota; kingdom Metazoa; phylum Arthropoda; class Malacostraca; order Decapoda; family Lithodidae; genus Paralithodes; species Paralithodes platypus. The sequence continues at coordinate 27,793,797 of CM064483.1, read as the reverse complement.
TAGAATCGTCTGATGTTAGACCGAATAAACTGTTGGAACAAGTCAAAATCCTCAACAATAAATATATAAATAGTTTTCCCAGACCCTAGACAAATATTATGAAAATGCTATGAAATATGCAGTAGACTTGGAGACTACTATGCAAAACATGAGACTATACACAGGACTTGTTAACCCTTAGACGCATTTTTTGTCTGTTTTCTGTCTATAATTATACAATTTTATACAGCTTCGGAAGGATCTGTGGGAATTGAAAGGGTAAAGACTATCTCAGTTAACCCTCTGACTTCCATATACCTTTCCGTATCTGAATAAAATCGATTAATAATAGGCACAAAACAAAACAGAAATGCGTCATCTTGTTAGGGTTAACGTGAGAAACTACTGGCGGTGACATCTATAGCGTATTCACTATAATTAAGTCATAAATCTTGTCTTCTAAACTCCGTAACTCAAAAAAGGCTATAGCAAATGGGTTGTAAATGCCCACACCTCTTCCCTGGCTGACTCTTCCCAAATGGTAGAAATATTAGCTCGATTACTCCATTCTTTTTTTTAGTTCTAGAGGTTAGTAGTGAAGCTTTCTGGCCTAAGTATAATGAATAGACTATAGTAATGTATTATAGTCCCCATTGACCCCTTGCGGACTATGACGCGTATTAAGGGGGTAGTGCTTGGGGTTTGGTTTATGTATTTATTAATTTATTTATTTTTGAGTTTCCTCGCTAGACCTCCATCAAGGTTAAAATAGCACCCCCTAGACCCCCTTTCAAGATAAATTTGTAAATTTTTCGGTAGAAAAATGTCCCGGCCGAAGGCTGGTTCCTTCTAAAATTACAGGCTCACTATCGCTCGCCAGGAAAATATCGACACCTAAATGGCACGAAAGGTCTTAACATTGACGAAGATATGGGGCCAAAGGACTTAAAATTGACAAATTAACGGCAGGAAAATCTTAAAACCTCAAAACTAATATGCTAAACATGAGGGAGAAGGGGGTCCATAAAAAGCGAGTTATACCCCCTTAACAGTTTATTCTAATTATTATTAGACGAATTATTCAGTTTAGAAAGGGATTTGTGGGAGATAGATAGTTGAGGGAAGGTTTTTAGTTTGCTCCCTAGACCTCCATCAAGCTGAACACATACTCCCAAGACCCTCCTCCAGACGAATTTGTACATTTTTCGGTAGCGATTCCTCCTAAATTGTAAGCTGGTCTCTAGGAAAAAAAATTGACAACTAAATGGCACGAAATGTCTAAAATTAAGAAGGAAATGGGTCGATCGGCCTCAAAATCACCAAAATAATGAGGCGAACGTATTAAATAAAAAATAATGGGGCTAAACATGAGGGAAAAAACACCCCTAAAGTGAAAATATACCCTTAATTAAGATCGTTTTTACTCCTTTGATTCCTCGAGATCCTTTGCTAGGCTACATAAATGTAATAGCAAGTTTTAATAATAACCAGAAAAATATGTGTAGAAATGGGTCCTCAATTACGGAAAGGGTTAATAAAATCATAATATTAATCCTATTTCTCTCGCCCATCCGCCTCCTCTTCCTTCTAAATTTGACACATATCCTCCTCTTCCTCCCCCTCTTCTTCATCATCATCATCATCATCATCATCATCTATATCTTCATCATCATCAATATCTTCATCATTTTCTCCTCATTCTCCTCGCTATCTCCTTACTTAATATTTACGTGTTCTTTTCTCAATAATACAACTTCTTCCTTGTTTTCCTTTCCTTTATTCTGATGTTTCCTCTTCTTCCTACTTCTCCTCCACTCCTTCTTCTTCTCACCTCCTCCTTTATCCCCAATCCTCCTTCTACTCCTCCTCTATCAATACACCTCCTCCTCTTCCTAAGCCGTCTCTTCTCCTCTTCCACCCCCTTCATCGTCTCCTCCTCTTCCACTTCCTCCTCCTACTCCATATCTTCCTCCTCTTCCACCCACTCTTCGTTCACATCTTTCTTATCTCTCCCACCCTCTTCTTCCACCTCCTCTGCCTTTGTCACCTTCTCCTCCTCCTCCTCTTCCTCCAAGGAAAGCACTTTCATTCGATTACCGCAAAACACTTCTTCTTCAACCGCGTTGTGAACATTTAGAACAGATTAAATTCGAAGATTGTGAACTGGGATACAGTTAAGATAGTTCAGTAGTTAGTAAGTTCAGCAGTGTATATATCAAAACTGCCCCGAAAAAGAAAAAAACAACAATAGGTCTGTTGTTATTTGTAAGTTCATTGCATCCCTTTGTATCATCTCCCCAACTCGATCTACATGCTATTATCTTTTCCTGCTAGGTGGAATTTATTTTCCTGCTAGGTGGAATTTATTTTCCTGCTAGGTGGAATTTATTTTCCTGCTAGGTGGAATTTATTTTCCTGCTAGGTGGAATTTATTTTCCTGCTAGGTGGAATTTATTTTCCTGCTAGGTGGAATTTATTTTCCTGCTAGGTGGAATTTATTGTCCTGCTAGGTGGAATTTATTTTCCTGCTAGGTGGAATTTATTTTCCTGCTAGGTGGAATTTATTTTCCTGCTAGGTGGAATTTATTTTCCTGCTAGGTGGAATTTATTTTCCTGCTAGGTGGAATTTATTTTCCTGCTAGGTGGAATTTATTTTCCTGCTAGGTGGAATTTATTTTCCTGCTAGGTGGAATTTATTTTCCTGCTAGGTGGAATTTATTTTCCTGCTAGGTGGAATTTATTTTCCTGCTAGGTGGAATTTATTTTCCTGCTAGGTGGAATTTATTTTCCTGCTAGGTGGAATTTATTTTTCCAAGAAATCACCTACTCCCAATTCTCCCTCTATCCCTCTCCCTCTCCCTCACCCCCCTCTGTATCTCTATATATCTCTCCCTTTCGCCATATGTTCAATACCGGGATTCATTAAACAACAATTAGTATCTCTAAATATATTTTTTGTTATTTACGTTATTACTGTATAATTTGACATAAATTTCGAGTAGTTTTTAAATTTGCATTAGAGATGTGAGCAAATATTATATAGCAAATATGTCGTATGACCATATAATACAATGATCACTATTTGTTGGCACTAATACAAAACAAATAATCATGCATTACAGTTGTTATACTGTATATTCGGAGGCAATCAACTAGCCCAAGAATGCAATACCGTGTATATTATATTGTACTTCTACACATATTCATTATACAATAGTCACTAAAATTCATAGTATATGGCTTTCTTTCTCTAGCTATATATAAAAACAAAAACTAAAGACAAACAAGACACAGAAGATAATACAATAAAAGGTTAATTTATTGGAAACAAACAAAATCAAGGTAATGGAATTAAAGTTAAAACCAAAATTAATGCCTCAAAGACCCAATTTCTCCCTCTATCTCTCCGTCACAATCCTCCGCCAGACTATCAATTAGTCTTCAAGACTACACAAATCAACCCTTCATCTTCTCTCAATATCCTCGGTGTATCTTTTGTATTCGACCTTTCGTGGAAAGATCATATTACCACTCTTGCAAAAACAGTTTCTCAAAAGTTAGGTGTGCTCAACTGGCTCCGTGGGTTCTACACCCTCATCAACTCACTTCCTCTTACTAGTTCCGTACAATATATTTCTACACGCCGAAATGTTGCATCTCTTTCACTCTTATATTGCTATTACAACATTCAGTGTTCTTCAGAGTTCTCTCAGTGCATACCTCCTGCCTTGCGGCGAGTGCGAGGCACTCGCCTGTCAACATAGTCCCACTCCTATTCTGTTCAGCTCTCCAACCCAAGAGTTGACAAAGTTTCCCAGTATTTTTTCTACTCCACAAGTGAACTCTGGAACTGTCTTCATCAATCAATCTTTCTTTCATCCTATGACTTAGACTGCTTTAAACTTAGTGTGTCCAGGCATTTTCACCCCAACGTCCCTTGAATTTGGCTGTCTCACTCATTTGGCTTTGGGGGTGACACTCGTTACAGGCAACCTGTCTTTTGTCTCCTTCATACAAATAGAAAGGGAAATCCATTTAATACCCAAGAGAAATGAACAGCAGATAAAGGCGTAAAATGGAACAGACAAAGTACAATATACATAATAACCCTATATAAACATGCAACACATGATACCAAAATTCATGATAACAGTTATACAAATACAAATATAAATATATATGAAGTAACTGGAAACGATATTAGACAAGGGAAACTGATATCCAAGGAAGGGATACCAGGATAAGAAGAAAAATAAATACAAAAGAGAAAACAAAAAATAATTGTGTCTGACAGGAAATAAAAGATTACCGAAGATTGGGAAGAGGAGAAGGAGGCGGGGAAGACGATCAACGAAAGAGGAAATAAGAGGAATGAAGAAGAATATTGATAAAGATATTTTTTTAAGAAAGCAAGAAGAACAAAAAGCAGAAAGGAAACAGGTGAACGAAGAAACGAGGCTAATTAATTAAAAGAGGGAATAGATGAATGAACAATAAAAGGGAAAAGGAGGGAAAGAAAGAAAAAGAAGACGACTTGAGAGAAAGGAAGAAGGAAAATGAAGACACGAGACTGACAAAATAAAAGAGGGAATGGAGGAATGAAGAAAATATAATTAAATGGAGAATAGAAAGAAGAAAGAAGCAACGAATGATAATGAATAACACAGAGGGAATAAAAGGGTGAAACGCGAAGGAATGAAGAAGGGAAATAAAAGATACATGCGGCTTAAGCAACAGAGATAAATTAGAAGAATGGAAAAAAAAAAAAAAAAGGAGGAGGAGGAAGAGAGAGAAGAGAAGGCATTACAGAAAGTGGGATTAGTGAAGCCTGGGAGGAAGAGGAGGAGGAGAAAAACAACGAAAGAGGGAATAAGAAGAATGTGGAGTACAAGAGGGGGAGGAAAGAGGAAAGAACGAGAAATAAGAAGATAAGCGAGATGTAGGAAGAGAAGAAGAAATAGGAAGAACGATGGGGAGATAAATCCTGAGGAACTAAAGAGGAAATAGAAAAGGAAGAATAGATATAAGATAAGAAGGAATAGGATGCGAAGAACTAATATAAATTACGAGTAGTGAAGATTGGGAGGAGGAGGCCAGGAAGAGGATAACGAAAGAGGGAATAAGGGATAACACAAAATAAAGACCAGCATAGAAGGAATGGAGAAAAGAGAGGGAAGGTAAACGAAGGATGAAGAAGATATAGATAGGTGAAGAAGAGAAAGAGGAGGAATGAAGGAGACAAAATAATGAGTTTAGTACAAATAAGAGAACTAGAGAAATGTCAGAGAAAAAATAATTAGAACATTATAAAAAAGATAACAAATATGGAAGAGAGAAGAATTAGAAACTGTAAATAAGAGAACAAGTAGGAATGAAAGAGGAAACAGAGTGAAGAAGTAATGATAAAATGAGGATATAAAACGGACGAGGGAATAAGTGGAAGAGAAGCCACAGAAAGGAATGTGTGATTACCGAATAACGGAAACAAACTCGAGGACAAATGCAAGAGGAAATGCGAGAAATTTAAGTTACACTAAAGGAAAATATATTAAGCAGAGATATACGAAAAAGACGAAACTAGTGGGAATGGTGAAGCAGAAACAAATATGTGGAAAGGCATGAGAGAGAACTTAATAAATATATTGGAAATATATATATATATATATATATATATATATATATATATACAGTATATATATATATATATATATATATATATATATATATATATATATATATATATATATATATATACTGGTATATATATATATATATATATATATATATATATATATATATATATATATATACAGTATATATATATATATATGTATATGTATATATATATATATATATATATATATATATATATATATATATATATATATATATAGAGAGAGAGAGAGAGAGAGAGAAAGAGAGAGAGAGAGAGAGGTGAGAATGCAGTGTGAGGTTCCCTAATAGCTTTGCCGAGAAGAGAAACTTTGTGAGATTATTCAATTAAGTGATTTAGCGACAAAGAGAAGTAGTGGCAGGGAGGAGAAGGAAGACGAGCAGGAGGAGGAGGAGGAAGAGGAGAAGGAGGAGGGGGGGGGGGAGAAAAGGAGCTGCATTATGTAGAAAGGAGAGGAAACATGTGAAAAGAAGCAGTAAAATACAATAAAAGGAGAACACACACACATTTACCTTGATACGTAGAAAGAGGTCGTCATGATTTTCATTATAAGTATATATACTTCTTTCATTGTTATCCCCCCACACAGATGTTAATATATCAAACGTACCTGGAAAGAGAAAGAACACATTCATTTCAATATACATATATACAATAATAGTTGGTGAATAAATCAATTAAAATGGATTACTAATTGAGAATATTAAATATGAAATAATAAAAGGTTTTCAACATAACTGCTCACCGAAACTATCAAAACTTGTTATTACCCCATTAAGGATTATGACGCGTTTTGTCAGTTTATTCTGGCATTAATTGGATGATGTTATTCAATATAGGAATAATGTTTGGGAGCTAGAGAGTTATTTGCAAGTTTTTATCCCTATAATTTCTAAAGATTCTTCCTAGATTGCATAAAACCGTCCATTGTCAGCAAAAGTTATATACATTTCATACTATAGTTGACCGTACTAAAGGAGTTAATAATCAAAAGACCTTATTTGTATTATATTTTTTTATTTTCAAACACCATCAATTAGACGATTATAATTAACTTGGAAGTAGAGTCAAAATTATGAGTTTGTCGAAAAACCTGATGATAATGATGTAGAAAATAGACGGAGTGACAATGAACAAAAATGTCTAGGACGTGAAGTAAATAATTATAGTCCATTCATCAATAGTAGGCCAAAAATATTGACTCCTAGCTTCAATCACTCAAAAAACGACTGAACTAATCGAGCTAATATTTTTACCCTTCGGGAAGAGTCTGCCAGGGAATAGGTGTGGATATTTACATCCCATTTGTTCTAGCAGTTATTGAGTAATAGAGGTTACGGGTTACGATTACTGACATACTTTTAATGAATTAACTATAATATAATGAATGGACTATTTTGAATATACTCTATCTATCTATCTATTGCCTGACGCCGTGATCCCCGAAGGGGTGGCCACGAACGACCGCCCCCATGCACCTCTGTCCCCAGTCAGTCGACGCCCCTCCTCCCAACCAGCACCGCCTTCATTCATATACTTCCTCACTCCACCCTTCCACCTCTCCCCCGGTGCACCTCTCCCTCTCTGTCCTTCCACCTCGCTCTCGTACACCCTCTTAGTCAATCTACGATTTTTAACTATTTGTTTTCAGCTGACAGTAAATACAATCTCTTAGCAACAGTCTAGTCGATACCTACAGAAAAATATGCAAGGATTTAGATTCTGAGGAGAAACTGCAGCGGGTAGTCAAAGAGTTTGGTGTGGTTTGTGGGAGGAGGAAGCTGAAGGTTATGTCAATACAAGTAAAGTAATGGTGTGTAATAGGGGTGATCGTAGGGTGAATCTAGATGTGGGGCTGGATGGGGAAATATTGGAACACGTTGAGTGTTTTAGAAGTCTAAGAGGAACGATATGTAGGAATGGAGGTATGGAAATGGAGGTAAAACAGAGAGTATGTGAAGGAAGGAAAGTTTTCGGAGCAATGGGAAGTATGTGGAAGGTGAGAAATCTCGGAATGAAAGTTAAAAGTGCAATGTATCAAGGAATTGTTGTACCAACAGTGATGTATGGGGCTGAGACATGAGCTCTGAAGGCAAAGGAGAGAAGAAAGCTGGGTGTGATGGAAATGAGCTGCTTGAGGAGTATGTGTAATCGTAGAGACAGATTGAGGAATAAAGAGATATGTAGGAGAGTGGGGCAGCAGGCACATTTGTCGGCAAGAGTGGACAGAAGGGTGCTGAGCTGCTATGATCATGTTGAACGAATGGAAGATGAAAGTCTTACAAAGAGGATATGTGAGTCAGATACAAGGGGAGATAGAGGTGTAGGATGACCCCCATTGAGATGGAGAGACTGTGTAAGACAAGCTTTCGATGATGAAGGAATGACTATAGATCAGGCAAGAGAAGTGGTAATAAATAGGAATGAATGGAGAATGCTTGTGAATAGATGAGTGTAAAGGCGGTGTCACACGAGCGATTTTTCCGTCAATTTTTACCAGCAATTTTAGTCTGGCAGGCTAAATACATCAGTTACATCATAAATCAGCCACCTAACATAATCTACCATCAGTCTAGTTCCCGATCCCAGTGTAAACATGCCTCAAAATAGCACGAGAAAAAACTTGCTCATCGAAAATTGCCGCTCGTGTGACACCGGCTTAAACACGGTTGTTTGGGAGAGAAGGTCATGCACCAGTTGGACTAGATAATAGTCCGTCAGGCACTTGGCCCGGGGAGCCGGTAGTAATGAAAGGTACGCCTGGATGCATGGCAGGCAGCTTGTGTGGGGTGGTTTCGCTGCAGGTCTGACTGCGGAAATCAGAGACTCTCCGGGAGATCTAGGAATCTAGCTGGAGAGACCCCAAATGGGCCTGGGTCTATGGGTATTTCTCCTGGACGACCTAGATGTGTGTGATTTTGTGTTTTGTTTTGTTTTTCTGTTGTGTTGTGATTTCAACCCTCCCCCCCCCCAAAAAAAAAAAAAAAAAAAAAAAAAAAATATATATATATATATATATATATATACATATATATATATATATATATATATATATATATATATATATATATATATATATATATATATATATATACCGGTATATATGTAAAATGGGGTAGGTGCCAGAGTATATACATACATATATATATACATACATACATACATTACATACTGTATCTTATCCCAAGACACTTACGCTGCGCCGGATTATAATATTCTGCGGGGAAGTTAATCTATCACACACCAGCTTGAGTTTTATGATAATGTTGATCAGGCCTGAGCGGTAAACATAGAGCCCTAAATTTATTCATGAGAGGCATATAGCAATTTACTTCAAAGAAAAAGTGTCATCGTTTTTTTATGGGAGATTTTTGATGGAGTAAACTGACGGTGATGTAGAATCCGAAAATATATTATATATATTTACTATCTCTAGAGGAAAAAAAACAAAATATTCTAGCTTTTCGAAAATACACTCTAAAATAATTGGGCATAAAAAGCGTATATAAAGTTACTGTAATATTAAACCTTTATATTGGTAGCGTAATGGTTTGGATGCTTATGTTCTGGGTGTGGTGTCCCGAGTTCGAATTCCAGGAGGACCATATGTTTTCATTAGTTTATTCAAGTACATAGGGGTTTGTAATTGATGATTAATGTTATGAAAGGGGTGTTAGTAAACCCATCTAGTGCAATGATAGATCTGCCTTGTATGGGCCAATTGGCTGTCTGCAGACTCCCATTTTCTTATGTTCTTATGTAAATCTCTAGCAATATACCCAATGATCTTGTATACCCTTTTTATAGTAACATATGAGAGAGTTCCGAGGGAGGCAAGACAACCGACCCTTCATAAGGCTACACACACACACACACACACACACACACACACACACACACACACACACACACACACACACACACACACACACAGCCCGTAGCCTAGTAGGTAGAGCTCTCGTCTCACACACGAGGGGTCGGGGGTTCAATCCCCGGCCGGGCGGAGACAAATTGGGCTTGTCTCCTTTCATGTGTTAGCCTCAGTTCACCTAGCTGTAAATAGGTACCTGGAATAAGTGGACGACGTTGTGACGTCCCATCTGGGGTTGGCAAAAATGGTACAAGGCGAGATGGGTATCATATGGTTCACCTAAGCTGATGGCTACCTAAGCCTTCGGGCGAGACGGTACCGTCTATAGTGAGAATGGTACCATACAGATCCACCCTAAGCCTTCGTTTCCGATGTCGCCAATTGGCTAAATACAGACTACACACACATCCACAGCCATTCCAACAGTACAAAAGACACTTAACATGCATTTCACGCAATACATTCCCAGTTAAGGAGGCGCGATAATAATGAGCTTAGCTCGCATTGCGTGGATTCCCCTTGACGAACAAGTAACTGAGTAACACACACACACACACACACACACACACACACACACACACACACACACACACACACACACACACACACTAATACTACTACTACACACACACACACATATACAGTAATACCACTTTTTTTAAAAGATAATACAACAACAACAAAATAATAATAGAAGGTCCACCCTTTCCCATTCTTAAGTAAGCAACCACACACACACACACACAACTAATACTACTACTACTACTACTACTACTACTACTACTACTATACTAATACTATCTACACATACACTCTCACATATACCACACAAACACAACACATACACACACTTAATACACACTACTACTACTGCTACAACACACACACAACTTAGTGAATGTATAACATGACGTTCTGTCATTAGTGTGGCTGGCACTCAGGCGTATTAAAACAACCAGCCTTGAGTTCTGTGCACGCCAAGATTATCACATATATAGTAACACCTCACATGCTTTACATAATTAGATTCACTCACACACACACACGCTCACAAGTAGAAAAGAAACCCTTCCGTCGCATTAACTCACGTCCACTCACCAATTGTCTGCAGTCTCTCTCTCTCTCTCTCTCTCTTCGCCGCAATTTTGCATCTCTCTCACTATTCTACCGCTAATACTATACTCAGTGTTCCTCAGAGCTCTGCGAGTATATACCACCCCCTCTTCGTAGAGCACGTAGCACCCGTCTTGCAACACAATCCTACCCCTACTCTGTGCAACTCTCCAACCCTAGAGTGAAACGTGTTCTCAATCTTTCTTCTACTCAACAGCTGAGCTTTGGAACTCTCTGCAAGAATCAGTCTTTCCCTCTTCCTATGACTGAATTGCTTCAAACTCCGTGTGTCCATGCATTTTGGCTCGAACGTCCCTTGATTTTGGCCCTGTCATTCTTTCAACTCTGGAGGAGGCACTTGTGACTTGCCACAGGCAGTTCTGCCTTTTGTCTCCTTCACTCACATATAAAAAACAAAAAAAACAAAAAACATACACGGCAGTTTGGCCGAGTGGTCTAAGGCGCCGAGCGCTGACCACGAGGTTGAGGGCTCCCCCAGAAACCTAAAGTTGTTTTTAGGATATCCCGATGGAGAGGATTGTATCGTGGTCCCTCCCGAGCCTAGCTTCTCATCTATCAGCTTGTGTTAGCCTACACATACTCTCACCAGTGCATCAGCGTCTATGGTGGGAACTCACCTCACGGTCGCCAAAGGTCGCATGTGACCTCGTAGTTAAGGTAGAATAAGCAGGTTAAGAAAACTCTGTAGAGTTTTAGCTTCACAGCGGCAAGTGAACATTAAACCAACAAGTAATATTGTTAATAATAATATTATTATTTTCATTATTATTAAACACCCACACCCACACATACACCCACACACACAACTTAGTGAATGTAGTATGACGTTCTGTCTCTAGTCTGGCCGGCACTCAGGCGTATTAACAGAAGAGCTAGAGTTATGTGGAGGCTGGGATTAACGCACATATTGTACACTGGCATACGTACATGAGTCGATTCACACACACACACACACACACGCACACACACACACACACACACACACACACACGCGCACATACCAAATTTCATAAAACACATACACAAACATACATCATTTCATAAACACACACACAATACCTCATAAAACACTTACTCACACACCTATACACACACACACAATTTCATAAAACCACACACAACCATGCCACCAGTAACTTAAGGGTAGGCCCACCTCGTTTCTCTCTCTCTCTCATCTCTCTCAAGAGGTCCTCCCTCGCTCTCTCATCGTCTCTCTCTCTCTCTCTCTCTCTCTCTCTCTCTCTCTCTCTGGGGTGTGTCCATTCGGCAATCATTCAGCCTACTGATGTTATTTCCCCATCCAGGTGTCGATTTTCCCGGTCGCCAGCATATGTTTAATGGTTTTTGACAGCCAGGCTAATTTGTAATTTTTTATAGAAAAATGTATCCGGCGGAGCCGTATTCTCCATACAATGCAAGCTCACTATGGCTCGCCAGGAAGTCGACACCTGGATGGGGATAAACGCCTTAAAACAGAAGGTTGAATGGGCCGAATGGATACAACCCAGAGAGAGAGAGAAAAGGAGAGACAAAAAAACAAGCAGGGCACCCCCTTAACCACTTTATTTTCCATAGGAGCACACAAAACGTAACTCACTAGGGCGGCGCCGACATAAAGGCACGACTGATTAACATAAACAAACACACAGACGAACACACGGGCAGCGGCGGTGAAGGTAGAGAGAACACATACACCATCTTTAGGGAGTGTTACGTTGACTTCTTTACAGTGAACTTCTTTACACAAACTTTAAACCCCGTCTGTACCGGCGACGTAAGTTGCATTATATTCTGGCAACTATTAGACGATTTTACGGATTAACACTTACACTGTGGGCATATTGCCGCCATATTAGGGCTCATTCAGGCACTCCTAACTGATTAAGCAAGTGTCTGAATGAAATTAAATTTATTCAGCCAAAAACTAGAAGAAAATAGCTTCAAAATGACACCAAAACAAGCTCTGTAGCGCTGCAGGCTTCACCCGCAGCGCTACCATAAACATTCGCTAATGTCGCGCTACATTTGCCTTTGGCAGCGCTGTATGTCTAGCGAGAGTATGGCTAGGGACAACACACCCAGAACATAAGCATCTAAACCGTTACACCACCAACACAGCACGAATCACACGACCGAGGGAAATGCAACATGGCGGCTGTACGAAAAGGGACTAAAAGCATACGCCACTCTCCTCGTAGAAGGCGAAGGAAACCCGCCGTGGAAACTTCAATTGCGGGCCGAACAAAAGGAGTTTTTGGCGAGGACATAATGGAACCATTTACCCACACCACCCCGCCATTGTTAGTTACTGGCCACGAGAGAGTAGAGTGGCCATCTCTGTCTTTGGACGCCATATTGGTACCACAATTATCAAGTAGAAGTTTTTATTTAACTTTCTAATCCTGTAGAATGTGTATTTGAAAGACCAAAATATATATGCTGTACCAGTATTCCCGCTTGTCTATTATGGGTCAAACTTTCGGTTACGTAGACCTTTAAATACCATCATCATCATCACCACCACCACCTTCACCACTACCTCCCTCAGTCTCACTCCCTATATTTAACCTCATCACTCTTATCACCGACACCATCATCATCATCAGCAGCAGCATCTTCCCTCTCCCGCAGTACTACCCAACCCACTATATACACACACACACACATACTCTCACTCATACTCTCACTCACACACACACACACATACATACACATACTCTCACTCACTTCCCCCCCCCCCTCCCTTCCTTCCTCACTCTCCCCTCTCTCTCTCTCTCTCTCTCTCTCTCTCTCTCTCTCTCTCTCTCTCTCTCTCTCTCTCTCTCTCTCTCTCTCTCTCTCTCTCTCAGTCAAGCAAGGAGACAGTTCGACATGACAACGGCAGGCGGTTTCGACTTTTGATATTTTGGTAAATTTCACTGTTGGGGAGAAAATTCCAGTCCCGAGATTGGTGAAATTATACCAACATGGCGGAAAAGGGTTTTATTGTAAGAACAGTTGACCAATTGCGAGTTTCGGGCTATAAGGAAGTTGGAGCCGTAGCCATCGATATATAGCAGAACTACCAGCTATAAAGTAAGGTTGTAGTTCTTTTATATACGCATACAATCACATTCAACATACTTTCTAGCCATCAAAAACCTAAAATAGTATTACATTTCTGTGTACTATCGATGTTTACGGTTCCAAGTTCCTTATAGCCTGAAACTCGCAAGTGGTTAATAAGGAAAACTCCAGAGAGGGTCGAAAATGTTGTGTCTTTACAGTAAAACCTTTTCCTTCATGTGGGTATAATTTCTCCATTTTTCTGTCTTTCTTCTACCCAACAAGTGAACTCTGGAACTCTCTCCCTCAATCAATCTTTCTTTCATCCTATGACTTAGACTGCTTTAAACTTCGAGTATTCAGTAATTTCAACCCCAACGTATCTTGATTTTGACTCTATGTCACTCTTTTGGCTTTGGGGGTGACACTCGTTAAAGGCAACCTGCCAGCGTGTCCACTCCTTCATACACACACATACACACACACCAAAACAAAAAACACACACACGAAAACACTCTTACAATCTCAAAAATCCCCTCCTAAATCCCCACCCTCAATACCACCCCTACAATCACAACCATACCCCAACCCACCCAATACCACCACAAGTACCACACCAATACCCTCCCGAAAACCACCACTAACCACTCCACTCCACCATCCTCACCCCTATATATTCAACCCTATCACTCTTATCTCCAGCACCATGATCCCTCCCTGCCTCCCTCCCCCGACCCCCCATACTCCCCCCCCCCCCCAGCAGCGCCCCCGTCAGCGTTGTCAAGCAGGGCGACATGTGGGCTGACAGGGACGGGCGGCGCGGCGTCACCGGCGGTCGAGTTAATGAAAACTCTTTGACTGTGTGGACACCTAGACGTACTTCCCTCTGGCGCCCCTCCTTCAGATATAGAGTATATGGGGGAGAGAGAGAGAGAGAGAGAGAGAGAGAGAGAGAGAGATAGAGAGAGAGAGAGAGGAGAGAGAGAGAGAGAGAGAGAGAGAGAGAGAGAGAGAGAGAGAGAGAGAGAGAGAGAGAGGAGGAGAGATAGAGAGAGAGAGAGAGAGAGAGAGAGAGAGAGAGAGAGAGAGAGAGAGAGCGAGAGAGAGAGAGAGAGAGAGAGAGAGAGAGAGCGAGAGAGAGCGAGAGAGCGAGAGCGAGAGCGAGAGAGAGAGAGGAGAAAGGAGAGAGGAGAGGAGAGTGAGCGAGAGAGAGGAGAGAGAGCGAGAGAGAGGAGAGAGAGAGAGAGAGAGAGAGCGAGCGAGCGAGAGAGAGCGAGAGAGAGAGAGATTGGGGGGGGGGGAACCAGAGATCGATTTGAGATTGGAGCGAGATATTAAATGAAAGCAGGTCGATAAGACAAAGGTATCGGGGCATGTACAAACACTATACTGTGTGGTCACGAAGGTTCACGAGTGGACAGTCACTCAGGTCAAGGGAACACCTCGCAATGATGTGAAAAATAACACACATACACGATAAATAAATAAATAAATAAATAATATATACAGTATATAGATATTTGTGTGTGTGTGTGTGAGTATGTGTACGTGTGTGTGTTTAAATATGTATGTGTGTGTGTGTGTGTGTGTGTGTGTGTGTACCACCCTCCTACACCCCTATTTTCATCCCCGTCACATCCACGTACAGGCCATCCCTCAAAATCCCATTCCAAATTTTCCTCCCAACAAAACCCGTATAATCTGATTCCGAGGAGCCTGCCACTTGCGAAGAATGGCACACGTCGGGCTTCCACAATGGTCGGGGGAGCCAATTGGGGTTGACAGATTCTATATTGCGTAACTTGTCTGGTATAAAATCGCGTATATTGTAAGTAAAAAGTGGAAAATGTACTCTTTGACAGATTCTATATTGTATAAATTGTCTTGTATATATAATCGCATATTGTAAAGTTAAAGGTGGAAAATAAACTACCCAAAATCATGAAATACGGCAAATAAATACTGGTTTGTCTTGTCTATATTGCGTAACTTGTCTGGTATAAAATCGCATATTATAAGTTAACCCTTTTAAGCTCCAATACGCACTTCTGTTTTGTTTTCTGGTCAGTAGTAGACGATTTTATTCAGATTAGGAAGGGTATATGGAAGTCAGAGGGTTGCTTGAGAGAGTCTTTACCCTTTTAATACCCACAGATCCTTCCTAAGCTGCATACAATCGTCTAATGATAGCCAAAATATACTGCTAAAACGCGTCAGAGCTTCAAGGGGTTAAAAGTGAAAAATATAGTACCGTATATGATACAATACAGGTAATAATTAATGGTTTGGCTTGTCTATACGTTCTATGCGTTTTGACTGTTTATGCTGGCTATCATTAGACGATTTTATACAGCTTAGGAAGAAAGACAAAGCTGCCTGTAACACGTGTCTTGCCCAATGTTGGAAAAGTAATACGTTAGAGTCAAAATGTTTGGACACACGTAGCTTGAAGCAGTTTAAGTCATAAGATGAGGGAAGGACAGATTGAGGGAGAGAGTTCCATAGCTTACTTGTTGAGTAGAAGAAAGCCTGGGATAATCAGTTCACTCTTGGGTTAGAGAGGTGGACAAAATAGGGGTGAAAGTGTGTTGAAAGCGGGTGCCCCCCACTCTCCGTAAGGGAAGAGGCATACAATGGGAAAGCTTGTAAGAATACTGATTATTGTAACATTCGAGGCCCTCCTTAGCCCTCAGATCAGAAGCCCCGAAAGTAAGAAAGCTAAACATAGAAAACTAAGGAAAAAAGCTAAAATGAAGAACGAAGGAAGAGAAAGGGGTAGTGTAAAAAGAAGTTAAGCAATAGGACAATAAACATAGAAAAACGAAAAATAAGGCAGGGAGGCAAGAATTAAACAAGGCAAAAAGGAAAAGGCAACCAAGTCCCTTCTCTCAGCTATGAAACGCAGAATATAAAGTGTTGAAAGATAAGGTAAAAAGGCAGGAAGAAAAAGGTAGAAAGGCCAAAGGAAAGGACGAAGAAAAGGGCAAGAGGGGTAACTAGCTTACACAATCAAGTCCTATTAACTTTTCACTCCTCACCCACCAAAAAAGGCCTGAAATACCAACAAAAAAGGCAGAAATGTAGGAAGGCCAAAGGAAAGGACGAAGAAAAAGGCTAGAGGGATGGCCAGCTCACACAATCAAGTCCTACTATCCTTTCACTCCTCACCCACCAAAAAAGGCCTGAAATACCACCAAAAAAGGCCTGAAATACCAACAAAAAACGCTTGAAATACCTCCCAAAAAGGCAGAAAAGTAAGAAGAAAATCCAAAGGAAAGGAGGAAGAAAAAGGCGAGAGGGGTGGCCAGCTCACACAATCAAGGCCCTCCCCAGCCCTCAGCCCAGAAGCCCCCAAAGTGTTGCCAATTTGTCGGGCGAGAATACGACCGTAACGCTAGGGCTTCCTTCCCCCCCAAAACACCCTATGGACTATTATTATGCAGTCGGGCGCCGGGAACTTTCTGAGCCGACTGCCGACCCACCGACCGACCGACTTTAGAAATCGGTCCGGTCTCTTTATTAAATGATCTTGTTTAATCTCATTTTATATATATATATATATATATATATATATATATATATATATATATATATATATATATATATATATATATATGCTCTCTCTCTCTCTCTCTCTCTCTCTCTCTCGATATAATTTAATCCACTTTTCCATTTAACCCAATTTCAGTCTTGTTTTTGTCTCTATATACTTGATTTGTTTTCTCAGAACCTCTGATTGTGGTGTTCTACTTAAATCGGTATCACACGAGCGATTTTTCCCTCGACCTTTATCCTCAACACTGGTCTGGCAGTTTATGAGGTTACCCTTTTAATATATTTATGTCGCCTAAATCAATCTATCACCAGTCTAGTTTCCGATAACAATGCAGTCTATTCGAAAAATTCTACCAGCAAAATGTTGAGGATAGAATGTTGGCGATACTACAGTCCATTCATTATAGGTAGGTCAGAAATCGTGACACCTAACCTCTGGAACTCCAAAAGGGCTAGAGCAAATGGGCTGTATTTGTTTCCACACCTATTCCCTGGCTGATTCTTCCTAAACGGTAGTACTATTAGCCCGATTAAGGGGAGATTTCGACCTGGAGGATTTTTTTCTGGACCCCTTTCTCCCTCATGTTTAGCCCCATTGCTTTTGGTATTTTAAGACGTTCGCCCCATTAGTTTGGCGATTTTAAGAACCCTCGCCCCATTTCTGTCAATTTTAAGACCATTCGTGCCATTTAGGTGTCGATTTTGTCCTGGCGAGCGATAGCGAGCCTGTAATTTAAGGGGGATCGGCCTTAAAATGTACAAATTTATCTTGAAAGGGGGTCTAGGGGGGAGTAATTTTAAGTTTGATGGAAGTCTAGGGAATCAACTAAAAACCTCCCCTTAAGCTAGTTGTTTATGGGTCATAGAGGCTAGTGGTTAAGTGTTTTGGCCTACCTAGAATGAACAGACTATAGCTCTCCTCCTGTGATACCCTCTATAGTGTGCTTCCTTCTTGCCTATCATCATTATTTTCTGTAGATCAGTTCGGTTCAATTCAGTTAAGGGGGGTCACCGTTTTTTTTTTTTTTTTTTATCTTTCTCTCCTTTTCTCTCTTTCCCTCTGGCTTGTATCCATTCCGCCAACTGTTTTAAGACGTTTATCCCCATCCAGGTGTCGATTTTTTCGTGGCGAGCGATAGCGAGGCAGCATTGTATGGAGAGATCCGGCTTTGCCAGACACATTTTTCTATCAACAAATTTACAAATTTAGCTTGCTGTCAAAACAAATATATATATATGCTGGCTCGCTACCGCTCGCCAGGAAAATATTGAAACTTCGATGGGGGTAAACGTCTTAAAACAGTAGGCTGAATTGGGCCGGAAGGATACAAGCCAAAGAGAAAAATAAGCGAGGTGGGCTCCCTTAATTTCATATGACTTCATTCAATCTAAATTCAGTAAAATTTAGTTAAGTGTATTTTATTTCAATTCAACGAAGTGACTTTGTTTAACTTATGTAAATTCAATGTAATAACATTACTTTCCGTTCAGAGCGTTTCAGACGATTTCATAAAATTTCAGGGAATTATAGTTTACCTGTTCAGATAAATTCAGTTCTTATTGATTTAGTTAAGTAAATTGTAGATCAGTTCAGTTCGTTTGGGAAGGGCTGCTTTGGGGACCATGATGTGCAGGGTATATGAATATAGCTTAACAATACAGCCAATTTAGAATGCTGAATATCATGATCAAATTGCTATAACCTACCATGATCTTACTTTACCTGACCTTATAGGCTACGTAGAATGTCCTATCGTGAGCCAACTGTTATGTTTAGGTGAGTTTATAGCTTACTGAGAATATGTTATGGTAATCCAGGATATACAACCCCTCCTAGCCAGCCAGCCAGCCAGCCAGATAGATAGATAGATCGACAGACAGACACAGATATAGATAAATAGATATATATAGATAGGCAGATATATATAGATAGACAGATACATACATATAGACAGACAGATATCAACCAAACTCTATATTTACGTTTGGAAATACCTGTGTGCGATTCAGGTTTCCTATGAACGGTCGCGCTAATAAGTCATGTCCCAGCTGTCATTACGTTTGGCTTGCTCTGTGTTGTATTAATGTCTGTCAGATGTTGAATAGGGTGGGTAAGTGTAGGAACATGTTTATATATTTCACTCAATATGACAAAATTAAGCTTAGTTATTGCCGAGACCAATTATTGATCAAAACATACTTGGTGCCGAAACA
>CM064483.1:27654297-27771725 GCA_032716605.1 Paralithodes platypus | reverse complement strand
TCTTTATCTAAATTCCCGACAAATAATGGTCCTTCGTGCCTAAGGCTTCCTTACCGTCATACCGTTTTGTTTACTTCCTTGACGCTTGTGGGCTTACAAATGGCTGCCGCCTCGCGCGTTGTTGGGCCGACTTCCGTTTCCCTAGTATAGACCCAGCTTCTTCCCTCGTGTTTATTTCCATTTAGGCGTCGTTCCTATCTTTTTGGGGGCTAGTTTCCAGGTTTTTTGGGCGTGTGTTCCTTGACGTTTTTTGGTGGGTTAGCTGGGCTGGAGATTGGGGTAGGGGTAATTTCGTCGGGCACCATTTCGCGCTCATAGGCTAGGCTAGGCTAGGCTAGGCCGTCCTGCAGGTAGGCCTGCAGTGTGTGGTAGCTGTTCATTTCGCTTGGTGGTGCCTGTGGTGTTCATTGTGTTTTGTCATTGTGGACTCATTATTAATTTTGCTGGTGGGGAGGTTCTCATGTGACCTCTTTTATATTCAAATTAGCCTAGTAGGTTCCTTATAGTGTTGTCATTGGTTCTTTTTTTTCTGCTTTGTTTTGACCATTGTCTCGTCCCGACCCCGTACCCACTAGGCTTCCTCGTCCTTTTTATGCTCCCCCCCTTTCTTCGGTTTGTATTTAATTCTAGTCATCCCAAAGCCATCCATGGCCTGGTGCAGTGGTGTGCCGCAACAACCGCCAACCCACTTTAGTCATATTAGTCCAGTTGTTTAGTCTTTCTTGATTTCGTCGAGGCCTTCCATCTCCCTTGTGTTTTTTTTTAGGCCCCAGAACTCTCGATGTATAGTTGGCATATTCTGGAGTTGAGATAGTTTCATGCCCGTATATGAGGCTATCCACCCACCCCTGTTGGTTTGCAGCAAGTATTTCCTTTTTTTGGAAGCGATCTTTTTGGTTGAAATTTCGCGGAAGACCTATTATTTAGACAGTTTCTCTTCACTTTTTTGTTTTAGACTGGAGATAATCAAATAAAATCTTTTAAATTAAGAAAATATCAAATCTCTTTGTTTTTATATTTTTTGATATCGTCATCGTGTAAATATCTATTATCTTAATAATGTTTGTTCAACCTCGAGAGTATAATCGGGTTAAGTTTCCCAAATACCGCGGGACAACAAGACTATTCGCATCTACCAAGCTTCTGCCTATTCTCTGACGAGAATATAACTTATAACCACCTTTGCCACCTTTGAGTTTCATGTGACTCATTTAATTATTTTGTATAGCCCAGTTGCCTAATTACGGTCATGGTGTTCGGTCTCTGTTGATTCCTAAGCGATTGACAGCTAACAGACCTCATGATTGTGGGATGGGCAGCTGGGCTAGGCCTAATACTAGCCTAGTCAGTTCTTTTCATTTACCCTTCTTTCTCTAGCCCTAGTTTGTTTCTGCTACTTGTCAATTTCTTATTCAATTAATTCTTCTTACTGCAGCTAGTAGCCTAATGACCGTTTCCAAATTGGGAGTGGCAATGCTATTGCCACATTTTTTAATTTAAATTAATTTGTGTAATAGTTTGCTTTATAGTTTAGAGAGTTAATAGCCTAATAGACTTAACGATGACAGATTTAAAGAAACTTAAGATTCTTAAGGGAGGGATGAAGGGAAGTTTAAATAGGTGTTTAAGAGATCTTGATGAATTTTTATTAAGTGCCACAGCTGATCAGATTAAGGGTAAATTCGCTACTGTTACTAAATCGCTAGCCACTTACGATAATTACGGTCAGCAGGTATATGGTTTATTGACAATTACTGACGATGTGGAAGAAGAAATGTCGGGAGATCTTGAGTACTTTGAGGACGTTAATACAGCCTTAGCCAGACTATCTTCCACCCAAGAATCAACCCCTGTTAAGGATACCGGTACACCAAAGGCGACTGGTTTTAACCTGCCGAAGCTTACTTTGCCTACCTTTTCCGGGGATTCGGCTACCTGGACTGGATTTTGGGATATCTTTGAGTGTTCCGTCCATCATAATAAAACACTCACATCCATCCAAAGGTTCACATATTTCCGTGGTCAATTGAAAGGGGAGGCATTGAAGTTAGTCGATGGGTACAAGCTAGAAGCTACCAGCTACGAGTCTGCAGTGGAGTTGCTGAAGAGAACTTACGGGAGAGTGGAAGTCATCAAGACCGCGTGATTACCAAATTCTTCACGCTAGATCCTCCATCCTATGATGTGGCGGACCTAAAGGAGTACTATGCCTCCTTTGAGAGCCTACTCCGATCTATGGAGACAATGGCCATCACCATGGAGGAGATATTTAGTGTAAGTATCTTGAACAAGATACCCTCTCCCCTAAAGGAAATCGTAAGACGACAACTAAGCGACTCTCCACTAAACTTGGAAGCGTTGGTGCAGGTGTACCAGACTGAAGTCTTCAATATGGAGAGTACTGGACACTACCGACAAGTGGAGATGTCGCCATCTACTGCAGCTTTCACGGTACAGACTTCTCCTAAACAGAAAAGGCCAATATCATTAGGTTGTAAGTTGTGCAGTGTCCACGGTCATCTGTGGTATCAGTGTCCTAAGTATCCTAAGGCTACACAGATGATTGGCAAGGCTAAATCGCTTAAGTTATGTACCAGCTGTCTGGCAAGAGACCACTTCAACAGTACTTGCACCAATTCCTACATCTGGAAACATTGGTTTTCCCTTTGCACCCAGTCTGATCGGCATGACGGCAAAGAAAAGGGGAGAACCCCCAAAGAGTCACATGAGAAAGGTAAGAGCGAGGGTGATAAAGTATCTGCCATGTCCATTGCTTCTCGAGAATGTCAATTGCTTCCTACTATGATGCTGCCAGTAGTGGGGAGTAATAATAATACTATAATGACACGCACCTTACTTGACCAGTGCTCACAGAGGTCATTCGTTCTGCGGTCATCATTACCCCAGCTCAAGTGTACCAGCAAGGGTCAAGAGAATTTGCGTCTCCATGGTTTCACTGGTGAAATAGATTCCAGTGACTATGATATCGTGGAGATTTCCTATGTTTGTAGTAGAAAGGTATGTCCCATCAAGGCTGTTGTGGTCGACACACTACCTAGTTTCTATATAGCATCAGAGATTCAACCACATTTGAAATATCTCAGAAACAAGGGTTATAAACTGGCTGATGATCAACTCTCTGCTAACAATGGTATTATGCTACTGATCGGAGCTGATTATTACTACGACCTGGTTCACCCTGGATATCGGCGGGTAGATAAGCTAATAATGCTCCCCACGATCCAAGGGTATGCCATTTCTGGATCCTATGCCACTTCCTCTCCAGACACACAGGTGGAGGTGGTTACGGTGCTCAAGGTAGCAGTAAGCCCCATAGATAAATATATTAGGCCAAATGTGCCTGATAATACATGTACTGATATAGATAAGCTATGGGACTTGGACAATATTGGAATTGACCAACATGAACTTGATCGTGAGTCCAACCTAGCGTTAAGCTCGTATGAAGAGACTGTAACGTATGACTCTGGCAGGGGTCAGTATGTGGTAAGGCTCCCTTGGAATGATAACAAGAGTAAATTACCTACTAATTTCCATCTAGCACTTGGTAGGTTACGTGGCCTTCAGAAGCAGTTTGTCAAGGATCCAAATTATTGCGAGACTTATGCGGCAGTTTTAGCCGAGCAGGTACAACGTGGATTTGTGGAGAGAGTAGATCTCAGTGAATATGGGGATAACATCCATTACCTTGCTCACCATGGGATTCAAAAGGACAGTTCCACCACTCCTGTTCGTATTGTGTATGATTGCTCTGCTAAATCCAGTGATCGCTCCTATAGCCTGAATGATTGTCTGTACACGGGTCCGTCCCTGGTCTCTGATCTCGCGCAAATTATGTTGCGCTTCAGATGTCATAAGTTTGCATGGGTCGCCGATATTGAGAAGGCCTTCCTGATGCTTCAACTCCATCGTGAAGACAGGGACTCGACAAGATTTTTATGGCCACGGGACCCAATGGATCTAGATTCAGAGTATCTGGTCTACAGGTTCAGAGTCGTCTTATTCGGGGCGACCTGTTCCCAGTTCCTTCTCAACGCTACTATCTTGCGTCATCTTGAGGAGGCTGGACTAGATCCTGACTTCAAGAATGAGATCAAGCAGGGGATCTATGTGGACAATCTTCAAGGCACTGGAGACAATGAAGATTTGTTGCTCAAGAGGTGCTGGGAGATCCGCGATATATTTGCCAAGGCTCATCTATACTTGAGAGAATGGGCCACTAATAGTGATCTTTTGAAAGGTCAATTTGCTTCTGACGGTGTAGCTACTGAGAAGAGTGAGGTGAAGTTTTTAGGCCACAAATGGGACACTACCACAGATTGTATATCCTTCTGTCACACCCCATGCGGCAGTGAGCTTATGACCAAGCGAAACTGCTTAAGCTTGTCAGCGAGGTTGTTTGATCCCCTAGGTTTTTTGCTGCCAGTAACTATCCGTGCTCGTATGTTTTTACAGCAACTGTGGCGGCTAAAACTAGATTGGGATACGCCCCTCCCGACTGAGTTACAAGATACTTGGCGTTTGATTCGGTCGGACCTTTCCACATGTTGCATGGTCCAACTTAATCGTCAGGTTATTAGTGGTCAACAGGTGGATCTACATGCCTTTTCTGATGCTAGTAATAGTGCGTACGGTACTGCCATATACATATGCAATGGTAGTGAAGCGACGCTGGCTATAGCAAAGGCCAAAGTAGCCCCTATAAAGAAAATTACAGTTCCTAAATTAAAACTTACTGCATTGCTTCTGTCTGCTCGTCTAATAAAGTTTACACTGGATGCTTATGCAGACATACTACAGATTAACAAAGTCTATGTCTGGAGCGACAGTCAAATAGCACTTTCATGGGTACACAGCCAGAAGGTGTTCCCTGTTTATGTTTCTAATCGCACTGATGAGATACATAACTTAGTTCCTACAGCTAAATTTCGCTATGTGAGCACCAGGGATAACCCCAGTGACATAATTTCCCGGGGGATCTCGGCGCAACAGTTTATGTCGTCCTCTATTTGGTGGCATGGACCTCCATGGCTTATATCTCCAACTGAATGGCCTCAGGATTTCAGGGAATGCATATCTGATCCTTCAAGTCGGCCCCAAGATGATGTGATAAGTAGTTCGAATGTGAGTACTACACATCAGGATAACAAGTTGGCAGAGTGGGAACGTTACGGCAGCTATGATCAAGTAATACGGGCATTTGCATGGATATACCGTTTCATTAACAACATGAGAAGTCGGGATCACGGGTCTTTCCTTAGTGAAGATTCGAAGCATATCAGACTCCATGAATTGAGATCAGCAGAAGCGAAACTAATATGTTTAATACAAAAGGAATCTTATCCTACTGAACATCAAATCCTGAGCAAGGAGTCAAAGGCCAAACCCTCAAACTTAATGAGGCAGCTAGGATTATATATGGAAGGAGGCATAATTAAGTGTAGCGGCAGGATACAAAAGGCGGACATTATTGATTCTGCGAAATATCCTGTCCTCCTTAGCTCCTCTCATTTGATTACCAAACTGTTGATTCGCCAATGCCATAGGACCTGCCTACATTTTGGCGTAAATTATGTTCTGGCGTATATGCGACAACGTTGGTGGATCCCTAAGATGCGACAAGCAATTAAAGGGATCCACAATAGCTGAACTATCTGTAAAAGATTACAGGGTAAGCCTTACTCCCCAGTTGATCTACCTCCCTTGCCTGAGTTCAGGGTACAAAGGACTGAACCATTTCAGGTAACCGGGGTAGACTACACCGGAGCGATTCATGTTAGAGAATCGCCCGGTAATATCATAAAGGTATATGCCGTTCTATTCACATGTGCGGTAACCAGAGCGATTCATATTGAATTGATTGACGACCTATCCAGTGAGGGTTTTTTGCATACTCTAAGACGCTTTGCAGGCCGCAATGGTTTCCCTCAAATTATTATGAGCGATAATGCGACTTGTTTTGTCGGGGCCTCTAGATATCTTTAGAGTTTAATGGATGACCCGCAGGTAGTGGCTACCCTCACTGGAAAGGGTTGTCAGTGGAGATTTATACCAGCACGTGCACCATGGTTCGGGGCGATTTGGGAGAGAACAATCGGTATCGTCAAATCTGCCATGAAGAAGGTATTAGGAAGGGCACTGGTGACCAGACGGGAGTTGCAAACCATCTTAATAGAAATTGAGATGTCAGTCAACGACAGGCCCTTGACCTATACCTCAGCAGATGTTGATGACCTCTTACCCATTTCGCCTTCTATGCTAACACGTGGACGAACCCTTAATACCTTTCCTAGATCGTCCGTAAATGACGAAGATCTGCATGACCCTACGTTCGGCAATGCTGACGCCACACATCGTCGCTTCCAGTATGTAAACAAGGTGTCCGACGATCTATGGAAACGGTGGACCCAAGAATATTTGCTGTCTCTTCGCGAGCGTCACTCTAATAAGATCAAAGGGACGAATCAACGATGGCCTCGTATCGGGGATATCGTCCTGATTCATGATGAGCGTCCTAGGTTATTTTGGAAGCTTGGGAGGATTATCGATTTGTTCCAGGGCATTGATGGTCGTATAAGGGTTGCTAGAATACGAACTTCGACTGGGGTTACTACTCGCCCAGTCGTAAGATTATATCCCTTGGAGCAGGATGTAGAACTGCCGGATGATCCTGGCGTCTCTACTGATACCCCTCCACGGGAGAGTGCTTGTGACAGTGCTCCTCAAGGTGGGGCAGCTGATGATGAGAAGGATGATCCTCCTCAGGCTTCAGGTGGCGCTCGTCCCTAAAGGAGGGCGGCTATGAGTTCCGTGGATCTTTGGAGATCAAAGATCAAACAAGGTGATCTTTGACTTCGATGTCCTTTTTTTTTTTATTCTCTGTATATAGCTCCTGTATATCATTTTTGGTGGCGGGCAATATGTCGGGAATAGGGTAATGATCCCGACAGTTTTAGGTCCAATAGGACATTTGAATTTGGCGGTATCGTATCGCTTGTACGATTTCGGCTGGTCCTTTGTGTATTGTAGTTTATTCTTAAGTATAGGTTAAATATTAACTGTAATGTATAAATATCTACATCAGCTCTAGATGTATCATGAAACCAAGTTAGGGGTTATAATTATTATGAGCCGGCAGCCATATGTAATTTCGCGAAGCGATAGGACGCCGGCCTTTTAGTCTCTCAATCAACACCATACAGCCAACATCTCCCCCCCCCCCCCCCCCCGGCTCTGACTCAACCCACAGTTCACCATGTGCTACAAATATTAATCTATAACAACAGTCCTACATCACCAGTCCTCTAAGCTAAGTTCATTGTATCGATATTGTATTATGTGAACATTCCTACATGTCATGCAATTGAATTAGCCGTGTGTGGGGGACTGGATTACACCCATCGACTACGTCGTTGGTAATTATATTATAACTATTTGTTGGGTTATTTCATGTACCAGTGATACGCAGTTTAGCCTCTTTATCTAAATTCCCGACAGGACTAATTTCTTGACTAAATTTATAGGCTCTTGACCAACTTCTTGACTAATTTCACGATCACTTAACTAATCATAGTTCGCCAAGTTAAATATAGGGCTGAACTATCTATTAATATTGGTCGCTGTACTAAGTAATGTCTTCAGTGAATATCTGTGCAAGAGGCACTGCCAAGAGACTTTAGAACAGGACCCCCATGGGAGTTGCTATATGCAGATGACCCAGTTCTTATCACAGCTAGTGCACGGGAAGCAGAGGTAAAGTTCAATAGATGGAGGGAGGGTATGGCAAACAAGGGACTAGAGTTAATATATATGAAACAAAGGTCATGATCTGTGGAGTAGGACGCATACCTATAGAAAGAATGGGTGACTTTCTATGTGCAGTTTTTGGGAAGGGGGCGGGAAGTAACTCAATTCAATGTTGCGTCTGTAGTGACTGGGTATACAATAGATGTAGTGGGGCACGATGACCTTTGACTAGCATCATAGACTTTGAATGTGCAGTGTGTAATGAAAGACTTGTGTTTAATGACCCACCTATTAGTATTGATCTTGGCAGTGTAATGTTAGAGCGTGTGATTAAATTCTGCAACTTGGGCGATACGCTTTCTGCCGGAGATGGCGCTGAAACTGGCTCCATTGCTACAGTCAGAAGAGGCTGTAAGAATTTTAGAGAGTTTTTGCCACTCTTGACTATGGGAGGACTCTCGCTTCACCTTAAAGGGATAGTGTACACTTCGTGCGATGAACTATGCCTCGGAGACGTGGCCGGTGAAAGCAGAGAATATCAATAGAATGGATCGGAATGAGAAGTGAATGGTGAGATGGATATGTGGGGTTAACCTCAATAAGAAGGCGTCTGGGCATTAGAAGTATCAGTGAAGTGATGCGCATGAGTCAACTTGGTTGGTTGGTGATGGGCTGGTCTATCAGAGTGAGAGCTGAGTGATCTCTGCCATACCCATAGCTTACTCTGACTGTTCCTTTTACTTATATATTTTCTAGATCTCAAGTGACGGCGTCTCTTCCGTGGATTGACCTCCCAATCTACCAAGATTGGAAGCAAAAGTGTCACATTTTTCCCTTGCCCCTCAACTTTCTCTTCATAATTGCTGAGGGGCACAGGGCCCTGGGTGGGGCTT
The DNA here is from genome assembly GCA_032716605.1 of Paralithodes platypus. NCBI lineage: Eukaryota > Metazoa > Arthropoda > Malacostraca > Decapoda > Lithodidae > Paralithodes > Paralithodes platypus. The sequence continues at coordinate 27,763,065 of CM064483.1, read as the reverse complement.
TGGTTTCCCGGGTGTTTCCGCACCCTCCTCAGCTCCCCGCCATGGAGTGGCTTCGGTCACCCAGGCTTTATTGTGGTCGGCAGGGAGGGTTCTGTGGGGGCGCTCGGTTATGGCCTTGGCCTTCCTCGGGGCCTTGAGGATGTTCAGCCAGGCAGCTTGGGGAACAACAACAACAACAACAACAACTTTGTTGGTTTGAACACATGGAGAGAATGGATGATCAGAACTGTGTGAAGAAATGCAGGACAGTGAACGTGGGGGACCTGCTCATAGAGGTAGACCTAGATAGACATGGGATCAGGTATTTCAAATCGATCTCAAAAATAAAGAACTTGACAACAGAGGCAGCCCATAACAGGGTTGCCTGGAAGGCCGCCATATAGAGACGTGAGACTGTAACCACACTCCCTGTGGACGAAACGATCTGTAAGCTTGTATGTATGTATGTTTGTATTTATGTATGTATGTACAGTATGTATGTATGTATTTATGTATGTATGTATATGTGCGACTCCCTCTTTCGCATAACTAATCTACAATTTATAGAATACATAATTATTTACTGATTCAGTACACATAAACAATGCAAGGCATCAAATGAGTATGAAAAAGGCATATAGGATCAATGGGTCTAATGATAGTGATTTACCTTTCTATCCTTATATTAGATGGGTTTACTACTGCATATACTGTATACCAATACACGGGCAGGTTATTATGGACACTTCTGTTTACCTTTTTCGTACCCATAATTCTATTGACTGTACGATGAGACCATTTACATTTTAATTCAAGTTATCTCTAGACATGATACAGTTCTGATGAGCGATAATGAATGGGAGTTGCAGGGTCTGGTAAATGAGTTTGGAACAGTGTGCGAACAACGGAATTTGAAGGTAAAAGCGGGGAAGAGCAAGGTTATGGTCTTCGAAAGGGGTGAAGTCACAGAGTGTGAGGTGAAGTTGAACGGTCAGGCTATGGAGATCGTCAGCTCTTTTAAGTATCTGGGCAGTGTGTTGAGTAAAGATGGGACTATGGATGAAGAAATGCTGGAGAGGGTGCAACAGGGGAAGAGGGTTGTAGTTCGGAACGTTGAAAGCAGTAACAAGAAATAGGGTGGTCAGTATGGAAGTGAAGAAGTCCTTCAATGACAGTGTGGTAATGCCGACACTAACTTACGGAAGCGAAGCATGGACGTTAGGGAAGAGACTCAGACCAAGAGTGAGAGCGGTGGAAATTAGTTACTTGAGAAGTGTGTGCGGAGTTACATGGAGGGATAGACAGACGAATGAGGAAGTAAGAAGGAGGTGTGGTGTGGAGGTAGATGTGCTGGAAAATGTGAAAAGGAACAACTTGAGATGGTTCGGCCATTTGGAACGTATGGAAAGCGAGAGAATAACTAAGAGGGTGTACGAGAGCGAGGTGGAAGGACAGAGAGGAAGAGGTGGAAGGATGGAGTGAGGAAGTATATGGATGAAGGCGGTGCTGGTTGGGAGGAGGGGCGTCGACTGACTGGGGACAGAGGCGCATAGGGGCGGTTCGTTCGTGGCCACCCCTTCGGGGATCACAGCGTCAAGCAATAGATAGATGGATAGATCTCTAGGTAAATTTATTCAGCTTAGCAAAGACATGTGGTAGTCGAGGGATGTAAAGCTACCTAGTATAATTCCTGCAATAAATCATATTTTGTTTTACATATTCTAGTTAACCTTATTTGGTCCGAGGGAGGTAATTTTGAACGCCCCTATATCACTTAATTGATATGGAGATTTAAGAATGTTCATCCCACTAGTTTGGCGATTATAAGATTATTCAGCCCATTTAGGTGTCGATTTTTTTCTGGGAAAATAATAGCAAGCCTGTAGTTTAGAAGAAATCGGCCTTCGGCCGGGACATTTTTTTTTACCATAAACATGTACAAATTATCTTGAAAAGTGGGTGTGGGTGGGCACTTTTTTGTTTTCTCTTTTTTTTGTTTTAGTTTGAAGGGAAATTGTGAATGTGTTTTTGTTAACCTAGGGGACAAACTAATATACATTGCTCGATAATGGAAAAAGAAAGTAAAATCCGTAATCAAAATTTAACAAAATAGAATAATAACCCGCAAGACGTCGAACCACATAGTGTTATTACTAGATGTTATCAAGTTAATGAAAGGCTGCTCGTACTGTGGTGGTTAGCTTGTCTTATTATCAATATCTAAACTCACTCTCTCTCTCTCTATTTCTCGCTCTCTCTCTGTCTGTCTGTCTCTTTATCTCTCTCTCTCTCTCAGGCCACCACTGTCAGCAGACCGTTTTTTATCGCTCCGTGGCCCCAATGAGCTAAGTTGGAAGTTGAGGTAATTAACCCTTCAATCACGTCACCCTTTCAGTCTATTTAATTTCATCTACTAAATTTAATCAGCGATTTTAATCAGCTTAGGAAAAACATGTAGTCTTCAAGACGCTGATTGAATATTTTCCTAAACCTTTCGAATAATTAATGCTTGATTCACTACCGACTTCCTATTGTATTCATGTTTATAAGCTTATTAAGATGAGGTTTTCAGTTTTATTCCCTAGATCATAATCAAGCTAAACAAAATATCCCAAAGACCTCACTTCGAGATCTATCTATCTATCTATTGCCGGACGCCGTGATCCCCGAAGGGGTGACGATAAACGAAACGCCCCCATGCACCTCTGTACCCGGTCATTCGACGCCCCTCCTCCCATCCAGCACTGCCTTCACTCAATCCTTCCACCTCTCTCTAGGTTTACCTCTCCCTCTCTGTCCTTCCAGCTCGCTCTTGTACACCCTCTTAGTTATTCTCTCGCTTCCCATACATTCCATATGGCCGAACCATCTCAAGGGGTTCCTTTTCACACTTTCCAGCACATCTACATCCACACCACACCTCTCTCTTACTTCCTCATTCGTCTGTCTATCCCTCCATGTAACTCCGCACACACTTCTCAAGTAACTAATTTCCACCCCTCTCACTCTTGGTCTGAGTCTCTCCACCAACATCCATGCTTCGCTTCCGTAGGTCAATGTCGGGATTATCACACTGTCATGCAAGGACTTCTTTACTTCCATACTGACTACCCTATTTCTTGTTACTGCTTTCAGCGTTCCTACAACCCTCTTCCCTGTTGCACCCTCTCCCGCACTTCTTCATCCATACTCTCATCTTTACTCAGCACACTGCCCAGATACTTAAATGAGCTGACATTCTCCAGAGCCTGACCGTTCAACCTCACCTCACATTCTGTGGATGCACCACTTTCAAAGACCATAACCTTGCTCTTCCCCGAATTTACCTTCAGATTCTGCTTTTCACACGCTGTTCCAAACATATTTACCAGACCCTGCAACTTCCATTCACTATCGCTCATCAGAACTGTATCATCGGTAAAATTGATCCCTTCGAGATCAATAAATAATGTTTTGGTAGAAAAATCTCCCGGCTAGTGCTAAATTACTGGCTTGCTATTGCTCGCCAGGAAAAACCTACAACTAAATGGAACGAGAGGTCTTAATAATGACAAAGAAATAGGGCGAAAGATCTTAAAATCAACAAATTAGTAGGGCGAATGTCTTAAAATACCAAAACAAATGGGGTTAGAAATTAGGTACCAGGGGGTTCAGAATATATACAAACCTCCCCTTAATTAGACGACAATACATTCTTTAACCCTTTCCCTGTGGGAGACTTTCCCGAACGCCATGGCAATTTACAGGCCTTTAAAGCCACTTAAAGCCTGTAAAATCGAGTGCGAGGGAGAGGGAGTTCGGCAGGCCACCCGTCCTTCTCCCAGCCAGGCGGCCGTGGCACTGAAGGCTCTGAGTCAGAGTCTCGCTAGATATACAATGCTGCCAAACGCAAATGTAGCGCAACATTAGTGATAATTGCTCAGTTTAGCGAATGTCTATGGTAGCTCAGCGGGTGAACCCTGCGAGCTACGAAACTCGTTTTGGTGTCATTTTGAATCTATGTTGCTCTAGTTTTTGCCTGAATACATTTAATTTCATTCAGACACTTACCTAATCAATCAGGAGTGCATGAATGAGCCCTAATATGGCGGAAATATGCAGAAATATCCCCGCAGCGTAAGTGTTAATCACCCGAGACAGGGTGCATCTTGGTCAGAACTGAGAGATTGCGGCCTAAGTTTGGATTACTAATGTATTTAGTTTTCATTTAAACAAAATTATCTAAACACAAATTTGTTTCAACACAATTAAATAATCTCTCTCAAACATCCCTCTCTCACTTTCACTCACTCTCATTCTCACTCTCTCTCTCTATCTATCTCTGGGTTGTATCAATTCGACCCACTTCAGCCTACTGTTTCAAGATGCTTACCCCAATTCAGGTGTCGATTTACAAAGGCGAGGAAGAGCGAGCCAACTTTCTTTCCTGACCCCCCCCTCCCCCCTTCAGAGAAACAGACAGAGAGAGATAACAGTTCAAGAGGCCACAAGAAACCTCTGATGAGCCAACTTCGAGGCCTTATGTGTCATTGTCTCTCTCTCTCTCTCTCTCTCTCTCCCTCTCTCTCGTGACATTATCTCAAAACCATATGATAGAAATTATACACACACAATGAATTCCTATATACCAATCCCGATTACCCTATGATCATGCTTGTGCATACTTCAGAGGCTTCGTGCCTATTATACTAATAAAAGGAAGGAAAAGTTACCTTATTATGTTTGTGTTATGCCCAGTGGTAAAGTAGGGGCAATAGGAAGCAACCCCTATAAAGACGATAACAACAGCAGCCATCACCAGTAACAGCACCACCAACGAGAGCGAGAGCGTAAAAAGGACGTATGAATCTCCCAAGAGCCATACTTCAGGAGCATTCCTACCAGGAGGATTCTGGTCGGACCCCTTCTTCACACCTAGGTGCTCTATCATCAGGACCAACAGAAATAAAGGGAAACCATCAATGCCCTTGCTGCTCTAGGAGAAGATCCCGACCTACCAGTAAGAATCGTGAATATGGCAGGAAAAGTGAGAGAAGCCCCTTCTCCCACACGAGGCTCGTTGCTCGTCCTCCAGGTCACTCGACTGGATCCGGGCCTAAGTTCGATACTAGGTCTCCTCCTAAGTCTGTTACTAGGGTTAATTCTATGCTCAATGCAAGAATAGTGACTTGTGCAAGTAACCAGTGTAACCTCTCATTGCTGAGAATCACCTCTACAGTGCCTGCTGCTAGGAGTGGTTCGAGACTTCCTTGGGATTGCAGTTCGATACCTTTCCCCTTCGAGTCTAAGGACAGAGAAGAAAGAAGACACCCGGTTCCTGTACACAGAGAGAAGCACGTCCGTGACATCACCCCAACTCACCAAGATACCAGAAGTTCTGTTTCCCCGCCCTTGACACCAGGAAGATATATCATGTTTGAATAAATGTAATTATATCTCTTTTTCACAGAGTCCCTATTTTTCTAAGTGTATAAAACCTTTTCAGGTAACACAACTGTTACGTCCTGGGATATATAAACACTGGGCTCTTTCTATTGGACTAGGTATGCGGCAACAAGCAACAACGGAAAACGCTAGATCCAACCCTTATCAATAAACCCAGGCAACAAACCACCCTAAACCGTCAAGAGTCCTGCCTGGACAACGAGGTATCCTATGACTCGGTTACAGGGTGCACGCACTATAGACTGCTGATAGTCAAGCAGGCTATATAAAAGATCACCCAATTAAGTTGACTTAAAGCTTCAAGGAAAAGATAGATAACGGAATTAAATTGCAGAAACAATTTAATAACAAACTAGAAGAAAGTACATTTAACGTTATGTTAATTAATACAACTAATCACCCCTGCGTGAAAGAAGGTGAAAGCAAATAGTCCTCAAAACATCATACCGGTAGACAAGATGCGGGTTTCTAAACTGCATGCGGCTACTGTAGGATCTGATGCTCAGCAAAGAAAGTACGTTACGGATTTAGAGAACTCTTAACTCATAAGCAGGACTAAATACTAGTGATAGGCCATACAGTGTATAATGGCATAGGTATAATTAAATAAAGGCAGCAACTCGCCACATAACCACATACAGGTGTGCTTCTCACTCTTAGTCAGGCAAGCCTGCTCGGACAGAGTCTCTAAGCCACACCTTGAATCACAATGCTCACAAAAACGGTATACTGTGGCACAATAACAAGCATACAGAGATGATAAACCCCTACCTGTTAATCTGTCAGGTGTCAGAGGTCTAGCCGGAAGGATATAGGCTTCGGATACCCGGGCTGAGCCACCTGCTTTAGCCTAGGGACGTTCCCAAGTCTGTGCGCCAAATTACTCTAATTGAAAGGGTGCTCTCTTGAGAGACTCAGATCGCAAGTATCTGACTCTCTCCTGGCGACCCTAAAACAAAAGCAAGACGTGCTAGCGCAGTGCTGAGTGGACTAGGCAAGGGCCCTCACACAACACAACGCTAGACACACAGGGACACAGACAAGAAAATGCCCCCAGACTCCCACGGGTATCCTAGTAAAGTCGTGCGGGTCCACAGGACTCGCACCAGCAGACTTTACTTAAAGGATCGCAAAAAACCTCCCCTCCGGTCTAGCCCCTGCTAACCTGACACAAGAACACACTAGCAAGCATGAAACCACCAAATATGAGAAAACAAAAAAAGCTTCCTAGGTCTCATTAACAATTTAATCTCTGCATAAGGCCCAAAATCCTATCTAATTATCTGAGAGCTCGTCGTTAATACAATAATAGATATAAGGTCTATCAAGGGGATGGGATAATTAAATCGATTGGTGAAGTAGTGGAAGGAAGGTATACAAAGTAAGAGAGAAAGTTTCTAAGTGGGGTTGAGAGGGATAGATATCAAGGGGGTCCGAAGGGTACGACAGTGAGGTGAGCTCTGAGTCTTGAATCTGTCTGGACCCCACCCTAGGCATGCAAAATACCTCCCATGCTTGGCAACACTCAACACAGATGCCGGGTCAAAATCCGCTACCCCGTGCGTGAGTCGAAAATAAGCCTAACGTTGCAATCAGATGCACGTGGCAACATCAGGCTCGTCCCAAGCTGAACTCTCCGCGCGAAGCAACGTCCCCCAGCCGGTCTCTCTCTCCCGCTCGTCTCCTCCCACTCTCACTAGACTTACATCTTATATATTATAATGAAACAATCAACTATCGAGAATAAAATATACTAAGATGCGTTGGTTAAGAATAAGGGCAGCTACAAGCTGTGAAACAACATAAGAATATCCCAGACATTAGTTACGTTGACGTAGGATATATACTAAGGAAAAGCCTGCCGATCGGTTGCCACCAGCCGGTTTCTAAACGGCTGGGCAGCCGACGCGCGCGCATGCCCGCACGTGGCTACTATGCAGATGCGTTACACCTCCCCCAAGATATAAGACCCTTGACTAAGTTCTTCATATCTAACAGAAAGCTTCTCATAGTACCACACACTGTTGCGACACAAGGCACTATATATAAACAAAATAAAGACAGTTGCGCTCCACCGAGCAAGTTCAACTAACTTAGCGACAATAAGCGAAAACATTCAACTTAGATACTGCTACAACATCTTATACAAAATTCTACACGTTATAAAAATAAAGAGTTTTTATAAGGTTTTTGCTTTTTTTTTAATTTTTTTTTCGGCTGAACTACAGTGACAGCCTATTTTCCTCCACACTCAACCCTCAATCCTGTGGCAGTCTAACCAACATCATCCACCCTTGATAGACAATCCGCTATCACGTTATCAGAACCGGCAATATGGCGTATGTCCAGATTATACTCCTGAAGCATGAGTGACCACCTGGTCAGCCTCATATTCCGGTTATGAAACTGATTCAAGAATTTCAGAGGGTGATGATCGGTATAAACCACTACGACTGGTCCGAAAGCAGGAACATATACATCGAAGTGCCTGAGCGCCAGCACTATCGCCAGGAGTTCTTTTTCAATTACAGAGTAATTCCTTTGTGCACTATTGAATTTTTTACTGTAAAAACTCACTGGATGTTCGATACCTTCATCATCTGTCTGTAACAAGACAGACCCAGCCCCTACGCCACTGGCATCAGTCGCCAGCTGAAAAGGTCTGCTGAAGTCCGGGGCCCTGAGTATGGGGTGGCTACATAACAGGTGTTTCACCAAGGAAAACGCCTCTGCACACTCAGGAGACCACCGGAACTTCTTGTCCTTAGCTAATAAGTCAGTTAAAGGTGCAAGTACAGTCGAATAGCCTTTGATGAAGCGACGATAATAGCCTATCATACCTAGAAACCGCATGATTTGTTTCTTAGTCGTAGGCTGGTGAAACTGATCGATGGCTTTGATCTTTGTCTGTGGAGGGCACACCTGACCCATCCCCACCTCGAACCCCAGGTACAAAACTGTGGCTTTGACAAAATCGCACTTACCCAGGTTTAGCACCAAACCTGCTTCATTCAGTTTATTAAAAAGCTGTCCGATGTGAGCACAGTGACTGTTAAAATCATCGTCGTATATTATGACATCATCTAGGTACACCGTACAGTTGGGAATGTCGGCTACAATGTCGTTCATTAATTTCTGAAATGTTGCAGGGGCATTTTTCAGCCCGTATGGCATAACATGGCAACGATATGTGGCACCGTCCACCACAAACCCACACACCTCTCGCGCTCGCTCAGACAAGGGCACTTGCCAATAACCCTTAACAAGGTCTATCTTAGTGAGGAACTTGGCTTTTCCTATCTTATCCACACTGTCGTCCACGCGAGGGAGAGGGTAGGCATTTGTGGGGGTTAAACCATTCAACCTGCGGAAATCTATACAAAACCGCACCTTGCCATCTGGTTTGGGCTGCAGTGTGGCTGGGGAAGTCCACCTTACTGCACCCTCAGAAATCAGTCCACGTTTCAGCATATAATCCAGCTCTTCCCTAAGTGCTGGTAATTTAATAGGGGGAACACGGTATGGCACTGATTTAAAGGGCGGATGGTCCCCAACATCGACATCGTGCACTGCTTGAGTAGTGAGGCCAGGATGCTCCGCGAAAACAGCTGGGTTTGAATCAAACAAGTGCTGCACAGCTACACGCTGTTGCTCAGGCAGGTGCAATATCAACTCGTGAGCCACTTGTCTAGAATTCCCCGCCCACTGATCCGCGGAAACATGACAATCCCAATTATCCTCCCCCGCAGCTTGACTGTCCCTTCCTCCTTCTCCACCACGATCGCTGCAGATCAGCACCGGGACAGTGAGAGGCTCGGAGGGGCGCCTCACATACTCTTTCATCAGATTTACATGGCAAAGTTGGTTCTTTTTCTTACGATCAGGAGTAGCTACTAAATAGTCGAGATCAGAAACCTTCCTTACGACCCGATACGGACCAGAATACTTGGCAGACAAGGGGTGTCCCACCAGAGGCAGTAGTATCAGTACCTCCTGATCTACTTCAAACTCCCTCAGCTTCACCTTCTGGTCGTATCTGTCCTTCATCTGAGCTTGTGAACTCTTAAGGTTCCGACCTGATACCTCCAGGCTCTTTAGCATTCTCTCACGGCTTTCAACAACATACTTTAGAAGCGAGCATGGCTTTGTGACTCCCTCCCAGATCTCCTTGACTATGTGGAGGGGCCCCCTGACCCTGTGTCCAAAAACCAACTCGTTCGGGCTAAATCCCAAGCTCTCCCCAGGTACTTCTCTCGCAGCAAATAAAACGTATGGGAGACCTAGATCCCAGTCCTTCCCATTTTCCATGCAATAACACCGCAACATACTCTTGAGAGTCGAGTGCCACCTTTCCAAAACTCCCTGACTCTCGGGATGGTAGGCAGATGACACCACAGACACTATCCCATGTTGCTGCATGGTCTGCTTAAACAGAGCAGAAGTAAAATTGGATCCCTGATCAGACTGGATCTCCTGAGGGTAGCCATAACGAGATAAATAGACAAGTAGGTTTTTGACAACAGTCTTGGCCATCCCGGTGCATATGGGGTAAGCATCTGGATAACGTGTTGCTACATCCATTACAGTTAGTAAAAATTTATTGCCGGTACTAGTGGGGGGCAATGGGCCAACCATATCGATAACTACTTTGCTGAAGGGCGGCCCAATGACAGGGATGGGTTGTAACGGGGCTCTCGGAATGACCTGATTTGGTTTCCCAACCACTTGACAAGTGTTACACTGTGACACCCATGACACGACACTCGCCTTTAACCCAGGCCACCAGAAAAGCTTGCTCAGAGCTGCCTCCGTCTTACGTGCCCCAAGGTGCCCTGCCAAAGGCACATCATGAGCTAATCTCAATAAGCTCTCACGGCACACCCTCGGTACTACTAACTGGTCTACTAATCCTGACCCGCCATCCCACTTTTTCTTGGGATCCTGATGTCTCTGATACAAGATCCCCTCAGACAAGAAAAAATCACCAGGCTGCGCATCCCCATCGCTCTCCAGTTCGACAGCACCATTACCACACGCCCTGACTTCAGGATCTTCCAGCTGCAAGGAACATATATCAGCAGGTGCGAGATTATCCAAGTTCATCTTAAATAATTTATTTCCACCTCCAATGTCCCGCTGAGCCATCCTTTCCTCACGCTGCGCATAACGATGCTGTCGCAGAGTCTCTTCCTGCCCTGCACCTGCACTAGCGGTGACAGGCCCCGGGGCCTCTCCAGACTCTAACATAGGTGCCAATAATGAGTCACCAAGAAACACTGCCAGCTCAAAACTCTCCAATTGACCAACACTTCCCGTTTTCTTGTGACCTTTCCTCCGCTGTTTGATAGACTGAGGTGGTGGCTGCAAGGCTCCGGATGTCTGAGAACGCGTCACAACACATGCCATGGTTTGTACGCTACACTTCTCAACCCACTCCTGTTCCTCCCTACTATCGTCGGCCGCCTTCTCGGCAACGACCAAGGGTGAAACCTTAGAAGCAGGCACCGCAAAGTCGTTGCCGAGGAGGAGGTCGACGCCCCCAACAGGCAAGTTCTCTACAATTCCTACATCCAGCTCCTTCGCCACACCACCCACCTCCAGCTCCATCCGCACCAGCGGGTAGGACTTCGTAGCATTGATCCCCTGAACTACCACCACCCGAACAGCGTTAATCGGCCTACCAGTAAAGTTCTTTAACAAGGTCTGAGAAGCCCCCGTATCACGCAATAGCTTAACTCCTCGCCTTTCGCCAGCACACCTCACAAAACCATGCCCTCTATGACCCCCAAAGACGTCGCTGACAGGGTTCGAGCCTTCCGGACTCTTGAACACAGGCTGTGTCCCAACCTCTGACGAACTACCCTTGGCAAACTCAGAAGAGATAGGCGACACCCCTATGCTGCGGACCAATGACACAACCTTGTTTGGTGGCTTGTTCGGACAAGCATTTGCAAAGTGACCCTCCTTGTGACATGCAAAGCACTCTTTACTCTTTGGTTTCCCTTGGGAGTGGGAGGTACCATTAGACTTCTTATACGGGACGGTATTTGGTTTATGTTCAGTTTTATTGTCAGTGCTAGATGGTTTTGTGTATTTATGTGTATCAAAATTCTTGGGAGGGGGAGGGGTACGATCCTTTGCACCCGACTCACTCCCAGCTGCTGCTCCGCACCCTCGAATTAATGACAGTCGGAGGTCAGCCATTTCTGCTGCCTCCTGGAGAGTTCTAGGATTTTTTTCCTTTATATTTAATGTTAAGTCCCCGCCTGTGCACTTAAAGAACTGCTCCAGGAGAACCAGCTCACTCAACTCCTCAAAAGTAGCTGCCCTCTCGGAACGCAGCCAATGTCGTAGTGCATCAGACAAGTCCCGGGCGTGTTCTAGGAAGGTACTATCCTTGCCCTTAGTAACACCCCGAAACGGTGTAACGAAACGGTAAGTTTCTGGTTGTAACTCATAGGCCCGTAGCACAGCCTTCTTTAGCTCATCATAAACTACACAGGACTCTAAAGGTAGTGCATGCATCATACGCTTTTAGCCCCTTTCCTAGGAGTCTTGATGAAACTAATGCTGCCCACTTTTCCTGAGGCCACTGGTGTTCCTGACACTTCTTCTCAAATCGCATAAAAAAACTCAGACACACCTAATTCATCGAACACAGGAACTAGTTTAAGCAGGTGCGACAATGATTGGTCCCGATGTCTGTTACCTCCCCCAATATTTCGCCCTGTTACCTCCACTCGAGATCTCTCCAGCTCCCTGTCAGCCCGATACCTAGTAGACTCTGCCTGCAGTTCAGCCTTTCGTATAGCTGTTCTCTCTGCAGCCTCAGCCTGCACACTAGCCTGTCTTTCGGTAGCCTCAACCTGAGCTCTAGCAGCCTCAACCTGAGCTCTAGCAACCTCAACCTTGGCCATCTCAAGCCGAAACAACAAATCTGGAGTTAACCCTTGAGGAGGGGAAGGTGCATTTAATGGAGAGGGTCCCTGTGATTGAATTCCACGCTGCCATTGACCATCAACTTGGGGGTATGTACTAAATTCAGGCACCCTGACATTTGATACGGGGGTAGAGTGGAGGGGGGGCTGGGGACCGGGGCCCCCAGTCGCCTCTCCACCCAGGTCTCTCCCTTCTAAACTCAATATCAAAGTCCTCAGCTGATCTTTCCTCATGCCACTTAAACCCTGGTGACCCTGAAGACCTGCCACACACTTTAAGCCATACTTATTCAGCTTCAACACCCTGGCAGCGGTAAGGGGCACCTCTAAAAATCTTCTAGCACCCTCCTCGTTATCGACTAGCCACTCCACAGGTCTTTCTCCCTCCGAGCCCGTATCGTGACCTGACCCATCACTGTGTTCTGATGTATTAGACATGCTTGTGTACTGCAGTAATTATCACGGTTATAGAATGTGCCTTATCTCCTATGCAAGTATGTATATACTAATGTTATTTAAAGTCTTTAATGTGTTATATTGGTTGCTCCAAAAAAAAAAAAAACTCTATGTCCACTGTATTCCTCTAATCATAAGGAATCTCAAAACAAATGACCACTATATTCCTCTGTTCAGTAAATCCTATGCAAGGTCGCCATTTGTTACGTCCTGGGATATATAAACACTGGGCTCTTTCTATTGGACTAGGTATGCGGCAACAAGCAACAACGGAAAACGCTAGATCCAACCCTTATCTATAAACCCAGGCAACAAACCACCCTAAACCATCAAGAGTCCTGCCTGGACAACGAGGTATCCTATGACTCGGTTACAGGGTGCACGCACTATAGACTGCTGATAGTCAAGCAGGCTATATAAAAGATCACCCAATTAAGTTGACTTAAAGCTTCAAGGAAAAGATAGATAACGGAATTAAATTGCAGAAACAATTTAAAAACAAACTAGAAGAAAGTACATTTAACGTTACGTTAATTAATACAACTAATCACCCCTGCGTGAAAGAAGGTGAAAGCAAACAGTCCTCAAAACATCGTACCGGTAGACAAGATGCAGGTTTCTAAACTGCATGCGGCTACTGTAGGATCTGATGCTCAGCAAAGAAAGTACGTTACGGATTTAGAGAACTCTTAACTCATAAGCAGGAATAAATACTAGTGATAGGCCATACAGTGTATAATGGCATAGGAAGCTGGAAACACTCCAAGAGTTTGTAACACTCAACGTTGGAGTATCACTAACTCCAATTGTTTCAACTCCAGCATCCACCACTGCCCCAACGTCATCTGCCAACAATCTAACACCTGCAGTAGACACTGCAGCAGATGCTTCTGACGAACCTGAGCCGACATCATACCAGGACAGCCGCCCTGTTCACCTTAGTCTCTCCCCCACTCCTCGTGCAAGAAGCCTGCTAGCACGAACAGTACCAACCCCTCGCCCCCGTTCTAACCACTCCTCTCCCCGACCTGTACGTAGAGTCCCGCCACCACAGGTTTCCGGATTTACACCAGTGAGGAACGGTGCACGGCCAACGCAGAAAAGGTTTCATCTACCAGTCACAATGTCAAACAGATTTGAGATATTGGTAGAGATGGAAGACGAACCAGAAGAGACCAGGCTCGTTGGGGATTCCATCCTACGAGGACAGGTCGAAGAGTTCTGCGACAGAGTCCCAAATCAACGGAAAAGATTTTGCATCCCAGGAGCTGGACTGGACGACATTGTGGAAGCCTTCGAAGATACCACAAAGGATGCAAATGAAAATACCCTTTTTGTCATCCATGCTGGTTCAAATGACGTCATGCGCACCAGATCCGAAGAGTTGATGGAGAAATATCGCAAGATGATCCAGCACTACAAAAACAAGTCAAGGAATATCATCATCTCAGGCATTCTCCCCAAGATCGACGCACCTGACAAATTCTACGACAAGGCCTTCAGCACAAATAGCCGACTAAAATATTTGTGTCTGAGGGAAGAAGTTGAATTCATCAACCTCTGGGACAACTTCTACAACCAGCCTACTCTGTTCCGCAAGGATGGCACTCATCTAAACACTGTGGGTTCAGCACACATGGGTCGTCTCCTACACGAAGCAGTCCGCAGCCATGGATCAAAAAACGCCATCCGAGAAGAAGGAGCAGTGACATAAATCATCCAACGCCAAGAAAAAAACAGAGGCAACCGAGGACCACCAGCGATAAGGACCGAAGACAGCGAGGACCGAGGACAGCCATGAACATAAATGTAGATCCGACAAGAACCAAAAATATTATTAAAGAGCGTTCCGTGAGTTCTAAAATAACAAATTTAAAGGTTTTCTATGCAAACGCTCGTAGCATACGCAATAAATTTTCAGATTTAGAGGAGCTAGTGTTTACAGAAAATTATGATGTGATTGGCATAACAGAATCTTGGCTCAATACAGAAGATAGAGACTTTTTAGCAGAGTATTCACTTCCCAGTTATGTAATGTTTGAGAAAAGCCGAATAAATCGAAATGGAGGTGGCGTTTTACTTTATATCAAAGAAAGTCTTAACCCTACCCTCTTGTCAAAACCTCAATTTGTGAACGTCGACGCATCTTTTGTGCTAATAAAGAATAATAAAGGTACAAAAATAATACTTGCATTAATATACAGACCTCCAGCTCAATCAGTGCAAACTGACCGAGAAATTTACGAACAAATTGCAGATGTAAGTAACTCACAAGATACCGTAATTGTTGGCGACTTTAATTTACCTGTGACCAAGTGGGGCGATACCCTTACTTCACACTCCGGACATGACTTGTATACGAACTTGCAAGAGAGTTCGCTTTATCAATTTGTTCGAACGCCAACCCGTGGTAATAACGTTCTTGACATTGTACTTGCAACAAAAGAAGAATTAATAGAGAATTTGAATGTTGGTGATGAATTCAGTAACAGCGACCATCGTACGATAACTTTCACTTTAAATTTTACTAGTAACGAACCAAATAGTAGCATCGAAAAAGTCCCTAATTTCAAGAAAGCAAACTTCCATAAACTTAGAGCTATGTTTAAAGAAACTGACTGGAGCTTTTTAATTAACAATAACGACATAAATACATCTTGGAAGTTATTCGAAACCACTTACCTAAAATACCATCGAAAATACGGCGTCCAGGCCATAATAATAAGCCCAAATGGTGGAATAAAGATATTTCAAACTGCCTGCTTGCTAAAAAATTTGCTAATGATAGATTAAAATCTTCACAAAATGACGAAGAACGGGTGAAATTTGTAGAGCTACGACGCAAAGCCAAAAAGTTAATTAAGCAAAGTAAAAAGACCTTAGAGTTACATATTGCGAATCAAAGTAAAACAAACCCGAAAGAATTCTATAGTTATATCAGAAAGAAAAAAGTAGTTACTTCAACTGTTGGACCGTTAGTCGATGAAAATGGAGAATACACCAAAGACGAAGTACAAATGAGTAATGCCCTGAATACCTTTTTTGCATCAGTTTTTACAACAGAAGACCTCAGTGATATCCCTACACCATCGCCGATTCAGATTGATAATTCAGATGTTTTAAGCAATATCACCGTTACAGAGAGAGAAGTATTGAATTGTTTAGATAAACTCAAGGTAAATAAAACGCCTGGACCTGATACAATCTCGCCTAGAGTTCTAAAGGAAGCTAAGGATGAGCTCTCCAAACCACTGACATTACTATTCAATAAATCCTTGCAGTCTGGAACTATGCCTGATCAGTGGAAGCTAGCCAACGTAACACCGATATTCAAAAAAGGCAGCAAATCCCTACCCAGTAACTATCGTCCAATTAGCTTAACCTCAGTTGTATGTAAAATGCTAGAAACGGTCATACGAGACAGACTCGTAAATCACTTAGAGGAAAATAACATACTTAAAGATACTCAACACGGCTGCTTTCGTAAAAAACGTTCCTGTTTAACAAACCTCTTAGACTTCTTCCACGATATCCTCAACTTCTACGATGAGAGTAAAGCTGTAGATATTATATACCTTGATTTTCAAAAGGCCTTTGACAAAGTTCCCCACAAACGTTTACTGCTAAAACTAAAAGCGCATGGAATACAAGACGGTGTGTTGAAATGGATAGAAAATTGGCTCAGCGACAGAAAGCAAAGAGTAGTCATAAACGGTAAGGCATCTAAATGGACCAATGTAAGTAGCGGGGTACCCAAGGAATCGGTACTAGGACCAATTCTCTTTCTAATTTACATCAACGACATAGATGAGGGTCTCACCTGCACAATCTCAAAATTTGCTGACGACACAAAAATTGCAAATAGCGTACTCTCAAAAGAACAAGTTGACGATATGCAACACAATCTAGATAAATTGTCATGTTGGGCCCAAATTTGGCAAATGAGTTTCAATGCGGATAAATGTAAAGTACTACATATCGGATACCTAAATGAGAAAGCAAACTATTCGATGAATGGCACTCAGCTTAAGAATGTAAACAGAGAAACCGATCTGGGAGTAACAATATCGAGCAACCTAAAACCGAGTCAACAATGTTCAGAAGTTGTTAAGAAGGCAAACAAAATAATTGGCTTTATAGGCAGGTCATTTGAGCATAAATCCAAAGACGTTATCCTAACCCTTTACAATTCCTTAGTCCGCCCTCTTCTGGAATACTGCGTTCAATCCTGGTGCCCTTATTACCAAAAAGATATAAACAAGCTAGAACGAGTTCAACGTAGAGTTACCAAAATGATACCTAGCCTAAAGAACAAACCATACGAAGAGCGTCTTAGAGAATTAAATCTATTTCCTTTAACCCAGCGCAGATTAAGAGGTGACTTAATTCAAGTGTTCAAAATCATCAAAGGCATCGACAATATGAACTGTAGTAAGTACTTCACTATCGACCAATCTAATTACACGCGGGGAAACGGTTGCAAAATTATTGGTAAATCTTTTAACTGACACGAATCTAAGAATTTCTTCTTCAATCGAGTTGTCAACTTGTGGAATGGGCTTCCCCGAAACGTTATAGACTGCATCACCGTTGATTCATTTAAACTCCGCCTAGACAAATATCTCGCATCAAACCCGCGACTGACTGCGTTTGTAAATGAATAACTTTATTTTATCCACCCCCTCAGTTACTAACCCATCTGTCCCCTACTAAATTCCTAATCCTGCCACGGACATTAGTTCCAGGGCAGTAATTCCCTTTCCAATGTTTCCTTACCCACTCTAAACCACTATTTGGACACTTGATCCTCAGTGTTTTGGAGGACAAGCAACCTAGAAGAGTCACTAGATCTCTTGTTGCTTGATTTCCTTTGTACTCCTTTGTACTTTGTATAATTAAATAAAGGCAGCAACTCGCAACATAACCACATACAGGTGTGCTTCTCACTCTTAGTCAGGCAAGCCTGCTCGGACAGAGTCTCTAAGCCACACCCTGACTCACAATGCTCACAAAAACGGTAAACTGTGGCACAATAACAAGCATACAGAGATGATAAACCCCTACCTGTTAATCTGTCAGGTGGCAGAGGTCTAGCCGGAAGGATATAGGCTTCGGATACCCGGGCTGAGCCACCTGCTCTAGCCTAGGGACGTTCCCAAGTCTGTGCGCCAAATTACTCTAATTGAAAGGGTGCTCTCTTGAGAGACTCAGATCGCAAGTATCTGACTCTCTCCTGGCGACCCTAAACAAAAGCAAGACGTGCTAGCGCAGTGCTGAGTGGACTAGGCAAGGGCCCTCACACAACACAACGCTAGACACACAGGGACACAGACAAGAAAATGCCCCCAGACTCCCACGGGTATCCTAGTAAAGTCGTGCGGGTCCACAGGACTCGCACCAGCAGACTTTACTTAAAGGATCGCAAAAACCTCCCCTCCGGTCTAGCCCCTGCTAACCTGACACAAGAACACACTAGCAAGCATGAAACCACCAAATATGAGAAAACAAAAAAGCTTCCTAGGTCTCATTAACAATTTAATCTCTGCATAAGGCCCAAAATCCTATCTAATTATCTGAGAGCTCGTCGTTAATACAATAATAGATATAAGGTCTATCAAGGGGATGGGATAATTAAATCGATTGGTGAAGTAGTGGAAGGAAGGTATACAAAGTAAGAGAGAAAGTTTCTAAGTGGGGTTGAGAGGGATAGATATCAAGGGGGTCCGAAGGGTACGACAGTGAGGTGAGCTCTGAGTCTTGAATCTGTCTGGACCCCACCCTAGGCATGCAAAATACCTCCCATGCTTGGCAACACTCAACACAGTTGCCGGGTCAAAATCCGCTACCCCGTGCGTGAGTCGAAAATAAGCCTAACGTTGCAATCAGATGTACGTGGCAACATCAGGCTCGTCCCAAGCTGAACTCTCCGCGCGAAGCAACGTCCCCCAGCCGGTCTCTCTCTCCCGCTCGTCTCCTCCCACTCTCACTAGACTTACATCTTATATATTATAATGAAACAATCAACTATCGAAAATAAAATATACTAATATGCGTTGGTTAAGAATAAGGGCAGCTACAAGCTGTGAAACAACATAAGAATATCCCAGACATTAGTTACATTGACGTAGGATATATATTAAGGAAAAGCCTGCCGGTCGGCTGCCACCAGCCGGTTTCTAAACGGCTGGGCAGCCGACGCACGCGCATGCCCGCACGTGGCTACTATGCAGAAGCGTCACACAACACATCCCCTATCCCTGCCTAATTATGTTATATACTATACATACCACGATCGGACCCCTTCCGTGCCGACGTAATTGATAATATAATTAGTTAGCTTCACCATCCCAATACCTGGAAACATATATTTATAATCATACATAATAATTATTCAAGTTAAATAAAACTATGTCTATGGGGATCGATCGTGCTAGAACTTATGATATAGCCAAAGTCGAGACGAGAGAGAAAACGATAAAGAACGAGAAACTAGTATAAATTGTGTAAATATCCAAGTCGGGAGATCCTTGAACAGTAGTAAATTTATCTAATACGCAAATTACCATTGTCCTTGGTAGTAATCCTTCAGAGTTAATATTCACTAAATAACAATAAGCGTATATTGAATCTAAGAGTTCACGTGTTGAGTTCATATCAAAATCTAGTCTTGCCACGTGTTAGAGTAAATTTATCAGGCGTAGCTGCAGACTATGTGTACACTCCAGATATACCACACAACTCATATTTATTGCTCTGTTACATGTGTACTATTGTGTGTTAATGCTGCATGTATTTTCATTGTGTTATTCCCTCCTGTGAATAAAATATTGTTTTGTACTATTTGTATAGCTTGAAATATTGTGCTTAGTCACAGTCTTATATCACTTACTTGTTGTTCTCCCTGTTGAGTGAGACCCACAAAGATCAGATAATTTTGTCCTAGCATAATTGTTTGAGTATTGATGGGAATAAACTGGCGAATGTACAGTTGGCCACATCATTTTGTATCCATTCTGTGATGTTATGTTTACTGTAGATGGAAAAATATGATTGCATTAGAAATGCATTTTTTGTAGTTAAGATAATATGACCATATAACGGTGTTCTATCAAATTACTTTTGTAATTCAATCATACTATGTTTCCTTCGATGCTTAAAATTACGGAGTGCATAGAAAATCCTGTGGTAAACTATACAGTCATGGCCATAACCATTGCAACACCTATAGTCTACTGAACCAGACTATTAAAGCACCTTATGAAAATACTTCGTCAGTGTATACTAATTTTGTATCTCCAACAAATTTATAGAAATTCCCATCCACGAATTTGTAACTGCATGGAACACTACTCCCATGGATATCACTCATGTCGACTATGTGTTTTTCTCTGCTCTCTTGTTATTAGATGTTTGCGTCCATGAGGCTCCTTCAATACTAAATAAAACCGTTTAGCTTAACCCCTTCAGGATTATAACGCGTTTAGGCAGTTTATTCTGGATATTATTTAACGATTTTATTCGAAATAGAAAGGTATGAGAGTCAGTGGGTTAATTGAGACAGTTTTTACCCTTATATTTCCCACATATCCATCCTAAGCTGTATAAAATCGTCTACTAATCACCAGAATAAACTGTCCAAACGCGTCAAGGTCCTAAAATTGTTAAAGGATTGAAATGCAGTCTGGTTCCTTCGGCAGGTGCACCAAAGGTAATAATAACACGGATTAATACCATACTGTCTCAAAGGGTTCTCTTGGACCTTTGACATTAACACTATCTGCTCCGGCGTCTCGTGGGTTACTAGGAAATTTTGTTGTACATTTTTCGATAGAAATTTTGTCTGGCCTTCGACAAATTGATTTTTTCTCAATTACAGGCTCGCTATCTAGCCCCCCCCCCCCAAAAAAAAAAAAAAAATCGACACTTGAGGGGGTTGAAACACATTATTGCCAAATTAATGGGGTGAAACGTCTTATGGAGCAAAACAGGAGAGATCCAAAAAGACCTCTCTCGAACCAAATGAAGTTAAGAACAGTGGTTGATAGTTGAAGAGGCTAATTGAAATGGTTGTTGGACACGGAGGTGTCATTCTACTGTTGTATGGTGTTGGGGCGTACAGGGGAGAAACAGACGCTGACCAACACACGTAGTACACACACACACACACACAATTGCTCAATAGGTAGTGTTCTGAGAGTGAGGGTTCGAGTCTTGGGGGTGAGACAGTGAAGCACGAAGGCGAAGCAGCTTCTTATATATGCGAAGGCAAAATGGCAATGGCTGTTTGCAGCTTCACTTGTCTCACTCCTAAGACTGGAACGAGACCTCACGGGCTTCACCATGTTGAACAGTTGAATGTACAGTCTACGACAGAACTTGTTGTCATGCCCTGAGGCAATGTGTTAGTTCACTTATCTTTTAATAAATGGACCTTTAATCGCTTCTAATAAAAGGGGGCGGGGTTAGTATAGAGGTTGGAAGGAGGAGGAGTCAAACGTGTGTGTGTTATAGGTGTGTGTGTGTGTGTTCTAGAACAGCACTCAGAATAACTTTATTTTAACATAACACACGGGCTATATTATTAGACTAGCCCATGCCGGATCACAAATAAGTAACACACATCAGGTGTTGCGTTATTTATGGAATTTAATATACAGACAATCAAGTTTCTATCCTTCGAACTTCCCATTCCCCCCTCCTCCCCTTCTCTCTGCTGCCTTCCCCTATCTCTCCCCTTCTCTCTTTTTCTCTCCCCCTTCTCTCTCCTAACCGAATATATAATTTTCCTCATCGTCGTGTTCAAAGCTGTCCATAAAATATCTTTGGTGTTTTAATAATACTGTTCTTTTTACCTCTACTGATTCTCAATTATTAACTCGTATTCTATTGTTTACCTTATACAATGTGTTATAGAAAATAAATATATACAGTATGCTCCGTTGCAAAACACTCAAAGTTGCCAACCTTGGCGTCCTGGTTAGTGTAAACAATCGTATAAATATATAAGTAATTGAAACGGGATGTTACAATCCACGCATCAAGACAAGTTGGATCACATTGTAATCTAGCTTTGACCAAATTATAACCAAATATATATATCATAAAGACAAGATAATATCGGCCCAGTTAGAGAAAACACTTTAGATGAGCCGAAACGTGTTTTATTTTGTAATAAAAACAAATTTTCATATTAGAGTAAATTTTGTTTTCTTCCATACCACTATTCACAGCACTGTGGTTGACCAATTCATAATCTACCTTAACATGTTGTTGTTGTTCCCCAAGCTGCCTGGCCGAACAGCCCCAAGGCCCCATTGAAGGCCAAGGCCATAACCGAGCGCCCCCACAGAACCATCCCTGCCGACCACAATAAAGCCTGGGTGACCGAAGCCACTCCATGGCTGGGAGCTAAGGAGGGTGCGGAAACGCCCGGGAAACCAAAGACCCACCCAGGGCCCTGTGCCCCTCAGCAATTATGAAGAGAGAATTGAGGGGCAAAGGAAAAATGTGACGCTTTGGCTTCCAATCTTGGTAGATTGGGAGGTCAATCCACGGAAGAGGCGCCATCACTTGAGATCTAGAAAATATATAAGTAAAAGGAACAGTCAGAGTAAGCTATGGGTATGGCAGAGATCGCTCAGTTCTCACTCTGATAGACCAGCCCATCACCACATGACTAGAACCCAATCCTCTCAGCATCAGCTAGGAAAGGCCCTAGAAAGCCGCCTTTGGCGGGGGGATAGCTCCCCTATTTCAACCACTTTCGGGGTTGGGCATCCGCCTACCTTAACATGTCATATTACATATTACCTTAACATGTAATATGACACGCTATGATTATTGCATTATACTTTTCTCAGTGGACTCTTAATTACTAGCTTAATTACTGTGCCTTCCATTATCAGTAAACAGTTCGGCGTTACCCATTGTAATGATTTACTATAAAGTAAGTCATCAAATTGAACAATTAACGATAATCCAAGCAATCTTGTTATGTTGTTTTAAAGTTGATATACTGTAAATTGTTTAGGCTTTTATATTTTTACTTCGTATAGTTTAAATTATCGTCCAAACATAATTAAAAGTATACTATAGCTCTGTGTATGTTACCTTGAATTTAATTTAATATGTATTATTTCACCATCATTATGTTACGGTGAACATTGGAAACACATACACATTATATAATACATATAAAGGGATCTTAAATGTAAACATTTACAATTTATATTTATGAAATCAATATGATCTCCACCCACAAGCTGCATCAACTACCTCCTGTATTCTCGTTGGAGCTGATTTAAAAAAAATCCAACTTATATTAGGGCGGCGACGGATTTCACCCCCCCCCCCCCCCCCTTCCGCCCCCCGATCCCACTCCTCCCGCCCTTTCCAATCCTAACCTGAACCACATTCCACTCCATGACATGATGGCCCACAAATTCTCTATTGGGTTCATGTCACACACCCTTGTGGACCAGCTAAACCCCGGATGGGGTCAGGTCAGGTGAAGGTATTGAAGGATAAGCCTTCACAACGGCACCTCGTAGCTACTTTCTACTTTTCCTATTTTCTGAAGAGTGTAGAGAGGGGAGAAGGAGTGTTGGAGAGAGACGAAGTTGTTATAGTGGCTTTGTTATGTGTGTTATTAGTGTGTATACGTCGTAAGGCTCAGGATGGCCATGACACGCACTGAAGACAGCATTTCCTCAATAATGCTAATACCTTTTCTAGTTTACCTGGACCAGTGTGTGTGTGTGTGTGTGTGTGTGTGTGTTATCATGTGTGAGTGATTTGTGCCCATTACGTTGTATGTGATCATGTGTGTGATGTGCGTTTTATGTTATTGGGTGTGAGTGTGTGTGTGTCTGTTTTGTATCTTGTGTTAGTGTTTGTGTTGGTGGGTTGGTGCTTGAATGTGATGGACAGAGGAGAGAGGTTGAAGCGCCGTATCCTCAACCATTACAAATTGTGGAGGTCACAAGTATATGTATTATCCAACTTATTCCTTAAGCCAACACAAATAACGTAAATCCTAAGTGTTATTATTACACTTAATATATATATAAACAAATATAGACGTGTTCTTCGGGAATCGTAGCTT
Organism: Paralithodes platypus; assembly: GCA_032716605.1. Lineage (NCBI taxonomy): Eukaryota > Metazoa > Arthropoda > Malacostraca > Decapoda > Lithodidae > Paralithodes > Paralithodes platypus. The sequence continues at coordinate 27,739,143 of CM064483.1, read as the reverse complement.
AATTAAGAATAGGATATCTAGCGAGGCAGCGAGTAACAGGTGTTATTCGCTGCCTCGCTAGTTATCCTATTCCTAATCAATATATATGTGTTACTTTTGTCATCCCTAACATTTATTATTTATTTCATAAGTCGTAGGCGTGTGCATAAACCTTTAACCGTCTTGGTGGTGTAATGGTTAAACTGTCTAAAAATCTGTGTGTGATAACCCAGGTTCGAATCCCGGTGGATCACATACATGCTTTCATTAATTTCATTGGAGGCGTTTGGTGGTGTGGTGAAATTAATACAAAATAGATTATGTATATGTAAATTCAAAACAATCGCATAGTATTATTCTGCGTATTTTAGAAGGTATCTTTTATGTCCTTGAGAGAGAGAGAGAGAGAGGTGGGAGGGAGGGAGGGGAGAGGAAGCGGGTGAAGAAGGAGAGTTTGGGGTGTAGGGGGGAATGGAAAGTGCGAAGGATAGAAACTTGATTGTCTGTGTATTAAATTCCATAAATAACGCAACACCTAATGTGTGTTACTTATTTGTGATCCAACATGGGCTAATTTTATAATATAGCCTGTGTCTTATGTTAAAATAAACTTATTGTGCCGTTCTCGAACACACACACACACGTTTGACTCCTCCTCCTTCGAACCTCTATATTAACCCCTCCCCGTTTTATTAGAAGGATTAAAGTGCCATCTATTAAAAGGTGAGTGAACTAACACATTGCCTCAGGCCAAGACAGCAGTTCTGTCGTAGACTGTACAGTACAGGCTCTCTCTCTCTCTCTATCTCTCTCTCTCACACACACACAGACCTCACGGGCTTCACCATGTTGAACAGTTGAATGTACAGTACAGGCTCTCTCTCTCTCACACACACACAGACCTCACGGGCTTCACCATGTTGAACAGTTGAATGTACAGTACAGGCTCTCTCTCTCTCTCTCTCTCTCTCACACACACACAGACCTCACGGGCTTCACCATGTTGAACAGTTGAATGTACAGTACAGGCTCTCTCTCTCTCTCACACACACAGACCTCACGGGCTTCACCATGTTGAACAGTTGAATGTACAGTACAGGCTCTCTCTCTCTCTCTCTCTCTCACACACACAGACCTCACGGGCTTCACCATGTTGAACAGTTGAATGTACAGTACAGGCTCTCTCTCTCTCTCTCACACACACACAGACCTCACGGGCTTCACCATGTTGAACAGTTGAATGTACACTCGGCCGCAATTCCGCGTGGGCCACCTAGTCGTAGGGTTTGGGTAAATCCGTTGTGTAGTTTGTTCGCTCTGAATATAGTAAGATCTCACACTCCCCTCCCTGAATCAATCGAAGATTTTGCCCCATAGATGGCGCAGCTTGATGGGAAGGGAGGGAGCTTGTCGTAGTGTTAAAAGGGTAGGACACAATGGGAGGAGGTGACGTTCTATAACATACAGTGACGAATGTTAAACTTATTTACTTCTACTTGTTCATACAATGATGTTCCCGAAACTAATTCGTAATGAACAGTAGATTCACTCTTTCAGTAACTGAAACGTCTCTCTCTCTCTCTCTCTCTAGGTTATAAGAAGTATACAGAATGTTGAAAGTAACACTATTATATATATCCATTTACACCTTTAATGAATCACATTATGAAATTTATTCAGCAATATGATGAGAACTTGAGAAGAATATATTTTGAAGTAGCGCCACGAAGTAACATTGTACTGACGTGGCCATGTATAATTATCCACCTTCCTCTCCCTCTCCGAGCTCGGAGTTTTTTCTATCCTCTAGTCTATTTTTTCCCAGCTGAGGGTAAATTGTCATGTTTCTATCTTTGTTACTCGGCTATAAGGTAGATTTTGTAGCGAAAGATGATGTTTATTCTGAAAACTTGTCATTAATATGACACACAGCCATAGTAATTTCATATATTTCCATTAAGTATCGAGAAATCAGCTAATAAGAGATTCAATTTACGATCAGCTGGGAAAAAAATAGAGTATAGTTGTCACTAAGGGATGGAGGGACGTAAGGGTGGCGAGGTGACTAACAAGGTGGGTGGTGTGGAAATTCCCGGCGCGACCGAAGCCGCTCCGAGGACCCGTGCCCCCAGGGAGGAGGCAGGGGATGGTTGTGACGGTTTGGCTCCCGAAACTGCTCCCCGCGGCCGGCATCCGGTTTTCCTCCACTGGTCGTTGATTTTGTCTTCGGCCGTGGAGGGTCGGCAGCCATCCGCGGTTGGCAGCCTCGGGAGGTGGCCCCACGGCGTAGACGCCGCCACATCAGGACCTTTATCAACGTAATAGCTGAGTAATCAAGATGGAAACCCTTGTTGGAAACAAGGCAATTTATCGGTCTGAGATGCTTGGTACGACCTCCTGACCCGCTACGAGCCCCTGACCGGGCGGCGAGAATAACACGCTCAGCCTCAGTCTGGTTCCCACCCAGCACACGGTATCACACATAATTATTGTCCTCTCTCCCTCCCTGCCCACCCCGAACCAACTTCCAGAAGCACATCCATACTCATATCTCTCACCGATCCATCCACTCACTCACAGACAACACGCAGCTGCATGCACGACCTCCCGAAATCCATCCTTCCGAATCCTCCCTTCCTCGCGAGGACAGAGTCCACCTGGCCAGGCTGAGATGCGGACACCATCCAGCTCTCCTGAGCTATCAGAAGAGACTGGATGACTCCGTTGTCGACGCCTGCCCGGGATGTAACACAGCACCCCATACCATTAAACACATCATAGAAGACTGCATTTCACACAACCACTTACGCCAACAACACAATCTACACTCAATGAGAGCTCTGTGGGAAAGCCCGATCGTGGCCATGGCCTTTCTCAGGGACTCGGGGCTGTTCGGCCAGGCAGCTTAGGGAACAACAACAACAACAACAACAACAAGGTGGGTGGAGGTGGAGGAGTTGTGGTGGGATTGTTTAGACTGGTGGATGAATGTATAATAACTAAATTTAGGATATTTCAGTGTGTGTGTGTGTGTGTGCTTAAAGGGCGATCGGGACACGAATGCATAGAGGTTTTGTGTTCGTGGACGGGTGGAAAATTATAAAGCTAAATATATTTATGTACTATATATTGTATCTCTTTTTATACTGGCATGGCCTTACTTACTCTTTACTTTGTATTAGTTTTGCACACATTTTCAGCATATTTCACTAATTGGCTTAAATATAGTTATGTTTATATGAATGATGCATTAGGATCCCTTTGGACGATCCCCTGTTCGCTTGTTTATGCTTCCTCTTACAACTTCGGTTAATCATTGCACACAAATCTTGACGTCTTATCATATTTCGTGAACTCGCTAATCTGATTTATCTATCTATCTATCTATCTATATATCAATCTATTGCCAGACAACCTTATCTCCCGAGAGGAGGTGGACGTGAAAGTATCACCTTCATAAGCTTCTATATGCCGAGGTAACTCATTCGATTATCTAGCTTTTTTTCAATTAATTTCAAAATAAATGTGTAGCTTGATCATACAAGATTATTGCGCAATGCAATATAACAATGACAAATATTAATTGTCCTGTTGATAAACATTATGTTTGCGGTAATATGAACAATTGATAAAGGTATACTCAATTAACTTCAGTAATTATATTTATTTAATTGATATTTATTAGACAGTCATAGTAAAGTAAATAGATCAACGAAATAATGTGTTGGGGAAAAAATGGATTGCAATTCTCGAGGGTAATTTACTCTAGGTAAATATTTCCCCCTGTATCACATTATCTTATATTATCAGACTTGGCAATATGTAACAAACCACATGCAAAGAGTATAACATATCAGTATAAATAACTATATGTGTGGAATAATATTATCTGTGTATACCCTGGTCTATTTGTGATATTTAACAACCTGAGTTTACATGTAGTTACTCATAGTCTCACTGTTACCAAGGTAATGCACATATTATTTATCAATATCATATTTACTACATAAATCGATTAACACAGAGCAACTTCTCTCTCTCTCTCTCTCTCTCTCTGAGAAACCAGACTTGGCTCTTCCGTGATACCAACAGATTTTTCATATACTTTAGTAATTATTGTATTTATTGTTTCTAGGTTAGCACACATCAATTATTAGCATTCGTCTATAGAGCAAGTTAATCAGAACACATTAGATTGGTATACTATTGCTGAATAGTTAAGGTCATAGAATTTACCCTGATAAATGTTGATAAGCCTGTCGAGTAGGAAGTGTGTATTTTCAGCAGAAGTTTTGGTAAGGAGCTCTTTATGAAGATCCATACTAATTTCAACCTAATGTCAGAGAGCAATAAAGGTGAAACGAGACTCAAACTATCCATTTGGGGGAGGGAAGGGGTAGTTTACCCTGATACACAGGAAAATCGACTTTAAATCGCCATAAACAGAGAGGAATTTTGTATATAAGTTTAAACACTGTTGCCAGCTACTCTAAATATACTGATATTCCTGAGGGAAATGCTTTATCAACAAATTTGCCTCGATGTAAATTAATTGTTAAATATATAAATCAGACATGCCATACCTCTACCATTTGGCTTAATGTATCAATGTGATCATTATTATGCAATGTTTTCTTTCTGGCCACAGGTAATTTAGAATCTTGACAATGATATTACCAATCTTAATGAATCCTGATCAATGTAATCAATATCCCACCGACTCAGTATTAACTGTGACTCTCATGCTTGAGGTAAGTCATCCACAGATCGACATATTTTGACACTACAAAGGTTACTCATCTAAATAATAATAGTTTACTACTTCTGTTAATCTAATTTGTCGCTAGTTTGTAGTTTGCTAACAAAAGGTGTATGTTATATATTATATAGTATGACCTGTACTATTATTTTATTCATACCAATAAAGTGGGTGGAGAGAGACAGAGAGAGAGAGAGAGAGAGAGAGAGAGAGAGAGTGACGTTTCAGTTACTGAAAGAGGGAATCTACTGTTCATTACGAATTAGTTTCGGGAACATTATTGTATGAACAAGTAAAAGTAAATAAGTTTAACATTCGTCACTGTATGTTATAGAAAGTCACCTCCTTCCATTGTGTCCTACCCTTTTAACACTACGACAAGCTCCCTCCCTTCCCATCAAGCTGCGCCATCTATGGGGCAAAATCTTCGATTGATTCAGGGAGGGGAGTGTGAGATCTTACTATATTCAGAGCGAACAAACTACACAACGGATTTACCCAAACCCTACGACTAGGTGGCCCATGCGGAATTGCGGCCGAGTGTACAGTACAGGCTCTCTCTCTCTCTCTCTCTCACACACACACACACACATACCTCACGGGCTTCACCATGTTGAACAGTTGAATGTACAGTACAGGCTCTCTCTCTCTCTCTCTCTCTCTCTCACACACACACAGACCTCACGGGCTTCACCATATTGAACAGTTGAATGTACAGTACAGGCTCTCTCTCTCACACACACACAGACACACACACACACTAATTTGACTGTATACGTATAAAGTCTCTTGAGAAGTTCCAATCCTGTCCCCTTCATATATTTTGCCAGCTGTACAATCTGGAACTAAAGTCGTGGTATGGAACTTCAGCCATCCAGTAGTGCCCTCTGACGGCGGTATTCGAAGCAATCCTGTATATGATGTGTTTGGCTCTCCATAGATGGCTCTGTTCGACACGTCCAGGTAGCGCCAAAAGTAAGCGAGAAACTTCTTGTTTCTTGGTGGATTACGACCATGCCAACTAGAAAACAGACGCAAACACATACACACAAACACACACACACACACTTCTTCATTATTTGAATGTATGGAATATAAATGCTAAAAGGAAGCGAAAATGGACTGGGTATCCATGACAGATGTAACAGGCACACATATCAGAGTTAGAAGTGGTGTGTGTCATTTTCTGTTATAAGTAATATATAGGTATACTATATATCCCTATAGGTAATATATAGGTATACTGTATATCCCTATAGGTAATATATAGGTATACTGTATATCCCTATAGGTAATATATAGGTATACTGTATATCCCTATAGGTAATATATAGGTATACTGTATATCCCTATAGGTAATATATAGGTATACTGTATATCCCTATAGGTAAGATCCTGTGTAGCGGGAGGAACTGTTTTTCCGATGCCTATTTACTAAGAAACCTTGAACAATTTCATTAACCTAACCTAACCAAAACCTAACCTAACCTAACCTAGTATATTAGTGGACTATTTATGAATGTAAAATGTCAAAATATATTGTAACATTACCAAATTATTGATATATATGTACAGGTCCTCTCGCTACACAGGATTATACTTCCCTATACACTGTAGTTTATTCATGCGAATAATATAACCAATAATGGGTGTTTATAGTATATATCGTCAAATGACGGTATTGCTAGCGCCAATAATATGTATATATAATTGAGATTAGGTTACTAACAATACAACTCAAATAATGTAACTGAATAAGGCATGGTTCATAGGAATGACAACGTGATGTAACATAACATTAATTAAAACACAAAATGTATGATATCAATATAATTTCGAGGAACAATAGAAGGTAACAATTAAAGGATTACCTATAAGAATATTAATATACAGTATATACCGTATTAAAGCAATATTGCAATATATATAATTCCATCATTCCATACAGTAAATTGTGTTGGAGATTGGGGAGCATCAAAGCGTCAAAAACTGATCCTATCATTTCATCTGCAAAAAGCTATCAGTACATCAAATTGTCCAGATGTGTTCATTTTGTCAAAAAACAGTTTTTCCCCAGATCATATCAATGTGTAAAAAAGTTTATATCACTTCAATGCATCAAAAGTTGGAAGTCATCGATGTATCAAAAATGTTAACCCCATTCTTACTAGGTAAGGTTAGGTAAGGTTGTTAGGTTAGGCTAATGTTAACCCCTAACTATTTTTGATGATATGATATCATCCAGTCAGTTTCAGCCTTTTGTCAAATTGAAAAGATCCAACTTTTTTGATGCTTTGAAAAGATTGGGTTTTTGATGTATTGATACGGCTGACACCCTTGGAATAGTTTTGACGCTTTGCAGGCGCCCCTTGGAGATCTCTCCGCCCAACCTTGGCCCCTATCACACCACCTTTCGATCATCCCGACGACTTTTTTATTATTAAAAATATACCACTACAAACATTAATATGTTTCACTATTTCATACCTCCTTCAACAGAGTTTGATTGTAGTGTAGTAAATATAATCCATATGTTATTGCCATACCGACTATGTCTCATATCTTTATGGAGGAGAATGAAAGTTTATGAAACGCTCCGAAGCAAGGAGAAAAGAACTATAGCTCTTTTAGTACTTTAGGGAGTAGGGAGATAACGTAAACATCCAATGATTCAGAGGTCAAACTGGGTCTTATTAAACCCTTTTCTTCCATGGATACTTTCTAATGATGTATAATAACAAATAGTAGCTAAAATAAGGCGTGAGATTTATGTAGGGATTACCGAAAAAGTTTAAACAGCTTCCCAGACCGTAATAAGGTAGTTAAGCTATTTGTATGTGTAGAATAAAAAACCCAGTTGTGTCAATTGTATATATTATACAGCATACCTTTAATTGTTTAGATGTTTGATAATCATCGGGCTTCGTCAGTATTTGATAATATTGAATAACTTTTCATAGTAGGCTAACTATTGTATGCAATGTTTCATAAGCCATCTCCTCCACATTAAATCCAGTGCCCTCGAGAACTCCTTGACACAATTATTTGTGTTAGGTGTTCTAGTTATGTCTTTGCTTAGCAGGTCAAGCATCCTTTCTTTACCAATTAATTATTCTGAATGATAGTAGGCTGTATTTTCTACCATGATTATTGACTTACAAAATGAAACACATTTATACAATATTTTGTTTTAACTTTCTGCATACATAAACTCGAGAATATCTTTCTACTTTACGGGGCAACTTAGCCAGTTCATTACCCATTACAAAATGTGTCCCTATTCATTTAATCATGGAGTAGCATGCTGCCTAATAATGCACATTTTGTTACACAAGGGGAATCTTCATAAAATCAAGATTTACAGACTACATTTGATTTTATTTCACGTTATTGTTAATATAAGCTGCCCATATTGACCCGCCAAACCGTACAATCTATTTCTTATTAATTTCACTCCAACACCAAACACCACCAATGAAATAAATAAAGCCTCTCTCCCATTATCCCTCCCTCCCTTCACCTCCCACTACCCCCTCCCTCCCTCCACCTCCCACTACTCCTCCCTCCACCTCCCACTATCCCTCCCTCCCGCCACCTCCCACTACCCACTCCGTCCCGCCACCTCTCACTACCCCTCCCTCCACCTTCCGCTATCCCTCCCTCCCTCCACCTCCCACTACCCACTCCGTCCCTCCACCTCCCACGGCCCCTCCCTCCTTCCACCTCCCACTATCCCTCCCTCCACCTCCCACTACCCCCTCCCTCCCTCCACCTCCCACTACCCGATCCCTCCCTCCACCTTCCACTACAACGAGAAATAAGATTTTGAGGAGAGATAACTCACAATGCAGTGAATGTTTGAATGGAGAATTATACTCACCAGGTGGAAAACTATATTTTATTATGTACATAGACGCGACAAGCTTTGACTCACAACCGCTCTTCACAACTGAATAGATCTCCAAATTGAGTCGAAACTTGGCGTGTCCTTGTAAATAATATTTAGGAGCAGTCTATCAAAAGATGTTGGACTGTGACTGGAACCTGGCAACAAGGGCAAAGCGTGGGGACATCCCCTGATATACAAAAAAAAAAAAAAAACAAAAAAAACAACACATGTATGATCGTAGTGTGGCCGAGTCTCAGGTGAATCAAGGCAGTCCCCTACCTTCTATTATGATGGAAAGAACCCTGCCAGGGAACTATGGGAACTATGGTAGGTTTAGTGAAGCGTAGATTGTTATTTACCACCACTGACGGAGGAGTTGGGTAACGTTTGAGAAATATTCAGATACAAGAATAGGTCACGGCATGATCAAGTTAAGTAGATTTTGTATGCAAAAAGGCATAGTATTGCCAATATCCACTGGGTATAATATATTTCAAAACATGTGTGTAAACTAACTGTATATATAATTCCTACATGAAATATGACTACATTATAATAGGCTATAATACTTATGTTGCATTCACTTAACAAAGTTGTGTATACTGTATCCACTATATACCATTTCCCTAGTAAGCTAGAATACTCGGTGTGCTTTATCTACATTGCTATGTTTGACCATTAGTTTATATTTAATCATTACTATCCGGAACGGCGTCGTAATACAGTATTCTAATTTCTTTTGATTATATTCCTATGCAAGAGTAAAACTGGCATCAGTCGATTATACATTAATTATAGTTGTAGAGCATACTAATATTCCTTGCATTCTGATAAGGCAGTAGTGTGTGTGTGTGTATTTTCTAGTTGGCATGGTCGTAATCCACCAAAAAAAAAAAAAGGAAGTTTCTCGCTTACTTTTGGCGCTACCTGGACGGGTCGAACAAAGCCATCTATGGAGAGCTAAAAACCATCATATCTCGTATTGCTATGAATACAGCCGTCAGAGGGAACTATTGGATGGCTGAAGATCCATACCACGACTTTAGTCCCAGACTGTACAATACTGGGGCTTTAGTCGACCTAATGGGTGAGATGGTGGATGGCTCAACAGTCTAGGAAGGAGGGAGGGAGTGAGAGAGAGAGAGAGAGAGTGCGAGAGCGAGAGAGATAGATAGAGAGAGAGAGGGGGGGGGGGGGAATTATAAGGGATAGTTTGTATCTCAAATACCTTGCAGTCTATTCCGGGGAGATACTCGAAGTGGAATGAGAAAGATTGTGTAGTGCATTATACTAATTACAGAGTGTGCAAAATAATATCTACTCTCTTCTTGAACTGCTCTACTGAAGATTTGTTTATAGCTTCTGAGGGAAGTTTGTTCTAGGTATAAGAGATCTTAAATGTGAAAAAGTTTCCACGTATACTAGTGCTGAACCTTTTCTAATTCTAGCATCCAGCCATGGTTGCGTGTTGTATTCAAATTGAGACAAAACATTTTCATATAATCCACATTGTCAAAACCTTAAATATTTTAAATATGTAAACGAACTGACAACGTAGTCTGCGTGTTTCCAACGAAAGTAGATCAAGTGCTTTCAACTAATCCTCATAGTTCAGTCTTCTAATCGGTGGATTAAGCTTTGTAGCCGTAGCATGTACTTTTTCCAGTAGCTCTATATCTTTCCTGAGTATTGGAGACTAGGATTGAACAGCATGCTCAAGGAGAGGAAGTATCAGAGCGTTGTAAAGTGTGAGGACTATTTATTTTATTTCTATACTTAAATTGCCTCTTAATAAAGCCCAAACATTTCTGATCTTTCTTCTGTACTTCAATGAACTGCTTGAAAAACTTTAGGTCACTGCCTATCACAGAGAGAACACAAGCGAGCAAAGTAAAATACTTGGATATCTGGGAAAGTGTTCTAATATTCTTGGCTGAGAGAGAGAGAGAGAGTACTTTAGAATAACCTTTTCAGTACCGGTTGTCATTTAACTTTATTCTGGCTACTATTAGACGATATTATTCAGTTTAAAAAGGACCTCCAGATTAACAGGCTTCAAACTATCTCACTTAATTAACCCTTATTACGACCACAGATCCTTCTGAACTGCACAATTGTTTTTAAATATCGCTAACATTAGTTAAAAAGACGTAAACGATACAGAATGGTTAAGTGTAGCATCCTTGCATGTAAATGGTATTTAATTATACAAGGGAAAATGTGTGTGTTACTCAGTTACTTGTTCGTCAAGGGGAATCCACGCAATGCGAGCTAAGCTCATTATTATCGCGCCTCCTTAACTGGGAATGTATTGCGTGGAATGCATGTTAAGTGTTTTATGTACTGTTGGAATGGCTGTGGATGTGTGTATAGTCTGTATTTTAGCCAATTGGCGACATTGGAAACGAAGGCTTAGGGTGGATCTGTATGGTACCATTCTCACTATAGACGGTACCGTCTCGCCCGAAGGCTTAGGTAGCCATCAGCTTAGGTGAACCATATGATACCCATCTCGCCTTGTACCATTTTTGCCAACCCCAGAGGGGACGTCACAACGTCGTCCACTTATTCCAGGTACCTATTTACAGCTAGGTGAACTGAGGCTAACACATGGAAGGAGACAAACCCAATTTGTCTCCGCCCGGCCGGGGATTGAACCCCCGACCCCTCGTGTGTGAGACGAGAGCTCTACCTACTAGGCTACGGGCTGTGTGTGTGAGTGTTTGTGTGTGTGTGTTTGTGAGTGGGTGTGTGTGTGTGTGTAATAGCGAGCAAGAGCGAGCTAAGGAATGTGTGAGAGAGAGAGAGAGAGAGTGTGTGAGAGTGAGAGTGAGTATGTTAGAGTGAGTTATGAGGGGGTCCAAGTGCCCTGCTATAGGGCTACTCAACACTCCACTTTAGTTGCTCCGAAGGGGTCCGCGCCCCCCTCGCCGCGTGGTGGATTCCACCCCCTCCTGCCAGTCTTTTATGGCCTCGTATATTTCCATAATTTAGCGATTCCCTCCTCCTTTCCATACGTCAAACTCACCATAATTGTGTGTGTTCTTTGTTGATGTTCTTCTTTTGTTAATCAAGCCGACAATATTTGGGGCATTGTGTACTGTCAGTAAGTGTAATAAAACTACTACTACTACTACTACTACTACTAAAACTAATAATCATAATAATACAAATAATAATAATAATAATAATAATACTATAATAATATTAATAATAATTATAATAAAACTAGTAATAATAATACTAACAATAATAATAATAATAATAATAATAATAATAATAATAATGATGATAATAAAAATAATGAAACGGTGTAATTAAACTTGCAGCCAGAACCTACCCCCTTCCTCCTAATACACACACACACACACATACACAAACATCTATCTCACTCCTCTCACATACACCAGCAATCCTTCACCTCATCTTCCGTCAACATCTCATTCCCCGCTACTCTCTCTCTCTCTCTCTTTCACACACACCCATCATGCCAGCAGTGTTTTACGGCTGCTCTCACCGTAAACTAGTGCGAAAACAGGAAACGCGACCTACATCTAGGCGGTAAGGTTAGGAGGCCACTGAGACCTATCATGATGCTAACAATAATGGTAATATGATAATTATAATAATACTATCATAGACTACAGTAGATCTGGACTTGACATGAAAATGGAGCTTTGCAGTAAGGGACCCAAAATCGGAGAACGAACCCCCAAGTTCGAAACCGCGAAAATGTGATATTTTTGCGGTTTCGAGGTTCGAACTTGGTGGTTCATTCTCCAATTTTGGGTCCCTTACTGCAAAGTTCTATTTCCGTGTCAACTCCAAATCTACTGTACTCTATGATACTATTAATAATAATAATAATAATGTCAGAAATGCTGACGTTAATAGGCGAAACATCTACGATAAATATCCGACCGAAATCGAAATGCCACTCCTTTAATTTTCATAAGGAGAGGATTCCTTAGGGAAGTATAGGCGCGTTTTCGCGAGCTTTTTATGGGCCTGGGTCGACCTGGGTGTACAGTACCTAAATCGACCCAGGCTTGTTTCTGTTTTCGCAATTTTGAGACTGGTCTGACCTGAAGATCGGGAAAATTGAGCCTGACTTTACCCAGACCGGTTTAAGGCCCTCTGATTGGCTGATAAATTTCAATATGGCTGTTCCAATAAAGAGGCACTCATAGAGGATGTTTTACCTTGTTTTCTGTATTCCAAATATTAGTATGGCATGCAATACATGCACTATGAAATAAAAACAACAACAAAACAAAGAAATCCTAGATCCCTACTAAAACCTCCAAGATTGCATGTTGGCAGTTGGCTGGCGTTGGTGGTGGACGTGCCTCTTGCGCTCCTCACATCCACATGCGTCCGGACTTTGAGACTCTGTTGGTCCCTTCTCTTTGGATTATTGAAGACCTTGCTGCCTCTACATTTGTTAATACCTGGTGGGTTGTACCTGTCCTACTCCTAACAGCTATGACTAGAGGTAAGGTGATCACACGAGGCCGGGGTAGGGGGCGGGGTCGGGGTGGAACAGCTGGTGTACCGCCTCGTCGTCCTCCCCCCTCCCTGGCTACCAACACTGCTGTGCGTCCCCCGTATAATTCCCCTTCCTCTATTTCGGACATATCTGTCACTGATGGCTCCCCTACCCCTTGTGGTACCTCTCATTTGCCCGTGGGTGATGAGGCCATAGGGTGTGACAGGTGTGATGGTTGGTTCCACCCAGGCGCCATGTGTCTGGGTTTGTCAGAGGATATTATTGATAAAATTCTCGGACCTGAAGGTAATGCCATTCTTTTTGTTTGCCTAAAGTGTAGAATAGATAATCCCATTATTAGTTCCCCATCTAACTCTGGTTCCTCCCGGACTCAAGGTGAAAATGTGGGGACGATCAAACAAGTGTCCGAAATGGTTTTAGCCTTGTGTTCAGCAGTTAGTACACTTGCCAACCAAATGGAAGATCTTCAGCGTACTATGACCACCCTAATGCAGTCCCACACTGGTAAGGTCTCTCCTGTCCCCACCTCTCTCCCTAATAGTGAGGCCCTTAGAACTGATGGTGAAGCCCTTAGAACTGCAGTACGAGTTGAGGTGAGGGAGCGGGAGAAGCGGCACAAGTCTGCGTGGACTTCCCAACACTAATCTGGGCCAGGTTGCCCAAACATTTAAAGGTATTTCTTCCTTTTTGATAAACAGAGACCTCTCCATTGCCAATATTGCCCTCATAGACCAGGATAGGGGAATATTCAGGGGAAATATCCTCGATGATAATGACGGAAAGCTCTTACTATCCTCAGCCCGTAAACTGAAAGATTCTATTGACTACCCTAATATTTACATCCACAAAGATTTAACTTATAAGCAGAGACAGGAACTTTTCCAGAGACGATCCGAAGCTGCGAGTGCCCGGGCGGGTGCTGTGACATCCACTCTGGACCCATCCAGACCGCAGCCACAGGCCCCGTCCGGTCCTGTTCCCCCTCGTGACATCCCCCCTGTTGCTCCTCATGATGTCCCTGTGGCTTCTGCAGTGGATGGAGCCGGGGGCCCCCCGGATCTGACACTCACAGGAGTGAAAACATTGATGATTTCCCTTTACCCCAGTAACTAACTCCATCATTGACAATAACACATTCCACATTCCATAGCTCATGTTAATGTTAATTCCATACTTAATAAGGTTAACTATATTTTTTAAATTTTATACGATTCCGATATCTCAGTTCTTGGTATTAGTGAGTCATGGCTGCTGCCTTATGTCTCTACCGCCGCTATTTCCATTCCCAATTATGCAGTCCTAAGAAAAGATGTTCACGGCGATATCCCAAAACATGGTGTCTGTATGTATATCAAGTCTTCCTTAAAATATATTGAAATTGATGTTGACCTTCAAAATACCCTTATTATTTTTCTGCCTGACTATAATATTTATATAATAACAGTTTATTGCCCCCCTTCTTATACCCCCTTAGATAATGAGACATTACTTGACTTTATTTATGATTTTTGCTCAGACAAGGAAATAGTTCTCATGGGAGATTTCAACCTCCCTTCTATTAAATGGTCTTGTGATCTTATTCGTAGAGGTCTCAGTCTCCTCGATACAACATTCCTTGACTGTTTTACATCCTTGGGACTTACTCAACTTATTACAGAACCCACTTTCCACCCGTCAGGTAATATACTGGACCTGATTCTTACCTCGGAAAACGACCGAATTCTCGAAACACAGGTACTTCCTCCATTTCCCAACTGTGGCCATAGCCCAGTTATCACCAATTATATATTCCAGATCCAAACTATCAATGACGAGCCCACTAACATCAGGATATGGCATAGAGGTGACTACAGAGAGATTAACCTAATTTTGGAAGATATTGATTGGGATTTTGAATTTGCCCACCTCAATGTTTATCTAATGTTTTCTCGTTTTACAGACATACTTATGCCCTTAATTAACCGTTTTGTCCCTATAAAGAGTTTCAATAACCTTTCTTGTCCTCCATGGCCTGTCAGACCCCCTATATTATTAAAAAATACCAGACAAAACTTTTGGACCAATTATAAAGAAACTCGTACACAGTTTGGTCGTAACTCTAACCAGGCTAAGGACGCCCTGGATCAGTTTTTAGATATTAATAATCAGTTCAAAAATTATGCCATCCATAGTCAGTCCAGGTATGAGGCTTCACTGATTGACCATCTCTCAACCAACTCCAAAATATTCCATTCCTATATCCGGAAAAAGAAGGTAGGTAGACCCAGTATTGGCCCACTCAAGTCTTCCACAGGTAACATCATTCACGATGCAGGGGCTATGGCTGAGCTGTTTGTGTCCTCCTTTGCCAGTGTTTTTTCAACATCTGCTCCCACCTCCCCTGCCTCACATCAGGTAACAGACAGTATAATTCCAGATATCAATATTATTCTTAATGATGTCATATCTGTTCTCAACAAACTTGATACGTCCTCATCGATGGGTCCAGACGGTATCCACGCCCACCTCCTCAACTCCTGTGTCCATACCCTTGCATATCCTCTTTTGTTGATATACCGTGACTCATTAGTCTCTGGAACCCTCCCTTCAGCCTGGAAGAATTCCTCAGTTATACCCATTTCTCGTTCTCGCTACAATCCACTAATGTATAGACCAATCTCTCTAACTTCCATTTGTTCAAAGTCCTTGGTCGTATTATAACTAAATTTATTTATGAATATCTTGACTCTAACAATCTTCTCAATAAGGACCAATTTGGATTCAGACCAGGCAGATCATCCGAGGACCAACTCCTTCTTACTTACAAGGACATCACCAAATGGATGGACCAAGGTTATAATGTTGACTTGATCCTGTTTGACTATTCCAAGGCCTTTGACGTGGTTAATCATGACATTCTGATCACCAAACTTTATAGCCTGGGAATTAGGGGTAAGGTACTGGACTGGATTAGGGACTTTCTCCATAACCGTATTATGCATGTCAAAGTAAATAATCATTTTAGTTCTTTCAGGGATGTGCTTAGCGGAGTCCCTCAAGGCTCTGTCCTTGGTCCCCTTCTTTTCCTCATATTTATCAATTATATTACTCGTAATATTAACTCGTCTACCAAAATATATGCTGATGATCTGAAACTGTATGTAAAAATCAAATATGATAACCTCTTAAATTGTCTTAATTGTATGTTTGCTTACCAGTCTGATATAAACGTGCTTGCTAAGGTCTCTAAATCCTGGGGCCTAACGATGAACCCAGATAAATGTGTCCACCTAAGATTTTGTAGGAAAGAAATTGATTGGGATGACCTGGGTCATTCTGGCAGATATTATCTTAACAACTCCTTAATCCCTATTAGAGACTCTGCATCCGATCTAGGAATTTTAATCGATTCCTCCCTCAAGTTTCATACACAATCTCTAATATTGTCCACAAGGCTGGAGGACTCGCCCATAGTATCCTAAGGTCAACTGTCAACCGGGATGCCTCCTTTATGATGCCACTATTTATTTCCCTTATTCGTCCCATACTAGAATATTCTTCCTCTCTGTGGAACCTTGGGTATTTGGGGGACCTAAGACTACTGGAGTCTGTTCAGAGACGCTGGACTAAATCTATTAGGGGTCTCGAGAATCTTGATTATAGTGAAAGATTGAGGATATTAAACCTATTTTCCATTAAGGGTAGACTTCTTAGGCATGACGTAATTAAGTACTGGCAAATATTTCACGGTCTCTGCTCAATTACTCCTGAAGATGTTTTTGATCGTCCCCAATATTTTGCAACCAGGGGTCACCCATATAAAATTGCTCACTCGAGATGCCAGCTTGAAATAAGAAAAATATGTTTTAATCTTAGATATGTGTCTCTGTGGAACTCTTTGCCCACAGATTTGGTATCCCTGACTAACCTGTTATCTTTCAAGTCTGCCCTTTCTGACTATCTTGCAGGAGTCTTATATGAATATTAATGATTTTTGTTCTCGATGTCACACCTTCTGGCCTCCTCAACCACTTATACTTATACCTTGTTTGTTTACTTAGCTGCTTATGATGCACTTTCCTTGTTTTTGCTACAAACTATAAACTATCTTTGGGCTGGCGCATCAGCAGTGTGTGGCTTCCGTGGACCCTGACCTACTACTTAGCTCTGGGGTCTGGGAAGCCCACCAGGTAAGAATACCAGGTAAGGGAAAAACATCCAAGATATTGTGAAAAAAACCAAGCACACGCATTACTGGGAACGATTTCTTCACCGTACCCTACATTTTCCGCCATCTTGTTTGTTGTCATAAATGACGTCATTATCACCCAGGTCAACCCAGCTCAACTCGGTACCCAGGGCTGACTTTACCCAGGTACAGTACACCCAGTCCCAGATGACGTCACTGGCTCGCGAAAACATCCACTGGGACTAGGTCGACCCAGGTACACCTAGGTACAGGGACTCGGGAAAACTGAGCTGACTCAGGTATACCTGTGTGTACCTGAGTCTATTGTCTCGCGAAAACGCGCCTTATATTATATTTAATACATGTCCATACTGTAAAGGATCGACTCATTACTTGTGAAAAATCGTAAGGAACCTTTATGCATTGGAATAAATAAAGCACCCCAAATAAACCAAAATTAACTCGGAGTGAACATTTTAACTTCGCAACAATTATAATTATTATAGCAGATTAAATTTTCAAACAAAACATCGAAACATAAAACATACTGAACCAATGACTCATGGTAAAATACAACTGCCTTGAAACGCTCGGAAATATATAATTAACATAACGAGGTTTCGAGTATTACCACAATAATGAATCTTAAACATTATTGAAAGGTATAAACACGAAGTGAAATACAGTTTGATTTGGACAAGATACAGGCAGTAACAACCTAACCTTGACTGTGAGCTGAATAAGTGTTCACGAGGATAATACAGCAAGTAATTCACGCCAAATCACAAGCTCTGGACGGATTATGTGTACCTGAAAACAGCTAAGTCTTTGTTCGCCTTTGTAATTCTTATGTTTTTTAAAGGCAAAAGAGGTGAGACCGTCCGTTTACTTAGCTTTATTGGACAATTAGTTAGTGTAGGACGATAAACTGGAATTACAAGAACTGGATCGCATTACAAGAAGGAAGCATTCAAACTGTACCGTCGCCTTTAAACTTAAGACTCTCGGGAAAAGGTTATCCTATGGACCGACAGTAGTCTCATCGAACTTTTTAGGCCTAATAGATCCGGTAGAGCATATACATCATTGATATATATGTCATTACGAGCTGAAATGTATAATAAGGGATTTATATAATACGATAATAATAGTCTCCCTATAAACGGCCAAGCCACCATCTTCGCTACAGTCGTATGTCTGGACACTGTCTACTGACTTGAAAGTGATGTGAAATAATCAACCAATAGCAATGGAATTCCCTGGATGACGTCACACCCATTTATCCAGTCACCTGCCATGTCATGCGCAGCTGCGCACATCCCATATAATGCAATATATTGGAGAAGAAGGTGAGGGTGGCTGACTAGTCACTAGTGTACCCACAATGGCGTCTTCAGCTGGATGACTCATACGTCTTTCGATTTGTAGTGTGTACGTGATTTTCATTCATATCCAGTGGATTTATATATTGAGGACTTTCGGAAGTGAGTGTTTACCTATTATCCAAGGACCTTCTGAAGTGAGTATTTACCCATTATCCAATACTAGGGTCAGTTAGGGAAAATTATGATTTTGCAGGTATTAGTTTATGACCTACCAGTTATGGGCCCCATCGATGATTATCAGTGTTTTATCACTTTCATGAACGATACTTTGTTGGTGTACATGTAATTACCGTCGCAAAATCACTAAGTGAAATACGAGAAACTGTTGGATTGTTCACCCATAACACAGGGAACGTGAGCTGGGTTTAGACCGTTGCGAACCCATAAACAGGGAACGTGAGCTGGGTTTAGACCATCGCGCACCCATAAACAGGGAACGTGAGCTGGGTTTAGACCGTCACGGAGACAGGTTAGTTTTCGGTTAGGTTAGGTTAAGTTAGGTTAGGTTAGGCTAATGTTGAAAATACTAAAATGCGACGGTCCTCGGTATTAAACAACACTGTATATCAAATAAAAAATAAAAAAACAACAAATTACCTGAAAAACTCGTAAATGGTTGGTGATAAACTTTTACCATTTTTCCCCCAGTTGTCTACATAGATGAGGAATTAAATAAATCCTGGGGGGTGAGGGGGGCTTGCCCCCCCTCAACTGATTCTGTATCCCACGGCAAACGGATATAGCCAAATACAGCTTATTGTTGGTCTTATATCCTCTTCAACCCCCCATTTTCCCTGATACTCATAGCCCTCCCCACTAGTGGGGGGCGTATTTTTAGACTTGGATAATGGGTAAATACTTATTTCAGCTCTTCTTCAATATATGAGAACACTGTATCTGAAAGAAAAACGCAAAGCAAAACAAAATTAATATAGTTGCTGAAATCAAAGGTCCAAAAAGTAACCTTTACCGAATCTTGTACTAAATAATTATGTTTCTGCCCAGAATAAAGCCAAATCTGTTCTTCGACTCGCCCAAAAACTCTTTCATCAATAACTAATGCTCTGAACTTTCCAACTCTAGCTCTTCCAAGCTTTTTGGCACTTCCTCGTCTTTCCCTCCTCTTTTCCACTCTGATGGTATCACTGTTACCTCTCCCTCTGACAAAGCTGAACTCTTCGCTCAAACTTTTGCTAAACCCTCCACCTTAGATGATTCCAGTGCTACTCCTCCCTCTCCAACTCCCTCTCACTTACTTATGCCTAATATTATAATCTCTTCTAAGGATGTACTTTCTGACCTCACTCTGTTTTATACTAAGAAGGCGTACAGACCAGATGGTGTTCCTCCTATTGTATTATAAATCTGTTCTTCCATGCTGACTCCCTGCCTAGGCAATCTTTCGTTTCTGTCTTTCCTATAAATTCTTTCTTTTTTGCTGGAAGTTTGCTCACATTCAACCTGTCCCAAAGATGGGTGACTTCTCTCAACCCTCCAACTATCGTCCAATTGTTCTAATTTCTTGCATCTCTAAAGTTTTTGAAATTTTTCTTAATTAAAAATTTCTTAAGCAAATATCTTCCCATTATCTACTTTCAGATCGCCAGTATCCTTAAGGGCCATTCTTCTGGTGATCTTGCTTATCTTACTAACTCTTGGTCATCCTCCCTTCAGGACTTCGGTGATAAATTTTCTATTGCGCTAGACATATCGAAAGCCTTCGATAAAGTCTAGCACAAATCTCAAATTCCAAACTACCTTCCTTCAGTTTCTATCCCTCTATTTGAGCCTTTGTCTCTAATAGATTTCTTTTCTAACCGTTC
The DNA here is from genome assembly GCA_032716605.1 of Paralithodes platypus. Lineage (NCBI taxonomy): Eukaryota > Metazoa > Arthropoda > Malacostraca > Decapoda > Lithodidae > Paralithodes > Paralithodes platypus. The sequence continues at coordinate 27,718,630 of CM064483.1, read as the reverse complement.
CACCGTTATGAACGACCATCGTTAACATTAATTAATGATCTTCTCAACTGTACCTCTAGTATTATCCACTCATATGCTGATGACTCGACCTTACACTATTCAACTAGTTTTTCACAACAACCTAGCATGCACTCACACCAAAACTCACGTGATGAGGCCATGGCATGCCTATTTTCGGTACTTATTACCGAATCTACCACTAATTATTTCGGCAAGAATGTTAAGTGCGGGCGTACCGCCAGCCTTGTTTACACTACGCGTAGTGGCGTCGGACCTTTGCCATCATGTTCCCGTCTATTTTGACTGCCTTTGGATACAATAATATGTTGAGGGGGGGCTTTGCCCCCGCTCACCCCCCCATGACATATTGTCATCATCATATATATTGCCAGCAGGGGGCAAATTACCGAAACAATCACCGTCAAAATAGACGCGAACTTAACCGCGGCGATCGACAAATGTAAACATGACGGTGGCGGCGGTGGGGGAGGCGTCTGACGCTTGCAGTCATGTTCCCGTCTATTTTGACTGCCTTTGGATACAATAATATGTTGAGGGGGGGCTTTGCCCCCCTCACCCCCCCATGACATATTGTCATCATCATATATATTGCCAGCAGGGGGCAAATAACCGAAAAAATCGCCATCTAAATAGACACTAAGTTAACCACGGCGATCGCCCTATGTAAACATGACGAATGACGACCATACGCCTGGAATCTACATCCATCCCATTATTTTTCAATATTTGAAGGCTAGTATAGAATAAGGATGTTGCAAAGGTCATATTATAATGTGTTTCAATCTCCGGAGATACATTTTATGTGCACTATATAAAGTACTGTAAAAAAAAAAAAAAAAAAAAATCCCTATAATCTCCCTATTGACGGCAGTGAAACTCTTATTGAGCCCCTTTCTGTTAAAATAGATGCTGATTTCAATAAGTCATGGGGTGGGGTGAGGGGGGGCAAAGCCCCCCCTCAACCCATCCTGTATCCAAAGGCAAAACAAATTGTATATTTACTCTGAAAATGACTTGCATCTGAATGTTGGAAGATCGTTGGATAATGGGAGAAATAACATTTTCCGGGGATTGTAACTTATTTCAACTACTGTATAATGATACAAACTACCTAGAACCAAAAGGAAAAACCATGGGAAACTTAGTGGTAGTTTCGGTAATATTTTCCCTATTTTCTGTTCCATCAATTATTTCTGATTAGGACAGAGAAAATCTTGTTACTTTCAATGCCCCCATTTCAATTTTCCACAAGACTATCAATTACTCTCCAACAGTACACAAATCAACCCTTCATCTTCTCTCAATATTCTTGGTGTATCATTTTCATTTTACCTATCTTGGAGAGAACATATTTCCAATATTGCTAAAACAACTTCCCCGAAGTTAGGTGTGCTCAACTGTCTCTGTGGGCTCTTCACCCTTGCACAGCTTCTTGTTCTGTATAGGGGCACAGTGCCCCCATGTATCGAGCATTGATCACATGTGTGGGGAGGTTCCACCCATACCACACTTCTCGAAAGAGTAGTAAAAAGCATTTCGCCTCATCAACTCGCTTCCTCTTACTAGTTCCCTACCATCTCTTTCTACGCACTACAATGTTAAATCTCTCACTTTTCTATAGCAATTACAACAATCTGTGTTCTTCAGAGGTCTCTCGGTGCATACCCCTTCCTTTGCGGCAAGTGTGAGGCACCCACCATTCAATACTACGGACAATATATATTTTAGGTCACGTATGAGATATAATTATCTATGTGTTTTCTACAGCTTTTTCTTACAGTATTAATCACCGCAATATATGTCTTTACCACTGCAAATTAAAATATTTTCCGTTAGACTTTGGGGGTTAAATAAGGGATGGAAAGAAAAATGGCCGCCATCTTGGATCAGTTGAGAACTATAATTTTACTTTTTTTTACCGTAGATTTAGTATTTTGTCATCATCTATATCAATACTAACCCAGCGGGGGTCTGGGGGCGGCAGCCCCCAGGTTATATTAGGTTAGGTTTTTAGGTTAGGTTAGGGTAATGACAAAATATTGTTTTCTGGGGGCATGTTTTAATATTGCTAAGTAATGGGTAAAAATGCATTTGCAGAAGGAAAAACACTTTAAAACACACTAATCAATGAAGGAACTGATGAGAAAAGGCATTATAATACAAAACACACATACGTGACCAAAATACATATTGATCGAACTCTGGAACTCTCTCCCTCAATCAATCATTCCTTCATCCTATGACTTAGGCTGCTTTAAACTTTGTGTGTCCAGGCATTTTGACCCCGACGTCCCTTGAATTTGGCTCTCTGATACTGTTTTGGCTTTGGGAGAGACTCCCATTACAGGCAGCCTGCCTTTTGTCTCTTTCATGCACAAAGAAAAAACAAACTAATATAATCTCCCAATGATAGCCAGAATAAACTTTAAAAATGCATCATAGTCCTAAAGGGGTTAATTATGCTTTTGTTCTGGCCGAATTACTGTAAGGCGGATGTATTTAAACCACTTTTGCTGACTCTACAGTAAGCTGGTAGTTTGTTTGTATTAATGTTATATATTATAATATAAAACAAATACAGTACCATGAATACAAGGTTGGGAAATTAAACCAACATCTTTTAAAACTATTATTTGTAGAGATAAGACAGCTTTGGGAAGACAGGCCTCCTCTTCCCCTCTTCATATAGCTATATATAACCCAACCCTTCTTAGTGATAAGTATCACTCGCCCCTGAAGAGGGCTCAAGATGTGTTGAAACTGTTATCTTTCCAATAAATACAATTTTTTCTATATGTGGTTACCATATATCTTTTCAACCTACATTCAGAATAGTGCCAATAACAGTGCAAAAGAATCCCCCCAAATTACACGGTTATAACTACTAATCAATATTTGCTGGACACAGTGCTTGACAAATTTATAATATAACCTTGCTCAACCATTTTCGCGAACTGTCAAGTAGTTACCTCCACCAACGAAATTGGAGGTAGTTATATTTTTGCCTCTGTATGTTTGTTTGTAAAACAGATATCTCAAGAAGTTATGAACCAATGTTTACGAAATTTGGTGGGCAGATAAGATCGATATACGCCATGAAAAAAGTGATGAGATGTAGGTGATCGGTAGAGCACATCTCTAGTTAACACCTGTTTTTATCTAGAAATTAAAAGGACAGTACAACATAAAGGGAAGCAGGTCAAAGCGGCCACACATCAAAACTACCACAGTCCAAATGGACACAATACCAATTCGCCTAGGTTAGGTTAGATTAGATTAGGCTAGGATTGGTCAGTTGAAGTTGGTGTTAGGTCAGGTTTTAACCCTCTATTGGTTTGTGGTGAAGTTGGTGTTAGGTTAGGTTTTAACCCACCACCCCCATCCCTTAAGCATGGTTCACGCATACAAGAGTCGGTGCCCGAGTTCAGCACGAGTGAGGACATTTTCAGATTCAGCCATGACTCGGGCATACTCTTTGTGACTCGTGTTACACTCGTGTGAGTCGTGTTGGTATCGGGGTGTGTCCTGGGGACTCGTGATGTGGCCTAGAAATTTCATGCCTGCATGAAATTTCTTGTCCCCGACAAGAGTCCGAAGGACTCACGTGTAGACACGTTTAACTCTTCGTGACTCGTGTTGACTCTTGTTGAACTCTGCATAATTCTTTGTGACTCGTGTTGACTCTTGTTACACTCTTGGGTGAATCAGGCACCTGCACAATGGGGGCCACTCTTGGGAGCACTCTTCGTGACTTGTTACACTCCTGTTGACTCTTGTTACACTCTTGTTGACTCGTGTTGACTCGTACCGACTCTTTGTTTTCGTACCCTGGAATTTGACCGTTATTTTTCCAATTTTCTCAACTCGTGTTGGGTTCGTGTTACACTCTTTGTGACTCTTGTTGACTCTCCTTGACTCGTACTGACTCTTGGATGAACACGTACCGACTCTTGTTGACTCTTGGTGAATCGGGAACAGTGACCTACTCGGGCTGGTTCTTGCCAGAGTCACGAAGATCCACAAAGAGTGTCACCCATCGTTCATTCGTGCTGGATTCGGGCACCGACTTTTGTATGTGTGAACCCTAACATCTTCCTCTAAAGCAGTCACTTGTTATATGTGATATTATTCTATATATGATGGTGTAATTATTTGATCTCTTAACATTACACCTACACCAAAGATTTTTTCTAAGCAGCCACTTGCGATATGCAATGTTAAGCTATGATTTTGTTTTCTGTTTCTTTTTTTGCAACTATTGGCTCTCTACAACCCCCTCCCCTTTCGACAAGCACCCACCCACCCAAACCAACCCCCAGCCCGGGAAATAGGTGTGGTAAATAGCGGTCCGTTTGCTGTAGCCCTTAATGAGTTGCAAGAGGTTAGGGATCAATATTTCATGCTTAATTACCGTGAAAAGAGTATATACTATGTTGAGGTGCTATAGCATCTCCCAATGCATTGTTATGCGATGTTATGTTTTCTTATGTATCTATTGGATCCCAGCCCCCATCTCCCCTTTCTGGAGCAACCCCCGACTAAGGTTCTAAACTTTTTACGACAGGTCCGCATTTTCCATCAGGGAGGAATGTGCTGGGGGCCGTCAATAGGAACACTTCCGATATACTCTTGGCGGTAGAAGTTATATGGGAGGAATGTGCTGGTGGCCGTCAATAGGAACACTTCTGATACCCTCTTGATAATAAAAGCCATACGGGGGAATGTGTAGGAGGCCGTCAAAAGGGAGACTTCCGATATCCCCCGGACAGTAGAAGATATATGCGGGAATGTGCAGGGAGCCATCGATATGGACATTGCCGATATCCTCTTGACAATATAATTTAATGGGGGATTGTGTCGGGGGCCGTCAATAAGGACACTTTCGATATCCTCTTGACTAGTACACAGGTTACAAAAATGTTTAATGTTATGGTCACAGGACAGGCAAACTAATTATCAACATAATACCGTAATTCCAACGATCTTATATTTAGTAACCCGTCGACATTACTAGATATTCATGGACTCGTGTCATAAAGAAAAAATGCAAATTCACAAATGTTCTATTGACTAGAGTTATCGATAGTAGCACTGGTCTTCCACCGTTAAATGTATTAAATATATTATTTACAGTTTAGGCTTCAAGATAGAAAGTCTATACATGCCCAGGATCGCAAATCAGAACGGCCTTATCTTAACCACCCTTCTTTGGCGGCGCTCAACTTATGTCGTGTGAAATAAATATGGACTAAGTGGCACAACTTATGTTGTGTGCCATTTTCACCACGTAATGTTGCTGAGAGAGAGAGATAAGTGGTGGGAGGAGAGTAGCAAGCGTATGACTGCTCCAGACCACCGCGGTGGACCTACTGACATGAATCTCACCCTCCCCAACCCTCACGCACTCGCTACACAGGGAATTATGTAGGGAAACTACCTAATTACATGGTTTTTGCACTCGTGTTGCGCGACCGTTGCAAGAAAACCAGCGGTCGTACAAGGATGGTTGGGGTGTCATTGGAAAGCTCTGTTTATGCCCTTTCAGGAATAGATACTTGTTTTACGCTCTGGGTCTTATTTAGGCATGAAAATGATCACGTAAACAACCCTATTTAGGGTAAAAACACCGCGCTAGGCGGTACATATAAATTACCGCCTAGGCCGCTCGTACGGTGATAAACTGCAGACATGATATTTTAAATTTGATTTCAAGGACAGTCTACTCACAACCCGATACCTCTGTTCATCTAACAATAAATAGAAACCTAAAATGAATGAACATTATGACATCCCATCTGCGGGGATATACTGTGGTAACTTGCATATGATGCACTAGCCCTTGCGTACTAGGCTGGATACCTTACCTACCACAGGCTCCAGGTGCAAGAACATGAGTGTGGCGACATTACACAGTCTAGCATACGCCCACAATGTTATAATTATGTTATGTTTGATGCATTAGTTTATATCAGGTTAGTTTTTTGTTGGGATTGGTAGGGTAATAAGTTAGATTACGTTAGATGAAGTTGTTAGTTATGTTGGATATGTTAGACTACATTACTCATATTTTATTTTATTAATTTAGGTTAGGCTAAGTTGCGTTATAATAGGTTAGGTTAGGTTGGGTTGGGTTAAGTTAGGTTACAATACAATAGGTTAGGTTCGGTTGGCCAGTTTTGTCTGAGACAGTTTTGTTTGTGGTTGTTCTGGTTGTGGCCGTTTAGGAGTGGGGCTGGTTTGACTTTAAACCACGCACTACTCATCCAGTTTAATGACGCCATATTCCATTCTATTTCTGCTATCATTAGGCGTTGTTATGGAATTCAATAAGGTAGTCAGAAAGTTGATGGAGATAGTTTGCACACTTTTACTTCCCTGAATACGATATAAGCGCTATAAAATCGTCTAATTGACTTGGGTAGAGTTACCCATTCGTACGTGATGAAGCAATTTGTGCACATAATCGTTGAAAACATTACCCACAAAAGTTAATTAGTAAAGTTAAGTTTTACAACTTCGCATCAAAATACACGATAGTTAAGGTACAATTTGAACACCAAATAGTAATAACACTGTTTTATTGTTTGCCAGTCATCTGTTATCGATTTGTGCGTACTAATTCCATCACCGCGTCCAAACTACTGGTGTGTCCAAACTGTATACATAAAATTAGCTTATACACTGACAGTTCTTTAGTATGGATATAACTACCTACAAAACCCAGCGCAGATTAAGAGGTGACTTAATTCAAGTGTTCAAAATCATCAAAGGCATCGACAATATGAACTGTAGTAAGTACTTCACTATCGACCAATCTAATTACACGCGGGGAAACGGTTGCAAAATTATTGGTAAATCTTTTAACTCACACGAATCTAAGAATTTCTTCTTCAATCGAGTTGTCAACTTGTGGAATGGGCTTCCTCGAAACGTTATAGACTGCATCACCGTTGATTCATTTAAACTCCGCGTAGACAAATATCTCGCATCAAACCCGCGACTGACTGCGTTTGTAAATGAATAACTTTATTTTATCCCCCCCTCAGTTACTAACCCATCTGTCCCCTACTAACTTCCTAATCCTGCCACGGACATTAGTTCCAGGGCAGTAATTCCCTTTCCAATGTTTGCTTACCCACTCTAAACCACTATTTGGACACTTGATCCTCAGTGTTTTGGAGGACAAGCAACCTAGAAGGGTCACTAGATCTGTTGTTGCTTGATTTCCTTTGTACTTTGTACTCCTTTGTACTTTGTACCTAAAACGAAAAAAAATAATAATAACAAAATAGTATCATGAGCTAAAAAATAAGCTATCCGTAAGAAAAATCTCTTGTGAGTTACACATAAAACTATACTTACTCACGCTCTGGAAATTATTCGTGTGGCTGACTAATTTTGGTAAGTCACAAAATATGTACTATTGTTTACTAACTTACATTGAGCTGGAGTAATTCGTGGGTCTTTTCATGAAGTTAGTAAATGGTGATAGAATGTTAAGTAAGTTTTCTGAAGGTTGAATAAAATTTGACTATCTCTGAATAGCTAAACTTTAGTCTATTCACTGTGGCGAGTCTAGGCACTTGTAACTCAGGAAGGGCTAGGTTATAAATTTCCATATCTATTTTGTTTCTTCTATATTCCAACTACTCCCACTCGGGCATAGGCTGAGCGCCTGTAAATGCAACCGTGCATTCAACGGCGAAGCCCGTGAGGTCTCGTGCGTTTACTGTTTGATTCTTCCGAAATGGTGGAAATAACAGCTCGATCATTCAAGTTCTCCCTGAGTTACGAGAAGTTGGGGATTGGTATGCCTAGACTAATCCTAATCACACTGCCGATACTATAGTCAATCTGGACTACGTAGCGCTATTTTTGTCTGCGTTAATAACATAGATTTTGTAGTTAGCCAGATAATGATGCAAAATATGTCTTCGTTCTAAGAGGGTAGAATTAAGGCCAATGACAAACTTAAGCAACTTAGTGATAATTACATGATATCATAACGTATGTATATATCTTAACAGTATCTGGTCTGAAGTCTTATGATTGAGGATTATACTTGCATTTGTCTATTTCGAGTTGTTGTTGTTGTTATTCCCCAAGCTGCCTGGCCGAACAGCCCCAAGGCCCCGAGCAATTCCAAGGCCATAACCGAGCGGCCCCACAGAACCCCCCCCCCCCCGCCGACCACAATAAAGCCTGGGCGACCGAAGCCACTCCATGGCGGGGGGCTGAGTAGGGTGCGGAAACGCCCGGGAAACCAAAGCCCCACCCAGGGCCCTGTGCCCCTCAGCAATTATGAAGAGAAAGTTGAGGGGCAAGGGAAAAATGTGACGCTCTGGCTTCCAATCTTGGTAGATTGGGAGGTCAATCCACGGAAGAGACGCCGTCACTTGAGATCTAGAAAATATATAAGTTAAAGGAAAAGTCAGAGTAAGCTATGGGTATGGCAGAGACTGCTCAGCTCTCACTCTGATAGACCAGCCCATCACCACATGACTAGAACCCAATCCTCTCAGCATCAGCTAGAAAAGGCCCTAGAAAGCCGCCTTTGGCGGGGGGATAGCTCCCCTATTTCAACCCCTTTCGGGGTTGGGCACCCGCCCGAGTAATGCACTTTAGTGTGTCTCATAGGCTAACGAAAATGCCTTTCCAGATATCGATTGAACTAAAAAACAAAAAAACACACACACCCAGACCCCTTCAAACTAAATTTTTAAATTTTTCGATAGAAAATTGTCCCGAAAGAAGGCCGATTTCTTTAAAGTTACAGGCTTGTTGTCGCTTGCCCGGAATATAATGGGCACCTGAATTGGGTGAAGCGCCTTATTTTGTCCATACTAATGGGGTGAAACGTCTTCAAATCTCCAAACTAATGGAGCGAAACAACGAAGGTCCAAAAAGGCCTCCCTTGAACCAAATAGGGTAAATAACAATGTAATTTCAGTAACGTAATGCCCAAAACATAACTCCATTAAAACTCTTTCAGTACGATTATATCTCTTTTCATATGTTTTGGATACAATGAGACGATATTCTCAAGCTTAGAAAGGATCTGTAGGAGTCCAAAGGATACACTGCTTATAATATAGTTATTATATGTCAAGAGGTCCATCACTAGCAGATGTAAAGTAATACGTTAGAAATACCATGACAATTATGCCATTATATTCAAGGGGTTGGCGCCAAAGTATCTGCAGTAATAATAACCTAATAACCTAACTCGATTAACGTATGTTCAGAAATACCCTAACTCGAATACCGTATCTTCATAAAATACTCGTATAACCTATCTCGAAAAATATCCGAACTCTAATAACTGTTTTTTTTTCTTCAGAAATAACCTACCTCGAGTAACATATCTTCAGAAATAAGCTAAGTCGAATAACCTTACTACGGAAATAACCTAACTCAAATAACGTTTCTTCAGAACGAACCTAACTCTAGAAAACACTTATAAATAAACTCATAAATAAACTCATAAATAAACCACAGTCAATAATCTAACGTATACTAATATCACACCTATTACATAAATACAGCGATAACGCAGTGTCGGTAACCTAATATCACACCTATTACATAAATACAGCGATAACGCAGTGTCGGTAACCTAATATCACACCTATTACATAAATACAGCGATAACGCAGTGTCGGTAACCTAATATCACACCTATTACATAAATACAGCGATAACGCAGTGTCGGTAACCTAATATCACACCTATTACATAAATACAGCGATAACGCAGTGTCGGTAACCTAAATCACACCTATTACATAAATACAGCGATAACGCAGTGTCGGTAACCTAATATCACCTATTACATAAATACAGCGATAACGCAGTGTCGGTAACCTAATATCACACCTATTACATAAATACAGCGATAACGCAGTGTCGGTAACCTAATATCACACCTATTACATAAATACAGCGATAACGCAGTGTCGGTAACCTAATCTGAAAAACAAACATAGCTGAAGTAATAAAATAACAAAATATCATGTATAAAATTGATGTATGGCTAATAACCTAACACTAGTAATTTACCTAAAAAAAATGCTAAGCTCAGGCAACGTCAAGGTAATAACCTGATACAAATAACTGAAGGTGGGTGACCTGCTTTTTGTTATTTCTGTCCTTTTCTCTCTTTCTCAGGCTTGTATCCATTCGGCCCCATTCAGCCAACTATTTTAAGACGTTTATCCCCATTTAGGTGTCGATTTCTTCCTGGCGAGCGATAGCGAGCCAGCATTATATGAAGAAATCCGGCTTCGCCGGAGACAATTTTCTATCGAAAAATGTACAAATTTAGCCTGCTGTCAAACAAAAATACAAACTATGCTGGCTCGCTCCCGCTCACCAGTAAAAAATTGACACCTGGATGGGGATAAAAGTCTTAAAACAGTAGGCTGAATGGGGGCAAATGGATACAAGCCATAGAAAGAGAGAAAAGGACAGAAATAACAAAAAGCAGGTCACCCCCTTAACTCAAGGAATAACTTAACATCAATAATATAACGCAAATAAAGGCAGGCTAATAACATGACACCCATAGTGTAACACCAACATGACACCCATAACATGACACCCATAGTGTAACACCAACATGACACCCATAACATGACACCCATAGTGTAACACCAACATGACACCCATAACATGACACCCATAGTGTAACACCAACATGACACCCATAACATGACACCCATAGTGTAACACCAACATGACACCCATAACATGACACCCATAGTGTAACACCAACATGACACACACACGGAACACAAGGAGGTAATGTAACCTCAATAACTATACCAATAACGTAAAACTAATATTATAACACAAATGACACACAAAATAACGTAGCTCTAATAACATAACTCCACAAATAATGTAACACTACGAACATAACACCAATATCACAACACAAATTAATACAAATAACATAACACTTATAACACTGCACTAATAAAGTAACACCAATCAACACTAATTACATAAAACCTATAACATAAGCCCAAACACATAACATTAATACAATAACACTAATAACATAACACCAATCATAAAACACCAACAACATAAGACTAACATAACACTAATAACATAACATCAACAACGTAACACTAATAACATAACACTAACAGCATAACAATTAAATCATATCATTAATAACATAACACCAATGATATACCACAAATAACATAACACTAAGAAAATAACATCAACAACATAACACCAGCAACATAACACCAGCAACATAACACCAGCAACATAACACCAGCAGCATAACACCAGCAGCATAACACCAGCAGCATAACACCATCAGCATAACACCATCAAAATAACACCAACAACCTAACACCATCAACATAACACCCAACAACATAACACCCAACAACATAACATCAGCAACATAATACATATAACATAACACACATACCATAGCAACATAACACCAACAACATAACACCAACAACATAACACCACATAACATCAGCAACATAATACATATAACATAACACAACAACATAACACCAACAACATAACACCAACAACATAACACCAACAACATAACACCACATAACATCAGCAACATAACACATAACACCAACAACATAACACCAACAACATAACACCAACAACATAACACCAACAACATAACACCAACAACATAACACCAACAACATAACACCAACAACATAACACCAACAACATAACACCAACAACATAACACCAACAACATAATGCACGACATAACACCAGCAATATAACACAAACAACATAACACACATTGCATAGCAACAGCAACATAAAACACATAATATAACACCAACATACATACATAACATAACCCTAACAACATAACACACTTAACATAACCCTAACAACATAACACACTTAACATAACACCAACATAACACACATCACATACCTCTAACAACATAACACACATAACACCAACATTATAACACACATAATACAACACACACAACATAACACTAATAAGATAACACCAATAATGTTAGGCCAGCTGTCTCGTAACGAGCGAGAAGGAGCGAGAGGTCAGCTTTAAGGTGCAGTAAGTGGGATGGTGGTAGTGGTGGTGGTGGTGGGCACTGTTATACCATGGGGGCACTGCCTCTGGCTCTCTCTCTCTCTCTCTCTCTCTCTCTCTCTCTCTCTCTCTCTCTCTCTCTCTCTCTCTCTCTCTCTCTCTCTCTCTCGTGTATGTGTGGGAGAGAGCGAGAGAGAGCGCGAGGTCAGCTTTAAGATGCAGTAAGTGAGATGGTGGTGGTGGGGCACTGTTATGCCATGGGGGCACTGGCATTGGCACTCTCTCTCTCTCTCTCTCTCGAACGATCGATCGATCGATCGATAGATACTGCATGTGTGTATGTATGTATATATTTATTTACTCTCTCTATATATACAGTATATATATATATATATATATATATATATATATATATATATATAATACCCACTTTTTTTTCTATGTGAATGGAGGAGTGAGAAGAGTAGGTTGAGAGATAAAGAAATATATAGATATACAGACAGCTAGAGAGAGGCCCCACAATTAAGCTACCACTCCACCATTATACGACTAGCCTTCATTCACAACACACTTGTATTTCTACCCCTGTTCTACTTCTACTGATGGCTTACTGATCTACTTCTACTGATGGCTTACTGATCTACTTTTACTGATGACTTACTGATCTACTTCTACTGATGACTTACTGATCTACTTCTACTGATGACTTACTGATCTACTTCTACTGATAACTTACTGTTCTACTTCTACTGATGGCTTACTGATCTACTTCTACTTATGACTTACTGATCTACTTCTACTGATGGCTTACTGATCTACAGTACTTCTATTGATGGCTTATTGATCTACTTCTACTGATGACTTACTGATCTACTTCTACTGATGGCTTACTGATCTACAGTACTTCTACTGATGGCTTACTGATCTACTTCTACTGATGACTTACTGATCTACAGTACTTCTATTGATGGCTTATTGATCTACTTCTAATGATGACTTACTGATCTACTTCTACTGATGGCTTACTGATCTACAGTACTTCTACTGATGGCTTACTGATCTACTTCTACTGATGGCTTACTGATCTACAGTACTTTCATTCACCCGCCGGCTTTAGCATCGCCAACAGCTCCGCATCGCCACTGAGAAAACTCGATCATAATTTGAGTATTTCATATCCCAATTCCCTTTATTCATTGCATGAACAGTAGTTAAGTGCTTGTTTAACCTCCACATAGTTCTGTAGTTGCCGTGCATGTTATTTTATTGCTTTTCTGACTGATAAACATTGTTGTTTACATTTGTTATCCTAGCTTGTAGCAGACGACGCACGCGCACCTCTAATCGACCTAGCTTTGTATTTTCTTATTAACTCTAGTAGTTATCGTATTCAGTATCCTACTGTAGCTATATATTCTGTAATTTTAGTTGTTGCTTGCATGATCTTGTACTGTAGTAACCTTTGACTGATAACTTTGTTTATCTAAATATAATCCTGCTTGACTAGCCTACAGTGACACCAGCGCCATCTGTTGATACAGTATATTAACCCCTTGTGTGCAGTTACACTTTATTTTTATATAATCTCTATTTGGTGAATTGTATATTTAGTTACATATTCTATTATATATATATATATATATTTGTTTTGCTTTTTTAGGTAGGTTATCACCCCTGGTAGCCTACTTCTGCATATTTCATACTTTTTTGTTTTTGGTTATTTTTGTTTTAGGTTAGTCTAGGCTATCATCCCTGGTGGCCTATTTCTGCGTACGGTACTTCAAATTTTTAAATTTTCAGTTAGGCTATCACCGCTGGTGGCCTATTTCTGCAGACCGGTATTTCATAATTTTTGTTTTCGGTTAAACTAGGCTATCATCCCTGGTGGCCTATTTCTGCGTACTTCAATTTTTAAATTTTCAGTTAGGCTATCACCGCTGGTGGCCTATTTCTGCGTACCAGTATTTCATAATTTTTGTTTTCGGTTATTTTTGTTTTCGGTTAGTCTAGGCTATCACCGCTGGTGGCCTATTTCTGCGTACCGGTATTTCATAATTTTTGTTTTCGGTTATTTTTGTTTTTCGGTTAGTCTAGGCTATCATCCCTGGTGGCCTATTTCTGCGTACTTCAATTTTTAAATTTTCAGTTAAGCTATCACCGCTGGTGGCCTATTTCTGCGTACCGGTAGTTCATAATTTTTGTTTTCGGTTAGGATAGGCTATAACCCCTGGTGGCCTATTTCTGTTTAAATAAACATAAATTGTTTTCGGTTCGGCTATCACTGCGTATTCAAATTTAATTTTGTTTTGTTTTAATTTTTGGTTAGGCTATCACCGCTGATAACCTATTTGTGTGTATTTCAACATTTTTGTTTTCGGTTAGGCCTATTTAAGTAAGTGAAGCGACCTGAAGGGAGTGAAGTGTTTTTAAAGTGAGTTTAGTGTTTTTAAAGTGAATTAAGTGTTTTTAAGTGAGTGAAGTGAACTGAAGAAAGTGATCGTCACCATGCCTCGTGCCTGTACGAACTGCGCCGGTAGGTTTGGTGCTTCCATGTTTGCTCCTGCCGATCCACAAGTCTGCCGACTCTGCCAGCAACGAGAGGATTTGACAGCAAAATTGGATGAAGCCCTCAACAAGATCAACGCCCTCACCAGGAAGCTGGAATCACTCCAAGAGTTTGTAACACTCAACGTTGGAGTATCACTAACTCAAATTGTTTCAACTCCAGCATCCACCACCGCCCCAACGTCATCTGCCAACAATCCAACACCTGCAGTAGACACTGCAGCAGATGCTTCTGACGAACCTGAGCCGACATCAAACCAGGACAGCCGCCCTGTTCACCTTAGTCTCTCCCCCACTCCTCGTGCAAGAAGCCTGCTAGCACGAACAGTACCAACCCCTCGCCCCCGTTCTAACCACTCCTCTCCCCGACCTGTACGTAGAGTCCCGCCACCACAGGTTTCCGGATTTACACCAGTGAGGAACGGTGCACGGCCAACGCAGAAAAGGTCTCATCTACCAGTCACAATGTCAAACAGATTTGAGATATTGGTAGAGATGGAAGACGAACCAGAAGAGACCAGGCTCGTTGGGGATTCCATCCTACGAGGACAGGTCGAAGAGTTCTGCGACAGAGTCCCAATTCAACGAAAAAGATTTTGCATCCCAGGAGCTGGACTGGACGACATTGTGGAAGCCTTCGAAGATACCACAAAGGATGCAAATGAAAATACCCTTTTTGTCATCCATGCTGGTTCAAATGACGTCATGCGCACCAGATCCGAAGAGTTGATGGATAAATATCGCAAGATGATCCAGCACTACAAAAACAAGTCAAGGAATATCATCATCTCAGGCATTCTCCCCAAGATCGACGCACCTGACAAATTCTACGACAAGGCCTTCAGCACAAATAGCCGACTAAAACATTTGTGTCTGAGGGAAGAAGTTAAATTCATCAACCTCTGGGACAACTTCTACAACCAGCCTACTCTGTTCCGCAAGGATGGCACTCATCTAAACCCTGTGGGTTCAGCACGCATGGGTCGTCTCCTACACGAAGCAGTCCGCAGCCATGGATCAAAAAACGCCATCCGAGAAGAAGCAGCAGTGACATAAATCATCCAACGCCAAGAAAAAAACAGAGGCAACCGAGGACCACCAGCGATAAGGACCGGAGACAGCGAGGACCGAGGACAGCCATGAACATAAATGTAGATCCGACAAGAACCAAAAATATTATTGAAGCGCGTTCCGTGAGTTCTAAAATAACAAATTTAAAGGTTTTCTATGCAAACGCTCGTAGCATACGCAATAAATTTTCAGATTTAGAGGAGCTAGTGTTTACAGAAAATTATGATGTGATTGGCATAACAGAATCTTGGCTCAATACAGAAGATAAGAGACTTTTTAGCAGAGTATTCACTTCCCGGTTATGTAATGTTTGAGAAAAGCCGAATAAATCGAAATGGAGGTGGCGTTTTACTTTATATCAAAGAAAGTCTTAACCCTACCCTCTTGTCAAAACCTCAAATTGTGAATGTCGACGCATCTTTTGTGCTAATAAAGAATAATATAGGTACCAAAATAATACTTGCATTAATATACAGACCTCCAGCTCAATCAGTGCAAACTGACCGAGAAATTTACGAACAAATTGCAGATATAAGTAACTCGCAAGATACCGTAATTTTTGGTGACTTGAATTTACCTGTGACCAAGTGGGGCGATACTCTTACTTCACACTCCGGACATGACTTGTATACGAAGTTGCAAGAGAGTTCGCTTTATCAATTTGTTGGAACGCCGACCCGTGGTAATAACGTTCTTGACATTGTACTTGCAACAAAAGAAGAATTAATAGAGAATTTGAATGTTGGTGATGAATTCAGTAACAGCGACCATCATACGATAACTTTCACTTTAAAGTTTACTAGTAACGAACCAAATAGTAGCATCGAAAAAGTCCCTAATTTCAAGAAAGCAAACTTCCATAAACTTAGAGCTATGTTTAAAGAAACTGACGGGAGCTTTTTAATTCACAATAACGACATAAATACATCTTGGAAGTTATTCGAAGCCACTTACCTAAAAGCAGTGCAAGACTGCATACCATCGAAAACTCGGCGTCCAGGCCATAATAATAAGCCCAAATGGTGGAATAAAGATATTTCAAACTGCCTGCTTGCTAAAAAATTTGCTAATGATAGATTAAAATCCTCACAAAATGACGAAGAACGGCTGAAATTTGTAGAGCTACGACGCAAAGCCAAAAAGTTAATTAAGCAAAGTAAAAAGACCTTAGAGTTACATATTGCGAATCAAAGTAAAACAAACCCGAAAGAATTCTATAGTTATATCAGAAAGAAAAAAGTAGTTACTTCAACTGTTGGACCGTTAGTCGATGAAAATGGAGAATACACCAAAGACGAAGAACAAATGAGTAATGCCCTCAATACCTTCTTTGCATCAGTTTTTACAACAGAAGACCTCAGTGATATCCCTACACCATCGCCGATTCAGATTGATAATTCAGATGTTTTAAGCAATATCACCGTTACAGAGAGAGAAGTATTGAATTGTTTAGATAAACTCAAGGTAAATAAAACGCCTGGACCTGATACAATCTCGCCTAGAGTTCTAAAGGAAGCTAAGGATGAGCTCTCTAAACCACTGACATTACTATTCAATAAATCCTTGCAGTCTGGAACTATGCCCGATCAGTGGAAGCTAGCCAACGTAACACCGATATTCAAAAAAGGCAGCAAATCCCTATCCAGTAACTATCGTCCAATTAGCTTAACCTCAGTTGTATGTAAAATGCTAGAAACTGTCATACGAGACAGACTCGTAAATCACTTAGAGGAAAATAACATACTTAAAGATACTCAACACGGCTTTCGTAAAAAACGTTCCTGTTTAACAAACCTCTTAGACTTCTTCCACGATATCCTCAACCTCTACGATGAGAGTAAAGCTGTAGATATTATATACCTTGATTTTCAAAAGGCCTTTGACAAAGTTCCCCACAAACGTTTACTGCTAAAACTAAAAGCGCATGGAATACAAGACGGTGTGTTGAAATGGATAGAAAATTGGCTCAGCGACAGAAAGCAAAGAGTAGTCATAAACGGTAAGGCATCAAAATGGACCAATGTAAGTAGCGGGGTACCCCAGGGATCGGTACTAGGACCAATTCTCTTTCTAATTTACATCAACGACATAGATGAGGGTCTCACCTGTACAATCTCAAAATTTGCTGACGATACAAAAATTGCAAATAGCGTACTCTCGAAAGAACAAGTTGACGATATGCAACACAATCTAGATAAATTGTCATGTTGGGCCCAAATTTGGCAAATGAGTTTCAATGCGGATAAATGTAAAGTACTACATATCGGATACCTAAATGAGAAAGCAAACTATTCGATGAATGGCACTCAGCTTAAGAATGTAAACAGAGAAACCGATCTGGGAGTAACAATATCGAGTAACCTAAAACCGAGTCAACAATGTTCAGAAGTTGTTAAGAAGGCAAACAAAATAATTGGCTTTATAGGCAGGTCATTTGAGCATAAATCCAAAGAAGTTATCCTAACCCTTTACAATTCCTTAGTCCGCCCTCTTCTGGAATACTGCGTTCAATCCTGGTGCCCTTATTACCAAAAAGATATAAACAAGCTAGAACGAGTTCAACGTAGAGTTACCAAAATGATACCTAGCCTAAAGAACAAACCATACGAAGAGCGTCTTAGAGAATTAAATCTATTTCCTTTAACCCAGCGCAGATTAAGAGGCGACTTAATTCAAGTGTTCAAAATCATCAAAGGCATCGACAATATGAACTGTAGTAAGTACTTCACTATCGACCAATCTAATTACACGCGGGGAAACGGTTGCAAAATTATTGGTAAATCTTTTAACTCGCACGAATCTAAGAATTTCTTCTTCAATCGAGTTGTCAACTTGTGGAATGGGCTTCCCCGAAACGTTATAGACTGCATCACCGTTGATTCATTTAAACTCCGCCTAGACAAATATCTCGCATCAAACCCGCGACTGACTGCGTTTGTAAATGAATAACTTTATTTTATCCCCCCCTCAGTTACTAACCCATCTGTCCCCTACTAACTTCCTAATCCTGCCACGGACATTAGTTCCAGGGCAGTAATTCCCTTTCCAATGTTCCCTTACCCACTCTAAACCACTGTTTGGACACTTGATCCTCAGTGTTTTGGAGGACAAGCAACCTAGAAGGGTCACTGGATCTGTTGTTGCTTGATTTCCTTTGTACTCCTTTGTACTCCTTTGTACTCCTTTGTACTTCTATTGATGGCTTATTGATCTACTTCTATTGATGGCTTATTGATCTACTTCTACTGATGGCTTACTGATCTACTTCTACTGATGACTTACTGATCTACTTCTACTGATGACTTACTGCTACTGATGGCTTACTGATCTACTTATACTCTTACTGATATACGTCTTTTGATGTCTTGCTGTTCAAAGATTTATACTATCACAAATAGTATACCAAATATATACTATACAAATAGATACCAAACTCTGCTTACGCAGAGTTGATAATGATAATAATAACAATACTATTGTTTCAATGGATAAAATAACTGTAAACAATGATGAAATGGATAAGTATACCTACTTACTTACATATTGATATATAAACTAAGTGAGTA
The DNA here is from genome assembly GCA_032716605.1 of Paralithodes platypus. Classification (NCBI taxonomy): domain Eukaryota; kingdom Metazoa; phylum Arthropoda; class Malacostraca; order Decapoda; family Lithodidae; genus Paralithodes; species Paralithodes platypus. Next base: position 27,699,341 of record CM064483.1, on the reverse strand, counting down.
ACTAGAACCATAACACCGTGGTTTATTGTATCGAATTTCAGTTAAGAAAAATTCCATCGTCGGCAAATTTATCCTTGTTCCGTTTTAAACAAAAATATCCTAGCATTCATATAATTTGATTGCATATAGAAAAACAGCCTATAGTCAGTTTAATTTACGCTGACTTTAAATCTCTTTTCAGCAGGTTTATCTATACTAAACCTGGCGTCACATTAGAACATTTATCGGATACATGTATCGGAGCTTTGAATCCGATACAATTTATCACATTATTTTGATCGATGTTGCTGTTTTCTCTTATATCAAATTGTACTGTACATGATTGTGAGTATTAATATAAAAAAAATCTCATAATGACAGAGAAAATCGTCATATAGCCTCGACTTTAACTACTTTGCTCTGACACAACCACTGCTAAAGTGTCCGTGTGATATCGGCTTTATTGTACAATTATAAAGCTAGTGTCGCAGCTTAATATTAATGTCAAGTTTTCATAATTAACAACACATTTCGCAACAAACACTTCGTAATAAAGACGGGGACACGACAATTATACCATCAGCTGCAAACACAAAAACAAATTTTAGTTATTTATGCGGAGTCGCATACACTTGATAAATACATTTAACCCCTTCGCCACGATGGCGTAATTATCATCCTATTACTGGTTACCATTAGACGATTTTTGTTAGCATATAATCTACCTTCAGGGCTCATAGGCGTACGTATGATATCACTAAACAGTCTGAACAACATAGGTCCTTCTTAGACTGTATCAAATCGTCTAATAAGGCGTATAAGTGGTATAAAAGTGTCATCGTGCTGAAAGGGTTAAACACGCTTAATGCATCCCAATGATAATGAGAAACAGAACGTAACACACATTATATAGTCTCTCTCTCTCCCTTTTCAACCCTTCACTCAATATCCCCCTCTGTGTGTCTGTCTCATAGTTGTTGACCTTTGACCTATCACAGTGACTCGTGTGACCTAACCTCGGGCGCCAATCACACTACTGGATCATTAATACACGGAGTAGTAAGACGAGAGAGAGAGTGAGAGAGAATGTGAGTGAGTGAGTGTGTGCATATGTGAGTAAGTATGTGTACAAACATTGGTGGGTTTATGGATACAAACATCTCCACATTTATATATTATGTGTAAAGTAGATTGAGCTGACAGTGTAAGTGTACACACAATATGTTAAACAACATAATTAAACATAGTGGGTTAGGTTAGGTTAAGTAGGCTAGGTAAGGTTAGGTTCGATCTGGATAGGTTTATTAAGGTTTAAAAATCGAAAATGTACTCGTATGCAGACATCATTCACGTGTGTACCGATAAACACACCGCCGTTGACGTGTGTGTGTGTGTGTGTGTGTGTGTGTAAAGACAATGGGACGAACGTAGAAAACGTTAAAAAGATATATCCTACATACGAAGAAAATGGTAAAAATATGTGTCCGGTTCCAACTGAAATCATATTTATTGCCAGGCAATTCATACTCTTTCAGTTTTATATCCCTATTACAACAATCGGTGTTTTTCAGAGTTCTCGCAGTTCATGGTGTGTTTGCGAGGCACCCACCTTTCAACACAGTCCCATTCCTATTCTGTCCAGCCCTCCAACCCAAGAATGGGCCAATTTTATGTTTTTCTTCTATTCAACGGGTGAACTCTGGAACTTTCTCCTTCAATCATTATTTCCTTCATCCTATGAATTAGACTGTTTTAAACTTTGTGTGTCCAGTCATTTTGACACCAACGTGCCTTGAATTTGGCTCTCTGTCACTCATTTGACTTTGGGGGAGACACTATTTACAGGCAGCCTGCCTTTTGTCTCTTTCATACACATAGAATAATTATATTGATAACTATAGGATATTACTGCCAACCTCTTCATTTAACAATTATATTGATAACTATAGGATATTACTGACAACCTCTTCATTTAACAATTATATTGATAACTATAGGATATTACTGACAACCTCTTCATTTAACCATTATATTGAAAACTATAGGATATTACTGACAACCTCTTCATTTAACAATTATATTGATAACTATAGGATATTACTGACAACCTCTTCATTTAACAATTATATTGATAACTATAGGATATTACTGACAACCTCTTCATTTAACAATTATATTGATAACTATAGGATATTACTGACAACCTCTTCATTTAACAATTATATTGATAACTATAGGATATTACTGACAACCTCTTCATTTAACAATTATATTGATAACTATAGGATATTACTGACAACCTCTTCATTTAACCATTCCTAGACGGCTTTCAAGTTGAACAAAAACCCTCCTCAAGTATCCCTTCAAGTTTCCAAAATTAAATTAATAAATAATAATATAATAATATAATAATATAAATCCAGATCCCCGTTCAACCTACATGTGTATATTTGTCCCGGTCGAATGCTGATTTCTCCTATATGCAGGCTTGGATAACGCTCGCCAGGATGAATAAATTATACTTAAATGGGGCGAAACACCTCATTTAAATACATATACTGGTACACTCCAGGTCGAAGTGTTTGTCTGTATGTCTGTCTGGAAACTCCTCCTAGACCGTTCGATGGATTTTCACCAAACTTCACACAAACATTCGGTGAGTCAATGCGACGGTCAGTCAAAAAAGGTTTTTGAATTCGTTAAATAGTCATGGTCTTATGTCAATATTATGGTTTCACCCCCTCCCCCATTCACCCACCCCACCCCGACTCTGCACAGTATCCCTCCCAGTCCAACAAACCCCCCTCTCACACTCGCCGGGGTGGCATAGTATTGCAATCATTGTGTTTGTATGTTTGTGTATGTGTGTGGGTGTATCCCAAATTCATACGTCGCAGAATGTATGATGATGGCGTTCTGTGTGTGTGTGTGTGTGTGTGTGATAATAATGGTGATTGTGGTAGTAGTAGTAGTGATGGTGTTGGTGATTGTGATAGTATTTTTCATGTAGGTGATGAATTGTAGTGATGACGATGGTGTGTCGGAGTGTGGTAGTCTTAGTGGTGGTGATTATGGTAGCAGTTATGATGTTGTGGATGATCTGTAGTGATGATGGCAGTTATTATGGAAGTGATGGTGGTGGTGATTGTGAAAGTAGGTGTGATAGAGGTGGTGATAGTACAGTAGTACTGCTAATGGTGGTAGTAGTAAGGATGATGGTGATAATAGGTATGATGGTGGTGATGACGGTAATAGTAGTAGTAGTGGTGATGATGGTGAAGTAGTAGTGATGATGGTGATATTAGCAGTAATGGTGGTGATATTAGCAGTAATGGTGGTAATGGTAGTAATGATGTTAACCCGACGCAGAATTGGGTACCGTATGCCGCTTTGATTGTGTGCATAGCGGCACTTTTACTGTATTGTGTGCATAGCGGCACTTGTACTGTATTGTGTGCATAGCGGCACTTGTACTGTATTGTGTGCATAGCGGCACTTGTACTGCATTGTATGCATAGCGGCACTTGTACTGTATTGTGTGCATAGCGGCACTTGTACTGTATTGTGTGCATAGCGGCACTTGTACTATATTGTGTGCATAGCGGCACTTGTACTGTATTGTGTGCATAGCGGCACTTGTACTGTATTGTGTGCATAGCGGCACTTGTACTGTATTGTGTGCATAGCGGCACTTGTACTGTATTGTGTGCATAGCGGCACTTGTACTGTATTGTGTGCATAGCGGCACTTGTACTGCATTGTGTGCATAGCGGCACTTGTACTATATTGTGTGCATAGCGGCACTTGTACTGTATTGTGTGCATAGCGGCACTTGAACTGTATTGTGTGCATAGCGGCACTTGTACTATATTGTGTGCATAGCGGCACTTGCAATGTATTGTGTGCATAGTGGCACTTGTACTGTATTGTGTGCATAGCGGCACTTGTACTGTATTGTGTGCATAGCGGCACTTGTACTGTATTGTGTACATAGCGGCACTTGTACTGTATTGTGTGCATAGCGGCACTTGTACTGTATTGTGTGCATAGCGGCACTTGTACTGTATTGATATACTGCCACAATTATCCCCTATGTTCACTTGAGAGTTTTTCAGTTTCTCCCTAGACCTCCACATATCTTAAAATGAATACCCCCAAGCCCCCTTCAAACTAATTTTGTATTATTTGTTATATAAGAATGTCCCAGCTCCTAAATTACAGGCTCGCTCTCGCCAGAGACAAATCTACATCTAAATTCCACAAAAGGTTTTAAGATTGAACAAAATGGGTCGAAAGGTTTTAAAATCGCCAAACTAATGGGGCGAACGTCTTAAATCCCAAAGCAATTGGGGAGAAGGGGTTTGGAAAGTACACCTCTTTTAAGTTAAAACCTCCCATTAACCGGTCACCGTTTTTTGTTGTATTATCTTTCTCTCCTTTTCTCTCTTTCCCTGGCTTGTATCCATTCGGTCCCATTCAGCCAACTGTTTTAAGACGTTTATCCCCATCCAGGTGTCGATTTCTTCCTGGCGAGCGATAGCGAGCTAGTGTTGTATGGAGAAATCCGAACAAAAATTTACAAATTTAGCTTGCTGTCAAAACAAAAATATATATATGCTGGCTCGCTACTGCTCGCCATGAAAATATTGACACCTGGATGGGGGTAAACGTCTTAAAACAGTAGGCTGAATGGGGCCGAATGGATACAAGCAAAAGAGAGAGGGGGAGAAAGAGAAAAAAGCGAGGTGGGCTCCCTTAACTGGACATTTGGCCCGGCAGAAGGAGGTTCAGGCTCGGCTGACACAACCAACCTCAAGCAGGGAGTACCACGATCAATAGGGACGTGTTTTGGCTGTTCTAGATCCCCTTCTCCCTCATGCTTAGCCCCACTAATTTTGAGATTTTAAGACGCTCGCCCCATTAGTTTGACAATTTTAAAACCTTTTGTCCTATTTCTTTGTCAATATTAAGATCTTTCGTGCTATTTAGGAGTAAATTTGTTGTTCTTGCGAGCGATAACGAGCCTGTAGTTTATGAGTATCCGGCCTTTGGTCAGACTATTTTTTTCCGAAAAAAAGGTCTAAATGTATTTTATTTTATTTTATTTGTTATTATTATTATTATTTTTTTTTTTAAGCCTTGGTGGGGGCTTAGGGAGAAAACTAAAAACCTTCCCTTATGAGTCAATATATTGCATATCATTCATTGATTAGTTAATAAATCAGTGAGACAGCCTTCTCCACCTTGTACTTTCGTATCAGTGTTCAACTATTATGTAATATAGTAATATTTTATATTTATGATATCATAATAGATGACAGCAGCTCAAGGTGTGACAAACCAGAGCAATTTTGTTTGAAGACTTGAAGGAAAGTAAGAAAACTAACATGAAATAGAATTATTTTGGTCCCTTTATCACTTCCAACATCATCATTTGAACTATAAACTACAATTTGATGTTTGCGAATACAATAATAAAGACTAACAATAAATGACTTGGGCTTCGTTTGACACCCTGCAGTAGCTCATAGGCCAGTTTTGTCATAGAATTGTTGTTGTCGACTTATGAATTAAGTATCAGCGGCACTGCTCATTGTCATGTATTTTATAAGGAGGCATTATATACTGTATAATGTATATACAACGAATGTTGATATTATAAAGAACACTTGCTTTACTTGCGTATATCGATGTTTTCTAAAGCAACAGACGTCTGGGATAAGAGAAACAAACTCGATGCTATGTAAAATGCAAATATTCCTAAAGCTATATATATAATAATAATAAATAAAATATAAACTAATTACCAATTTTGAGCAATATTCTCTCTCTCTCTCTCCACCTGGTAACTTGAGCGCCATCTTAAAAATAGTGGCCCCAACTTTGTCTAGAGGGAAGCGGAGAGTGTGGGGAGCGGTACACAACTTTCCTCTCTAGTGTTTGTGTGCATGTGTGTGTTTGTGTATGTGCATGAGAGTATGTGCGTGCTTTAAATATTCACCTTTCTCTGGAACGAAGACTCAAAATTACAAAAGTGAAAGTCTTCCATTTACAATTAGAAGTTAGGGTGGTAAAGTGCAACAACCTCTGCAGTGACTATATTCTATGTGTTCCAGCTGCCTTTGCAACTTGCTATAACCCTAACACTATTGACCTCGTTTACAACCAGGTCTGCTGCTAGCGATCCTAAAGATAATTGGACTCTCAAAGTAACAGCCCCACTCATAACGGGTTACCGAGACATACAAGAACAGTGGACTCTAAAGGTAACAGCCCCACTCATAACGGGTTACCGAGACATACAAGAACAGTGGACTCTCAAAGTAACAGCCCCACTCATAACGGGTTACCGAGACATACAAGAACAGTGGACTCTAAAGGTAACAGCCCCACTCATAACGGGTTACCGAGACATACAAGAACAGTGGACTCTAAAGGTAACAGCCCCACTCATAACGGGTTACCGAGACATACAAGAACAGTGGACTCTCAAAGTAACAGCCCCACTCATAGCGGGTTACCGAGACATACAAGAACAGTGGACTCTCAAGGTAACAGCCCCACCCATAACAGGTTACCGAGACATACAAGAACAGCGGCACGTCAACACCGGGCAGAAGCCCTTTGATATCAGGGGCCAGATATCCCAAACACTTAAGGTGCCTTATCTCACTACGAAATTACATCCAAAATGCGGACATACATTTTCTACCACATTTATTACTGGGTATATACAGTATACACCTGATAGTCTAGCATTCTTGTTATGAAAAAACTATGACATCGTGGACAAGGAAGAAGCTAGTAATTCTTTGGTTTGTTATGCTTCTCACCTCGCCTTATGTTATGGCATCTTTGAGTATCCTGCCATTAAGCTACAGTCGTGCCTGCGACTGCCCAGTAAGGTTGCCACTTAGTATGATCCATCTCGGCCTCGCTCCTCAAGACTTGGGAAGCCAGAAAAAGACTTTGTTCCTGCCAAACTATTGTATACTCGTCAAATATATATTATGAGCTGTCTCGGCGTTAGTTTGTATAGAACCATATATAATAAGTTATATTTTAGAAAGTTAAAAGAATAAATAATGGTAATAATAAAATTAACAATATAAACTATATGAACATTCATCAAATCATATTAACCTTTTATTACATTAAGATCAGCACCAGACGATTAAATAATTTTGAAACTACGTTAGCAGTCAAAAGGAATAAAGGTTGCAATTTTTACCAGTGAAACGCTCACATATGCACACACACACACACGTCAAACATAAAGTATGACCTACCATCCCGCACAACAACCCAGTATGTACACACACGTGCACACACATTTTGTTTTTCTATGTGGATGAGAGAGACAAAAGGCAAAACTGCCTGTGACGAGTGCTTCCCTCAGAATTGAAAGAGTGACAGGGCCAAAATCAAGGATTGTTTGAGCCAAAATGTCTGGACACACAGAGTATGAAGCAAATTAAGTCATAGGATGAGGAAAAGATGTATTCAGGGAGAGAGTTCCAGAGCTCAGATGTTGAATAGTAGAACAATTAGGAGTATGGTTTCACTCTAGAGTTGGAGAGTTGTACAGAACAGGGGTGGGATTGTGTTGCAAGACGGGTACTACGTATCCTACGTAGAGAAGGTATACACTGAAAGAGCTCTGAGGAACACTGATTCTTATAGTAGCGATAGAATAGCGAGAGATGCAAGATACATATATTATTATTATTATTAATATTATTATTAATATTATTATAGGATTTTATTTATATATACAAAGTACTTGCATAACTGAGAAACCTCTGCCTGACAGCAACATGTGTAGATATATATCCTCCATCAAATTATATCACTATGAAATATATCATACCTTTCTCTGTATTTATTCTTGCTCAAATATAAAGTATAAGATAATTTTAAATGATGAGTCCAGTACAAATTATCAATGAAGTCTGTATAATCTATGGGAAGGAGTCTGACCAAAAAAACGATCGTTTCTGTACAGTATGTAGATCGTACACCTTCCCATTTAATCAACTACCAAATACAGAACTAATCACAATCAGTAATGCCACACATAAACCTGATGGCACTAATACATAGAGAACATTGGACAATCAGCTTGTTGATCCTTTTGAGCTTAATAATTATGTTTTTTACACCAACCAACTTCACATCTAAACTCCATTAATGAAATCAACAAATACATGTGGCACTCCGAGGACTCGAACCCAGGATACTCTCATCGAAATTCCGCGCACTATGCATTACGCTATCAAGACATATTGCAAAATGTAATGATATTGATCCTGATATACTTTTTTATAATGGCAATAGCAATCAAAATTGTAATTGTAACAATTATACTGAAGACACATTGTTCTATGATACATTTAAATATACGTAGTTCTCAGAAAAATATGTTTACCTATGATTCTTATTTATGCAATATTGATATCCAATTTGATGTTATAGGGTTCACAGTGATATGTTTAGGAGCTCACAATGTCAGAATATATGGTTTAACTGGATATGAACATGAGTATAAACTTAGAAAGTCAAAAAAAAGAGGTGGAGTTTCGATATATATTAAGGATCATGTAGAGTACAAAGTCAGGGAAGATTTGAGCTTAATGTGTGTAATGTTGATTCCATTTTTGAGGAAATAAACAAGTCATCCATTGGTAGTAGTAAGAATATGATTATTGCTATCATATACAGACCTCCTGATTCGAACGTTACAGATTTTGTTAATTATCTAAATTATATTCTAACATCAATCAATCGTGAAAACAAGATTACATATCTAATGGGAGATTACAATCTGATTCTATTCAATATCAAGAATCATAAGTTAACATCAGATTGTGTAGATATGCTTTTCTCATAGTTTTATATTCCGTTGATCAACAAACCAACGAGAGTGAAAATTAACTCTTCCACATTAATAGACAATATTTTCAGTAATGACGTCCAAAGTAATGACATTGTAAATGGCATAATGCATACAGATGTGTCAAATCATTTTCCAATATTTTCGGTTACCAGAAACGGTAGAGAGCAAACTTGCACAAATTTCATTACAAAGCGTGTGGTGAATGAACATACATTGCAACATTTTAAAGAAAAGCTAGTTAATGCAGATTGGATGAACATCATTGGCAGTAAAAACTGTCAACAAGCATTTTTTGATATTATAATGAGTCATTTCCTCTTAAAAATATTAAAACTACGTATCGTAACCGAAAATGTTGGCTCACCGCTGCTCTAAAAAATATATATAAAAGTAAAAAATAAACTTTGTCTTCTCGATAACAAATGACACAGACGAAAATAAAAAGAACTATCTAGATTCTAGATTATGGGAGGATCTTGAATATATAATTACGAAAGGCAGAGAGAGAATATTATGAACTGTTACTTAAGCAAAACATAGGCTATATCAAACAGTCCTGGCACATAATAAAAGAAGTCATAAAGAAAAAAACAATACAAAATCTATCTATCTATCCATTGCCGGACGCCTTACTCCCCTTAATGAGGGTGGCCATACACAGAAGGCCCCCAAGTAGACCTATCCCCTGTAAGAGGGACAACCCATGCCAGTTTACTGAAGGACCTACAGGATTGACCACTCCATTTATGGTCCGTCCGATCCCGAGACCCTCTATGTATTTGTTTAGCACTATTTTTCTAAAAGTGGTGTTCGGCTAGGCCATCCACTAACCTGCCTTACCCTTAGGTAGGCATTACGGATTTGTATCAGGTTTACTCCCCTAGATAGGTTGCCGACCAAGGCGGACAAGTCTCATCCACCCGGATTTTTATAAGGTTGTCTCCCCTAGATGGGTTGCTAACCAAGGCTAACGAGTCTCCTCCACCCGGGAATAAACAATACTTGTTACTAATTTCGTTATTGATGGTAGGGTTGTTGATGACAATAAAAATAATGCCGATGCTTTTAATATTTGTTTACCTCAATATTGGAAATAATATTAGTAAGTCACTGCCAATGATCAACAAAACATATGCATGATTTGTGTTTAATGCAAATCTTAGCTCAATGTTTTGTGACACCAACACATCATGAGGAAGTAAAGGGTATCATAGCAAATCTAAAGAAGAAAAGTCCAGGTTGGGACGATGTAAATTATCATGTCATTAAAGAGACTGGTTTAATTCTTTCGGACATCTTTGCTCATCTAATTGATTTGTCTTTAACTGAAGGAGTTTTTCCTAGTGAGTTAAAAACTGCAAACATTAAACCGTTATATAAGAGTGGGGATGTTTCTATTGTTTATAATTATCGCCCAGTCTCAGTGCTAAGTATCTTTTCAAAAATATTCGAACGTATTATGTATAACAGATTATTTTCTTTCATATATAAACATGATATCTTATACAAGTATCAATTTGGATTTCGTAAAGGATATGATACAGATTTAGCGTTAATACTGATGACTGATAAAATTTCAGAAGCTCTTGATAAAGGTAAACATGTACTTGGATTATTTCTAGACTTTAGTAAAACATCCGATACTGTAAATCATGAAATACTTCTGAAGAAATTAAGTCATTATGGAATTAGGTGGGTAGCATTAAATTGGTTCAAAAGTTATTTGGACAATAGGCTGCAATATGTAACTTACAATAGCAAGAACTCTTTCAGAGGTGTGGTAAAATCCGGTGTTCCTCAAGGCTCTGTTTTGGGGCCGCTTCTGTACTTGTTATACGTAAATTATATAGTTAATGTCTCTACAGAGTTACTTCCTATTTTATTCGCCGATGCTACAAATATATTCTTGATTGGTGACAATATTGATAACTCAATTGGTAAAATGAGTAATGAGGTAAAGAAACTGTTGGAATGGACTATTGCAAATAAACTTGCACTCAATGTAGAAAAAACTCATGATATTTTCTATGAAAGGTAAAAGAGTCACTACCAACAGAAGTGTGTTTATAAATGGTAAAACGATTACAAAAAAGTAGAGTACAAAACTTTTAGGCGTAATTATCGACTCTAAACTCTCTTGGTGCGACCAGATCAAATATATTAGAAATACAATTTCAAAGGGTATCGGGATTATATGCAAGGCAAGGAAATCGCTAATTATCTTAACACTCGTAACCCTGTATAATATTTGTGTAACCCTTATTTGACATATGGCATAGTAAATTGGGGCACAGCCAGTGCAATTAATATGAGACCATTAATGACCCTCTAGAAAAAAGTAATAAGGATGATAAATTTAGCTCACTATAGAGCTCATACTCCACCAATTTTCAAAACATTAAAACTATTACCTCTCTCAGATATATATAAATTCTCAGTGTCGAAACTATTGTTCAAAATTATCAAAGGTATTGTACCAACAGTTGTTACCGAAATGTTCACTACCAATATGAATATACACCATCATTTAACAAGGCAGAGAGAAAGGTTGCGAATTCCTATCGCGACGACAAACCTAATGAAAAGAACTTACAGACATAAAGGAGTGCAAATTTGGAATAACATAAATACAAAGTTCAATACACAGTGTACCTTCCAGTATACAAGCACGTTCTTAAATATTACTTATTAAATAAATAAATGCATAATGTAAACTACCTATTTATAAGATTTTATATATGGAATCCAATTGATATTCTAGTCTATCTATCTATCTATTGCCTGACGCCGTGATCCCCGAAGGGGTGGCCACGAACGAACCGCCCCCATGCACCTCTGTCTGTATAATTATTATTATTATTTCATTATTATACCTTGAGTTCCTACAAATTACAGATATACAATTTTGTTCACCTGACATCACATATTATGTATGGTAATGTATCAATGGGGACACATATGCCTGATGGCATCAGATCCTCATTGACACAAAGGATATGAATGTCTGTTGTGTAACACCTGTATGTACAGTATGTACGTTACTGTGTGTCAATAAAGTCTTTTAAATTGAATTTAATTGAATACACGTACACACTCACAAACTCTACACGCACACACTCAAATAGACAAATACATAGACACACATATATATACACACACACACAGACACATGAACTTGCACAGACACACACACACATACAGTATACACAGATCGACAGATAAACAAACACAAACACAGACACATATACACACAGACCGACAGACAAACACACACACACACACACACACACAGACCGACAGACAAACAAACACACACACATATACACAAACCGACAGACAGACAAACAAACACACACACACACACACACACACACACACACACACACACACACACACCTGTTCCCTAACCTTTGACCTTTGTGCAGCTCAACAGGTGGGGCACACTATATACGGTCTCTCTCTCTCTCTCTCTCTCTCTCTCTCTCTCTCTCTCTCTCTCTCTCTCTCTCTCTCTCTCTCTCTCTCTCTCTCTCTCTCATATACACACACACACACTACTGTAGACACACACTTTGGAGTTAGTTAAACCAAAGATGAAACACTATAGACAGCAAAATTATTCACCGCGTATATTCAATCATATACCGGATATATATATATATATATATAGCTAAGGGGTTAACAAAGCAAATATAATATATAATACAACTAAATAGATAAATAAGTAAGTATGCGCGGCCTAAACATTCCACTATTTTCACGGGCAGTTACCATATTTACAGTGCTATTCAATTTGCATAATATTCACACGGAAGATTAGGCTTCACTACGCCAGAAAAAGGTTAGTGGAATATAAAGGTTTCTAATTCCAGGTTGATATGTACAGTTGGCCTCGTGAATTTGTGCACATTCTGTGATTTTATGTGTGGAAGGAGGCATAATAAGGTTGATATACATTTGCTATAGAACCGTTAATTGATCATGTGAATTAGTTACTGCATGACAAACTACAACCCTAATTCGAACATATTATTTTTTTCCATCCATATTCTGTATAGCATTGTGTATACACATTTACGTGGCCAAAAGTACAGCCGTCAGCATAAACAACCTTCCACCCATTTGAATCTTTGAACTATTAAGAACAGGTTCTAAACCTAAAGCATCTGGGCTATATACAATCTTGTATTATTTCGTTTGCGTTCGCTACTGATGCATATATGTGCTGCATATTTCCTATTTATTTAAATATATAACTTTTATATAATTAGCTCGATATATAAAAATATAGAGAGAAAGAAACTGGTGCTTGCAACCACTTAGATGATGATGATGATGATTGATTGATGATGATGATGATTATTATTATGATTTGTTTTCTCTTACAAGATTCCTGGACATCTCGACCAGTAGATATCAACTAGTGCTAAATCATCCATGGGCAACCAAATCCTGGCTAAATTATAGCTCTAACCTAATTTTACCTAACCTGTCAGTATTGGTTGAGTCGGTACTGGATGAGAGCTACTGGTTAAAATAGTCTACTTACTGGTTGAGAGCTACTGGTTGAAATGGTATAATGGTTGACTTGGCACTGGTTGAGATCTACTAGTTGAAATGGTCTACTGGTTGACTTGACACTGCTTGAGAGCTACTTGTTAAAATTATCTACTGGTTGAGTTGTCCGGTCACCGTCTTTTAAATGTTATATAAATATATTTACCCTTTCTGTCTACCAGGATTAGTTCCTTCTGTTTTGGCTATCATTAGACGATTGCATTCAGTTTAGGAAGGCATTTTGTAAGTCAAACGGTTAATTGAAGCTATTTTTACCGCTTTGATCCTACAGATCTTCCCTATACTGCGTAAAATATTCTAATCATAACCAGATTATAATGAAGAAACGGTTCCCGGACTTCTCAACCAGTAGAACATTTCAACCAGTAGCTCTCAACCAGTGCCAAATCAACCAAGACCAACCAAACCAGTGCCAACATATAGTACTAACCTAACCTAACCGTATTGGTTGATTTGTACTGGTTGAGAGTTACTGGTTTAATTGGTCTACTGGTTGAGTTGTCCGGTCACCTGAAGAAACTCGTCCACGTAGCTTGAAGGGTTTAACAAATGTGCTTATATATATATATATTGGACACACAATATATTGGCATATATATCTAATATTTGCAAAACTGTCATACAAAATATAGGCCTATGTCTCATGTTTTTCCCCATTAGATTTTACATATTAAAGATGAACCCCCATCCCCCCCCCCCCCATCTCCTTCGAGATATATGTGTACATTTTTCGGTAGAAAATGTCACAATTACCCCCCCCCCCCCCCGTCCCACACACACCACACTTCTCCGTGGCGTAACGGATAGCTCGTCTGACAATACACACTTTACATTTTATAATTCTTCTTATTATTGGAGTGTTTTCAATACTTAAAGGGTTGTATAACGTAAATTATAAAGACATGTTTACCCTGAATAGGAATACAACACGCAACCATCACTGGAAGTTATAATTGACTAGGTTAAACACTAGTATAGGTGCAAACATTGTCTTCTACAAAATCTGTTCCAACCTGGAACAAACTTTCCTCAGTAGTTGTAAGCAGTTCTTCAGCAGAGCAGTTAAAGATGAGAGAGATACTATTTTGCACACTAGACACAATATCTCTCTCTCCAATTCAAGTATCTCCCCGGAATGGACCGCAATGACTGAGCTACTATTCCTTGTAACTCTCTCCCTGATATCAAACGTTCCCCAGCATTGTTCAGTCGACCTTGGCACTCCACAGACACCTTACAATATAATATTAATTGACCCACACACATTGTTCCACAAGTTGGTGAAGGAATTGTTTACCCCCCCCCCCCCCTCTCTCTCTCTCTCTCTCTCTCTCTCTCTCTCTCTCTCATGCAGACACACAAGATCTACTATTAATTGAGCCACCCAAATAGTTCCCCATCAACACACTGACTGGTTAACTTCGGTATAGGGGTCGGTCAGGAGAGATGATGGTCGATATGTTTAAATACAAGTACAAAATAGTCTCCAAATGTTGCTCAAATAAAGTATCGGATCAGAGGTTGGCAATAAAAGCTCTCGTGTGATACCCCCTTGACACTATATGATCCGACGTCTTGGGGGTTATGATATTTGGTTTAGTTATCATTAAGGATTTTGGTTGCATTTGCCATTTTCGAGCAATGTATTTTTAGTTTGTCACTTAGGCTAACAAACATGCCTTCCCAGACTTCCTTCAAATTAAATAATGCCCACCCAGACCCTCTTCCAGATATATTATCCCGGCCGAAGGCCGATTTCTTCTAAGTTACAGGCTAGCTATCCCTCGCTCAGAAAATAATCGACACCTGAATTAAAGTGATGTTTCTTATTATCACCAAACTAATGGAATGAAACATCTTACAACCTCCAAAATAGTGGAGCGAAACAAGAGAGGTCCAAAGAGAACTCCCTAGTACCAAATAGGGTAAAGTGTTAGTCCATTCTATACCACTCTTCAATAAGATGTCGTCATTTAATATACTGTATTACGTATAACATTAGACGATTGTCCTTAGCTTTGCAAGGACCTCTGGTAATCAAAGGGGGAAAGCTAATCTCAAGTAACCCACTGGACCCCACAGGTCTTTCTTAATCTGAATAAAATATCTTGACCCTTTCAAGATGCGAGGACGTTTTTCTTCCTTTTCTTCCGGCAGAAGGCCTTCCAAATCTGAGTAAAAATCATCGAATGTTGCCTAAAACTAAGTGAAAAGGCGTGTTCAAATACTGGAAGGGTTAATACTATATGTCTCTACAGAATCCTCCAAATAGCTCCGTCCACCAGAGAGGGACAACACAACTTAAGGGGGGAAGGGTTTTTCTATTGGTCGAATAATTTATTTACTAAAAAAGCAATATCTTAGTTGCTCCATCAAACTTTAAAGATATCCTCATGATTCCCCTTCTAGATAAATTTGTAAATTTTTTGGTAGAAAAATATCCCGGCCGAAGGCCGGTTCTTCTTAAATTTCAGGCTCGCTATCTCTCGCCAGGAAATAATCTACCCCAAAATGGCACGAATGGTCTTAATATTGGTAAATAAAAGGGGGCAAAAAGTCTTAAAATCGCCAAACTATGGACCGAACGTCCTACAACAAAACAAAAAAACAATGGGGCTAAACATAATGAAGGAGGGGGTACAGAAAAAACAACCATCCTCCCTTAAGGCGGTGTCACACGAGCGATTTTCCGTCAACTTTTACGGGCAATTGCAGTGTGGGAGCTTCAAAATAAAAGATCCATAAAATATAAAATGCCTAACATAACCAACCTTCGATCTAGTTTCCGATTCCAATGCGACGGAAGAGCCTCAAAATAATACGAGTAGAAATAAATTGTTCATCGAAAATTGCCGGGAAAAGTGATCGTGTGACACCACCTTACAGTCCGCAAATATCAAACCCCAATACAGATGACAATGATGTGAGTTGAGGCAGGAAGCATCTGTTAAAGGCTTCATTATATTGTTCGACAAGTTTGAGAGAGCGAGAGCGAGAGCGAGCGCGAGCGAGAGGTTGGTTAAACCTTTGAAGTCACTGAGATAATTTGTATGTTGAATTCCGTTAGAGATAGTAAGAGTGTGTGGTGGTGGTGGGGGGGGGGTATGTGTGTGTGTGTGTGTGTGTTTAAGTGAGTGTGTGGTAGCGTGCGTGTGTGTGTGTGTGTGTATGTGTGATAGTGAGTGTAAACTTGGTTATACTGTATGTGTATAGTAGACATGTAGAGAACCAAAGTATACATTAACTCGACGAGGTTAATGGTGTGGTAATGTGGGTGTGGTAATGTGAGTGTGGTAATGTGGGTGTGGTAATGTGGGTGTGGTAATGTGAGTGTGGTAATGTGAGTGTGGTAATGTGAGTGTGGTAATGTGGGTGTGGTAATGTGAGTGTGGTAATGTGGGTGTGGTAATGTGGGTGTGGTAATGTGAGTGTGGTAATGTGAGTGTGGTAATGTGAGTGTGGTAATGTGAGTGTGGTAATGTGGGTGTGGTAATGTGGGTGTGGTTATGTGGGTGTGGTAATGTGGGTGTGGTAATGTGGGTGTGGTAATGTGGGTGTGGTAATGTGGGTGTGGTAATGTGGGTGTGGTAATGTGAGTGTGGTAATGTGGGTGTGGTAATGTGGATGTGGTAATGTGAGTGTGGTAATGTGAGTGTGGTAATGTGGGTGTGGTAATGTGGGTGTGGTTATGTGGGTGTGGAAATGTGGGTGTGGTAATGTGGGTGTGGTAATGAGGGTGTGGTAATGTGGGCGTGGAAATGTGGGTGTGGTAATGTGGGTGTGGTAGTGTGCCTGTGGTAATGTGAGTGTGGTAATGTGGGTGTGGTAATGTGGGTGTGGTAATGTGGGTGTGGTTATGTGGGTGTGGTAATGTGGGTGTGGTAATGTGGGTGTGGTAAAATGGGTGTGGTAATGTGGGTGTGGTTATGTGGGTGTGGTTATGTGGGTGTGGTAATGTGGGTGGGGTTATGTGGGTGTGGTAATGTGGGTGTGGTAATGAGGGTGTGGTAATGTGGGCGTGGAAATGTGGGTATGGTAATGTGGGTGTGGTAATGTGCCTGTGGTAATGTGAGTGTGGTAATGTGGGTGTGGTAATGTGGGTTTGGTAATGTGGGTGTGGTAATGTGGGTGTGGTAATGTGGGTGTGGTAATGTGGGTGTGGTTATGTGGGTGTGGTAATGTGGGTGTGGTAATGTGGGTGTGGTAAAATGGGTGTGGTAATGTGGGTGTGGTTATGTGGGTGTGGTAATGTGGGTGTGGTTATGTGGGTGTGGTTATGTGGGTGTGGTTATGTGGGTGTGGTTATGTGGGTGTGGTTATGTGGGTGTGGTAATGAGGGTGTGGTTATGTGGGTGTGGTAATGTGGGTGTGGTAATGTGGGTGTGGTAATGTGGGTGTGGTAATGTGGGTGTGGTAATGTGGGTTTGGTAATGTGGGTTTGGTAATGTGGGTTTGGTTATGTGGGTTTGGTTATGTGGGTTTGGTTATGTGGGTTTGGTTATGTGGGTTTGGTTATGTGGGTTTGGTTATGTGGGTTTGGTTATGTGGGTTTGGTTATGTGGGTTTGGTTATGTGGGTTTGGTTATGTGGGTTTGGTTATGTGGGTTTGGTTATGTAGGTTTGGTTATGTGGGTGTGGTTATGTGGGTGTGGTTATGTGGGTGAGGTAATGTGGGTGTGGTAATGTGGGTGTGGTAATGTGGGTTTGGTTATGTGGGTTTGGTTATGTGGGTTTGGTTATGTGGGTTTGGTTATGTGGGTTTGGTTATGTGGGTGTGGTTATGTGGGTGTGGTTATGTGGGTGTGGTTATGTGGGTGTGGTTATGTGGGTGTGGTTATGTGGGTGTGGTTATGTGGGTGTGGTTATGTGGGTGAGGTTATGTGGGTGTGGTAATGTGGGTGTGGTAATGTGGTTGATGTTGTGGGTGTGGTAATGTGGGTGTGGTAATGTGGGTGTGGTAATGTGGGTGTGGTAATGTGAGTGTGGTTATGTGGGTGTGGTAATGTGCCTGTGGTAATGTGCCTGTGGTAATGTGGGTGTGGAGATATGGGTGTGGAAATGTGAGTATGGTGATAATTTCCTCTCTTTGGTAATACATTCTACATGATCAGAGAAAAATCTTCTCGTTGTTTAATAAGCGAGGACCCAAAATGGCTTCCAAATATAAAGATGGACACTCTCTCTTGCAACTTGACCTCTACTCTCCACCACATAACTTTGTTCCACCCGTGGTCCCTTCCCTTTCACCACTGACTACTTGCGAGTGTCAGGCTATAAGGAAGTGGGAGCCGTAAACATTGATATTAAACCGAAATGCTATAATAATGTAGTCTTCTGATGGATGGAGAGTATGCTGAATTGGAGTTTGTTTATAGAAATACTACTGCCATAATTTTGCTTGTAAGTCGGCTAAATATTGATGGCTACATCCCTAAATTCCTTATTGACCGAAACTAGCAATTTTAAGTGGTCAAATTCACCGTCTACATCCAACAGTCCTATGCTCCACATTCCTCAGAAATCTGCCTTGCACGTCTCCACCTGTCTCTTCCATATGCATCTTTACGTACATCTCTGTCTCACTTACACATCCCCCCTCCACATCTCTTCAACATTCTGGCCACTACTTTCTCTTCCACATCAACCTTTACCATAGTTACTACACTTGCCCATCCCCCACACACAAACACCTCTACATTCTGCCCACTACCTCTAACTCTTTAGCATCTCTACTCCACTTACACCCCCCCCCTCCCCTCCTACACACACAAGCACCTCTACATTCTGCCCACTACCTCTAACTCTTTAGCATCTCTACTCCACTTACACCCCCCCCCCCCTCCTAAACACACAAACACCTCTACATTCTGCCCACTACCTCTAACTCTATAACTTCTCTACTCCGCTTACCCCTCTCCCCCCTACACACACAAACACCTCTACATTCTGCCCACTACATCTAACTCTTTAACATCTCTACTCCGCTTATCACCTCCCCCCCCCCTCCTCCACACACACACAAACATCTTTACATCTCCTCTACATTCTGTCCATTCTAACTCCACTTCTCTAAAAAAAAATCCACATTCCACACCTTTCTACCTTCACTCTTCCACTTAACCCTCTCCGACATATGACGCAATTTTGAGCCTATTAGGGATACTTTAAAGCCTTTGTTACTAGGGGTATTTAGAAACCTTTAGTTTAGTTACTTCAACCTCTGCAGTTGTCTTTGAGGTAGCTGTGGGCAGAAAACTAATTTTTGGAGAGGTAATTAGAAGAGTGAGAGAACTCTATTTCTTATTGCTCATCTGGCAACCTCTGCGTCATATGAGTCTGAAGGGGTTAAGGGGTCGGGTGGGGTGGGGTGGGGGATGGGGGGAGGTCTCTGGACCTCCTTCTCCATCATGTTAATCTAAGTGATGATGAACGATAAATACCTTGTCCTAAAAAATGAAACTAAATTTCTTGGCATATTCATAGACAATAAACTAAATTTTAAAAACCATATCAATCTCATTAAGAATAAGATCAACAAGCAATGTGGAATTTTATACCATACTAGAAACTCATTGACAATTAGTGCCCGCAAACTTGTCTATTTTTCATTGATATATCCATATCTAACTTACTGTCACACAGTTTGGGGAGCGGTTTGCCAGACAAATATCAAACCAGTCGTTACGGCACAGAAAAGGGCAATCAGAACAATAGCTGGACTAAAAAAGTATGATCACACTCATGATGCCTTCTGCTTTTTGAAGTTGCTTAAGTATAGTGAACTTAATACATATTTATGTGCTCTTTTTGTGTACAAGTCCATTCATAATTTTACAACCCCCATGTTTACATATAGAGCCAACCAAAGATATCCACTTACTGTAGATCAAACAATTTATTAAAGCTTCCAGCTGTAAAATCTATCCAGTCGAAATCTTGTATATCATATCATGGCGTCAAAATGTGGAATGGCTTATCCACGTATCTTCATAGCTCACCCTCTCTTTTGTCTTTTAAAAATACACTCAAACATTATTTATTCTCATCATATAGTCAAGTATAATTGGTATAATTAAGTTTTACTGCTAAACCAGGTCCCATTTTTTTTTTTTTTTTGGCTGCACGATTTTTGCTAATTTTTTATGAATATTGCTATATTCACCATTGAGTGCGATTATTATTATTATTATTATTATTAGGGGTTCGACCCCTACGGGGAACCCCTATTGTAATCATTAAACCCGGTTATTCATCCAAATTCTTCTTACACGCCGGTTTTGACGCAATAACTCCAGAACCGCTATTTGGATCGGGATCAAACTTTGACAAGAGGTGCGTTTTTGTATTGGGCAACTTTTGATATGCTAAACATCCGGCATGGCGGCCAAAAAGGATCGTGGCAGCCGATTTCCCGAAAAATTTGACGCCTAAATACCGTCTCTCCCACTCATAGGAAACGATTGGGCTTTGGCATATGGACTCCACTACTAATGCTCCGCAAATGTTATAGAGAAGGTTTTGCTTTTGCACGTGGGTTTTTTCCGGCAATCTTGTAAAAACCTCGAATTCTACTTAAAATTCCACATCTTGAAAACTAAGCCGATGACCAAAGCCATGCTTACGTAGTTGAGTGAGGCTCGCGATTCCAAACGTTTTGATACCAAAAGAATATAAATGGGTGGAATAGTTTGGCCGCAGCATTGAAAACTGTCTATTCTTAAATGACTTTAAAACCGCATTCGTACTACCCACACAAAGTTTACCGTCTACAGTCTATAGGCTTACACGCATCCCCCAGTTTTGCTTAATAACATAGTCGATTTATTATTCAGATCTATTATTTTTTTTATTTAACTCTCTCAAAACAGTTCGAGTCCCTACGAATTCCACCAATTATTTAGCCAACCTACCTATAAATACCTACACTACCAAATAATAATGATAATTCAAATTTAGTTTTGGTGAATAGCAGAGTATTGGCTAAGGTTTTTAACAATTCCTCCCTTTGCCAAATGCTTTGTTTAATAACAATGATATGGACCTTTAAAGTTTTGGCAACTGCATGTGTGACTTACCCTGCCCTTCTTTCCTACCTCCATCCTCCCTCATATCTAGCAAATGTATCAACATCCACTCTAGTGAACTTTCGGTATTTAGTTTATTCAGCTTAATACTATTTATCCACATAAAATAGAAACCTATCACGATTTTTGTCTAATACAACCATAGACAGTGCTATTACATATTATTTGAACATGATGTCGAATTTAGCAGTTGCTGTTTACCTTGAACAGTAATGACAGGACCGAAAGCTTCTCTTGCCGTGTAGTACTCAAAGAAAGCAGGGTTACTTAAGCTGGCCCATACCGAACTGTTACCAAGTCAAGAGACTCAGAGGTAACTTTCACAATGCATTATAACCCTAGACAGACACCAATATACCACTTAATCATAAAAATAACACTACAAAAAAGATAGGCAAATATTATATTAATATCCTAGGTATTTGAAATTATGCAAATGAGTAAAATCCATTATGATATAATGATAATGGGGTGTTTAGTATCTGGCAACAGTGTTGCACTATAATTTTCTGAACGTATGCTAACTTCGGAATAGTTATCCCATTAATATACACATCTATCACTATTTAAATTTAATACAACCATACACAGTGCTATTACATATTATTTGAAAATAATATAGGATGGTCTTTCCTTTAAACCATTGTCTATATCTATTCACGAAAAATATAGGCCTAGCCTAGGCAGTGCTGCCGGTAGGTACGAATTTATCAGTTCGAATTTTGATGTGAGAGAGGGATTAGGCCTAGGCCTAGCCTAGGGCTTAACATGGGATACTGTTTGGGGGTTGGGAATAGGCTCAGGCTGTTTTAGGCCTAATTAGGTAAAAATAGTCAAATCGAGACAATTGCACAGCCAACATAGCCTAGTAAGCAAATATTTTACCAATCTACAATAGGCCTAGTCTATTCGCTGTAAGTAGGCAAGAAATCATGACCTATAACCTCTGTAACTAAAAAAACAACTAGAGTGATCAAGCTAATATGTCTACCATTTGGGAAGAGTCAGTAAAGGAATAGCCTAGATGTGGAAATTTACAGCCAATTTGCTCTAGCCCTTTTTGAGATACAGAGGTTAGAGGTCATGATTTCTCGCCTACTAACAGCGAATAGACTATACCAGTATGTGTTTTCAACACACAAATTTGTGCATCAATTAGGCCTAGCCTACATTAGGTTTTGGCTGGCATAGGTAGGCTACTCTTAGCTTAATTAGGCCTGCCATAAGAATGATAAGATATTAGGCCTTGGCCTATGAATACAAAATGTATCATCCTTTTTTAGTAGATGCCTAATGGTGTGTTAAGCACATGTTAACATGTATAGGCCTATTGCCTCAATAATTACTTTGTGTGTCATAAAGAGCTATTAAGCCAATCCCACTAAGTGTGAAAGGCTTCAGTAATTGAGTAAGACAAGAAAGGAAGGCAAGAGTTGTGTTAGCGGGCATACTGTCCACTTTGTTAACATAGTCGCATGCTCGCAGTTACATTCGCGTCTAATTTGACTGCTGATATTTGCCCCTGCTGGTAATATATATGATGATGACAATAAGTCATGGGGGGTGAGGGAGGCAGAGCCCCCCTCCGACCGGTAACAAATCAATTTACTCAACACCTGGCCGTGGGATATAATAATGGGCTGAGGGGAGCATTGCCCCCTCACCCCCCATGACTTATTGTCATCATCATAATTACATATTACCAGCAGGGCCAAATAATAGCAGGCAAATTAGACGCGAATGTAACTGCAAGCGTGCCTAGGCTTATGTAAGCAAAGCGGACGGTACGCCCACTAAAACAACTCTTACCGGATTTATGAATGGGATTGATCATTGATAATCATCAGTTAGGCTAGTTGGGAAATTAATGTATTATTTATACCTTAACTACAGTATATTGTTCTACTTTACCATGCCTACTCCTAGGCAGAGCTAGCCAAACCAAAATACCACACTTTACTATGCCTACACTTTGGCAGTTCTAGTCAAGCCAAAATGCCAGACTTAGGCCAAACTTTTCAAAATACTGTAGGCCGAGAGTAATATTTTTTACCCACAACACATCAAGGCCTAACTTTTCAAAATCCGGTAGTTATTGTATCCCACGGCTAGGTGTTGGGTAAATTGTTTTGTTACAATAATGGGGAAGGATGGGGTAGAATGTAGAATTCGGGCGTACCGCCAGCCTTGTTTATACTATGCAGAGCGGCGTCGGACACTAGCCATCATGTTCCCGTCTATTTGGCTGCCATTGGATACAATAATATGTTGAGGGGGGCTTTGCCCCCCCTCACCTCCCCCCCCATGACCTATTTTCACCATCATATATATTGCCAGCAGGGGGCAACTAACCGAAAAAATCGCCGTCAAAATAGACGCGAAGTTAACCGCGGCGATCGCCCTATGTAAACATGACGACCGTAAGCCCGGAATCTACATCCATCCCGAAGGATGTAGTATCCGGGCGTACGGTCGTCATGTTTACATAGGTTGATCGCTCGCGGTTAAGTTCCCGTCTATTTTGATGGCTATTTTTTCAGTTATTTGCCCCCTGCTGGCAATATATATGATGATGACAATAAGTCATGGGGGGTTAAGGCCTATTACTGTATCCTACGCAGTCAACAAAAATGGAAGTGATTCTTTAAAAAAAACATAGGTAGGGATGTAGTATTCGGGCGTATCGCCCTCCTTGTTTACGCTAATAATAATAATAATAATAATTATTCAGTTAGCATTTTACAATGTTGGTACCACATAATATGTTACAAATATGACATGTACCAGCTTTGCATAATTCCAACTAAGGATAGCCCAATAAGGCCATTAGGCGTATTTCCATTGGGGTCCTTGTGTACCGTACTTTCAGGCTCGCAATCACCTCCCCTTTTATTTTGACTGCTGTGGGAATCCCCCCCACCCCATGACTTATTGTTATTATCATATACCGGTATCCTATAGTGCCAGCAGGGGGCTAATTACAGAGAAAAAAGTAAAAATAGACAGAAACATAACCACCAGAACACAACGTAAACATGACGACTGTACGCCCGGATAGTACATCTTTCCCAAAATACATTACCGGTACCTATACCTATAGGCCTAAAAATAAAAAATAAAAATATGCTAAGCCTATTTTGAAAAGTTAGGTTTAGCTAGCACTGCCTAGGTGTAGGTATGGTAAAGTAGAACAATATGCTGAAGTTAAGGTATAAATAATACACTAATTGGGATGGATGTAGAGTCCGGACATACGGTCGTCATGTTTACATAGGTCGATCATTGCGGTAAGTTCGCGTCTATTTTGACGGCGATTTTTTTTTGTTGTTTGCCCCCTACTGGCAATACATATGATGATGTCAACATGTCATGGGGGGGGGGGGGGGGGGGGGTGAGGGAGGCAAAGCCCCCGCTCAACATAATATTGTATCCAATGGCACTCAAAATAGACGGGAACATTATCGCAAGCGTCCGACGCCGACACCGCCGCCGGCATGTTTACATATGTCGATCGCCGTGGTTAAGTTCGCGTCTATTTTTAAGGCGTTTTTTTCGGTTATTTGCCTCCTGCTGGCAATATATATGATAATGACAATATGTCATGGGGGGGTGCCCCCCCCTCAACATATTATTGTATCCAAAAGCAGTCAATGCCCGAGAGGGAGTAGTTGGAATATAGAAAAAAAAAAAAAAAAAAAAAAAACGGGAACATGATGGTAAGCGTCCGCCGCCACTCCGCGTAGTGTAAACAAGGCTGGCGGTACGCCCGAACACTACATTCTACCCCACTAATTTTCCAACTAGCATAACCGATGATTATCGATGATCAATCCCAGTCAGAAACGTCCATACTTCCCTCCCATAAGTCAATGTCGGGATTACCACACTGTCATGCAAGGACTTCTTTACTTCCATGCTGACCACCCTATTTCTTCTTACTGCTTTCAGAGTTCCTACAATGCTCTTCCCCTGTTGCACTCTCTCCCACACTTCTTCATCCATAGGCCTCTCACATCTTTACTTGTGACGTCTACCAGCGTTGGCAGAATCGCCTCTCGCTAGCCACTAGCGCTCGCCAGGGACATCGAAATGGGCTACAGTTATCAGAGAATGTTGTTCTTTCTTTCCTAGTAATCGCATTGTCACAGACAGTCCAGTGGTGGTCTTTGTTTTCGTCTGTGACAACGGGTTATATTTTACATCAACAGTAGTGATAATAGTACCAGCGTGGGAATGAGAAAGACTTTCAGAGCGAGGAGGTACTATTGGACGGCGTGTCTGGCGGTGTCGTGTGGCGCCTGCTGTCTTGTGACGTCTCGGCCCGTGATTGGCCGACCATCGCGCCTTTGCGGGCTCCTGTGTAACTTACCTCCTCCATGAGGGTCCCCAGGAGCTGTCCTCGTCAGGACAGGCTTGGCGCGCGTGCTTCTAACATCCCTTTGAATACTCTCTCCCGATCACCCCCTTTACCACTGTTTCTCTCACTCGATTCTCTCTTTCCATACTCTAACCTTTATTAACTGCACAACATTCCCCTTGGGTTCTGCATACGGTTTTCATAGCCGGCCCATTGTATTGCATGCGCCGTCCTCAGAGATATTTATATGTACTTAGAATAGGTTTTGAGGGTTCTTAGTTAGTATAGGTTAAGAACTTGGTGTATCTCCATTATTGATTTAATGTTTCTGCTCTTTTATTTAATGCTAGACTGGGATAAGGTAACTGTAGTCGTTGTCTCCGATGTGTGTACGGTTTGCTTATACCTACACGACTTCGACCGGTCCTGTGATAGCCTGGGTTGTCTTTTCGGTTGCGTCCTTTGCGAGTGCAGCATTGTGTTGACTGAGGGTTTTGGCCTGTACCAGTTCCACACTTTGCTGCCTCTTTGCTTGTCTTTAGAGGGTCGCCAGGATAGAACCAGATACTTGTGATCTGGATCTATCGAGAGAGCACCCTAGTCAATTAACGTAACTTAAAGGATGCAGTCTTAAGGACATCGCTAGGCTACGAGCCTGTCTTGCTCAACCCCAGTTCCTTATCTAGAGTGTTCCAGCTAGACATTATTAATTGAGTAGACACTTGTTAGTATTTAATATAAGCTCTTTGATATGTACGCATTATTATTCACAGCATTTATTAGTCTAGGTTGTTGTTGAGCCGCACAACCATAGCAGACTGTTTCGTTGATGAGGAAGTACTTCTTTTAGAGTCGAGCATTGCTACCGTTGCGCATTTATAGTATTCTCGTGTCAGTTAACATTATATGTCCTATCTTTTAGTGTATTCGATTTACATGTGTGGTGTCCTGCCTCCTGCCTTTATATAGTTCAAGATCAGTACGAGCATCTTATGAGCATCAGGCTTTCTTCAGAAGTTTCCAGGTCTATGCTGTAGGACTATACTTCACTTTCTTTCAGATAGGAGTGAAGAGTTTATTGTTGTTTAGAGTAACTGTATTGAAGCATCTTTTTATTGTATTAAATCTCGCAGTGATTTAATTGATCTTTCCATAGATTCCTTTTTATGCATTTTAACGTAACTTGCATCTTGTTTGTTATCAGGCTATACCAGTGCCGGTTAGCCTGAAGTAGAGTACATTTATGCCCAGTTAAGGATACCCCGCTATCGCAGATTAACTCTGGAGGGTATAGGTGTTTTGTTCGCCGGCATATAAGTTTGAGGGTTTGGATCTAGCGTACCGTTGTTGCATAGTGCCCTATTACTAGTCCAATCATTAAGTGCCCTTGTTTTATTTGTAGTCCCGGTCATAACATGCTCAACACACTGCCCAAATACTTAAGGGGACCGACCGGTTAATTTAGGCTTAAAAAAATCGAAATCCTGAAAACACCAATAGGTGTTTACTCAACAAGAGTCAACATCCCTTCATAAGCCAGTGAAATGTTATTAGTGAAAACCCATTGGAAATAGTATTTTTTGATGTTTTCCAAACTTTTCCTGTAATTCTAAAAACGTTATATAGCGAACTTTGAAATTAACATGCTCAGTAACTACTGGTCGTACGAGGAGCATACCGATATAAATCGAAAGAGCGTAAGCTACTCTACAACCTCCCATACGCTTTATCTTCTACTTTGCCATGTTCCCGCATAAAATATTGCAAATCTAAAAAACAAAAGTAAAAATGTTCACCTAATGACCTTAGACTTTCACCTGTTTTTCT
The DNA here is from genome assembly GCA_032716605.1 of Paralithodes platypus. Classification (NCBI taxonomy): domain Eukaryota; kingdom Metazoa; phylum Arthropoda; class Malacostraca; order Decapoda; family Lithodidae; genus Paralithodes; species Paralithodes platypus. Next base: position 27,671,620 of record CM064483.1, on the reverse strand, counting down.
CAGAACCTATATTGCCACACTATCGGATGTTATTTTACAGTTATTATTGGACCTATAGGAATGGTGTATATACCATTGGAAAGGTAATTAAAAACACTAAAAGGCCTATCAACCAAATTTACTCTAATAATTTAAAAAATTTCACAATATGTCGTCAAAGTTGTAATTTTTGTATAAATATATTCGCCTGAATCCGTCATCACCTAAATCGAACAAATACACAAAATATATAAAATGTGTTTTATAGAAACTATAGATACACCTTTTGTGAGTTGTTTGATCACATAAAACATGTGCTATGGGGATTTCTGTAGGAGTTTATCATTTTCTGCAGTACTATGATTTTCAATTTTGTTTTACCTAAATTGCAAGAAAAAAGCAAAAATAAAATAAAATATTTTTTGTTATCTAGTTTTATGGTCATATACACCTGTGCCAAATTTAATTTAAATTGATAGTAATACCTGGAAGTAGCGTAATTATCCGGTCGGTCCCCTTAAATGAGCTGACATTCTTCATAGCCGTTCAACCTCACCTCACACTCTATGGTTGCACCCCTTTCAAAGACCATAACATTGCTCTTCCTAGCATTTACCTCCAGATTCCGTTTTTCACACACTGTTCCAAACATATATACCTGACCTTGTAACTCCCATTCACTATCGCTCATCAGAACTGTATTGTCAGCAAACAGTAGTATTGTACTGTTCAGGCAAGTTCCACTTGTTTCCTTCCCTTATCAGCGGTACACCAACATCCGCTGCTCTTCCTTGTATTTCTTTCATGACTCCATCCATATACTGTACTGGTATATATTGAACAACCATGGGGACATTACACACACCCTTGCTTTAACCCAACATTCGGATCAAAGAACTCACTCTGTTAATTAGCCACACATACTGACACCTTTGCACCCTCATACATGCTCTTCACTGCTTTCAGCAACTTGCCATCTACTCCGTATATTCTCAGAACCGGTACTTTCCACATACCTTCTCTATCAATTCTGTCATAGGCCTTCTCCAAGTCCATAAATGCAGCATACAACTTTTGTCGCTTCTCCAGATATTTCTCCACAACACATTTCAGGGCAAAAATCTGAGCTACTCATCCTCTTCCCTTCCTACATAACAGTATGCTAACCGTTTTCCCCAGCAACACTGGCTGAAAATGCCCAAACATATTACATGTCCTCTTTTCAGATTTATCTAAAATATGTAAAATTACACCAAATACCAACTACAGTATCACTGAAATCAATAAAACACACTAACAGGATAAATAAATGGAAGAAATACTCCACAAGATTAATATGTTAACCCTTTACCCAGCTATACTGACTGAAAATAACTAAATAGATTGCCTGTGCTCTTCAGATTTATACATACATACATACATAACATTTTAAGACTGAGTGCTCCACACAGATGTGCAGTTTCAGTCTCTTGTCCTAATGGCGGCGTTCCAGGCAACCCTGTTAAGGGATGCTTCACTTGTCAAGTTTTTGGATTTGAGATCGGCACGTATAGTCCGATCCCAGGTCTTACTCGGTCCACCCCTTGGTGCAGCTCCCTCCACAATCGCAGACCTGCATCTTTTCACCCAATTTTGTTCATCCATTCTCTCCACATGTCCATACCATCCCAGTTTACGCATCTCCTCGCTAATACTCTTTATACCTAAACGTCTCCTCAGCTCATCATTTGTTATTCTGTTGACATCCTCTATCTGAAATATGTAAAATTACACCAATTACCAACTACATTAGCACAAAAATTAATAAAGTACCGGTACACTAACAGGATAAAGAAAATGTAAGAAATAGCCCTAAAGATGAATTTATCTATCTATCTATTGACGGATGCCTTGATCCCCGAAGGATTGGCCACGAACGAAACACCCCTATGCACCTCTGTCCCCAGTCAGTCGACGCCCCTCCTCCCATCCAGCACCGCTTTCACGCATATACTTCTTAACTCCATCCTTCCACCTCTCTCTCGGTTTATTTCTCCCTCTGTCCTTCCACCTCACTCGTACACTCTCTTAGTCATTCTCTCGCTTCCCATACCTTCCACATGGCCGAACCTTCTCAAGGTGTTCTTTTTCGCACTTTCCAGTACATTCACACCACACCTCTCTCGTACTTCCTCATTCGTCTGTCTATCCCTCCATGTAACTCCGCACACACTTCTCGAGTAACTAATTTCCATCCCCTTTCACTCTTGGTTTGAATCTCTCCAACAGCGTCTATGCTTTGCTCCCGTAAGTCAATGTCGGGATTACCACACTGTCATGCAAGGACTTCTTTTCTGTCATGCAAGGACTTCTTTACTTCCATGCTGACCACCCTATTTCTTCTTACTGCTTTCAGCGTTCCTACAACCCTCTTCCCCTGTTGCACCCTCTCCCGCACTTCTTCATCCATACTCACATCTTTACTCAACACACTGCCCAAATATTTGAATGAGCTGACATTCTCCATAGCCACTCAACCTCTAGGATCAATTCTCTTTCTAATTTACATCAACGACATAGATGAGGGTCTCACCTGTAAAATCTCAAAAATTTGCTGACGATACAAAAATTGCAAATAGCATACTTTCAAAAGAACAAGTTGACGATATGCAACACAATCTAGATAAATTGTCACATTGGGCCCAAATTTGGCAAATGAGTTTCAATGCGGATAAATGTAAAGTACTACATATCGGATACCTAAATGAGAAAGCAAACTATTCGATGAATGGCACTCAGCTTAAGAATGTAAACAGAGAAACCGATCTGGGAGTAACAATATCGAGTAACCTAAAACCGAGTCAACAATGTTCAGAAGTTGTTAAGAAGGCAAACAAAATAATTGGCTTTATAGGCAGGTCATTTGAGCATAAATCCAAAGACGTTATCCTAACCCTTTACAATTCCTTAGTCCGCCCTCTTCTGGAATACTGCGTACAATACTGGTGCCCTTATTACCAAAAAGACATAAACAAGCTAGAACGAGTTCAACGTAGAGTTACCAAAATGATACCTAGCCTAAAGAACAAACCATACGAAGAGCGTCTTAGAGAATTAAATCTATTTCCTTTAACCCAGCGCAGGAGGTGACTTAATTCAAGTGTTCAAAATCATCAAAGGCATCGACAATATGAACTGTAGTAAGTACTTCACTATCGACCAATCTAATTACACGCGGGGAAATGGTTGCAAAATTATTGGTAAATCTTTTAACTAACACGAATCTAAGAATTTCTTCTTCAATCGAGTTGTCAACTTGTGGAATGGGCTTCCCCGAGACGTTATAGACTGCAGCACCGTTGATTCATTTAAACTCCGCCTAGACAAATATCTCGCATCAAACCCGCGACGGACTGCGTTTGTAAATGAATAACTTTATTTTATCCTCCCCTCAGTTACTAATCCATATGTCCCCTACTAACTTCCTAGTCCTGCCACGGACATTAGTTCCAGGGCAGTAGTTCCCTTTCCAATGTTCCCTTACCCACTCTAAACCACTGTTTGGACACTTGATCCTCAGTGTTTTGGAGGACAAGCAGCCTAGAAGGGTCACTAGATCTGTTGTTGCTTGATTTTCTTTGTACTACTCTTTGTACTTTGTACAACCTCACTTCACACTCTGTGGTTGCACCCCTTTTCAAAGAGCATAACCTTGCTCTTCCTCGCATTTACCTTCAGATTCCGTTTTTCACACACTGTTCCAAACATTTTACCAGACCCTGCACTTCCCATTCACTATTGCTCATCAGAACTGTATCATCAGCAAACAGTAGTATTGTACTGTTCAGGCAACTTCCATGACTCCATCCATATATATATTGAACAACCATGGGGACATCACACACCCTTGCTTTAACCCAACATGCAGATCAAAGAACTCGCTCTGTTCATTCTCCACACATACTGATACCTTTGCACTCTTATACATACTCTTCACTGCTTTCAGCAACTTGCCATCTACTCTGTATATTCTCAGTACTTTCCACATACCTTCTCTATCAACTCTGTCATTCCACTCGTTGCCTTCCCTTATTAGTGGTACACCAACATCCACTGCTCATCATTGCATTTCTTTTATGACTCCATCCATATACAGTATATATTGAACAACCACGGGGACATCACACACCCTTCCTTTAACCCAAAATTCAGATCAAAGAAGTCGCTCTGTTCATTCTCAACACATACTGACACCTTTGCACCCTCATACATTTTAGAGCTTTTTTGGCCCGGGGTAATTACCACACCATCGCGTCCTAAGGAGTTTGAGGGGGTTAAATTGCTAGATACATGGAGGAAGAGGAATGCCAAGTAAAGCTAAACAAAAATATATAAGATATTTTTAACATGAGGTTGCTTATAATAATTTGTACCTCTGTAGTTCTCCATGGCTAATCAAAAAGGTCACATTCCTAAAAAGCCCCAACCAAAAAGGCCAAGCTTCTGTACAGAAAAAAGGCCACACACCATTACCCTTATGGTGACCCTATAAAATAATCAAAACAACCACACTTCTTAACCCAATTCCCGCGGGGCCCCTCATATGACGGAGACGATTTTCCGGCTATTTTGTAGCCTGCGAGCCAGGCCAGCTTTTGCAAGCAGCCCGGATGGACGTCAGCCGGAGCCTACAGGCCCCGCCATGACACTGAGGTTTGTGTGAGAGAGAGCTCACTTATGTGCAGCGTCACACATAGCGAAAACAGAAAATAATTGGTAATTTTTAGGCATTTCGCCTATCGGATTTGGTAATTTTTGCCCTTCGTTTGCAAGATCGTTACAAGAAAACCAGACGTCGTACTGGGATGATTCAGGAGTAATTTGAAAGCTATTACCGTACTTTCACGATTACATAATTGTATTACGCTCTGGCTTTTGCTTATGCATGAAAATGAGCAGGGAATGAAGGCAATTTCCGGCAATTATGCCTACTCTTACAGGATTAATAGCTTTAACCAAAATGGGCACACTCCTTAATGTTCTAAGTGGCCATAGCCAAAATGGCTACACTATATTCCTTCTGTACTTTCTCCATGCCCGATAAGATACATGATATTTTGATATATGTGACACAGCCCTTGTATCCAACACAATACCCTGCGTGCAACCCCGCTCGAACCCCGCACAACGTTGCTTGCAACTTTAATTATTATTATTATTATTATTATTATTATTATTATTATTATTATTATTAGTATTATTTATATTAATATTATTATAATTTCGCTAACACCTTCTCTTTTCACGAACTTTGTTTAAAAAATCCTGCTTTTGTAATAAACACTAGTTTAGTTTTTATGTAAAAAATCTATTGCATTTTATCATCTAGCCTTTGTTTTTCTCAAACAAATACTGTAAACAGTGTCTTAATTTTAGTTTATGCTTGGTGCCTCCTCAAGAGAGTATAAACTCTCAGGAGGCTCAGCCTTAATATTTGTATAACACATGTACTGTATATAAATGTATGTAATGAAAATGGGCTAAATAAACAATTCTTATCTATCTTAATTTGTCTTGAGATACTAAGACATTTTCCACATTAGACTGGCGAATTTAAGAACTTTCGTGCCTTTTAGGTGTCCATAGAGAGCCTGGTATTATGTTGTTTATTACTGAAAATGCACACATATCTCTAAGGGGGAGGGGGGGGGGGGTCTTGGGGGTATATTATAAGCTTGATGGAGGTTTGGGGAGGAAAGTAAATGTAATGGTAATTCTAATAATAACACAAATAAATAAATAACACAAATCTCCTTTGGGTTACACCCATTAGCCTACTCCTGTAGAGTTCCTGTATCATCTGGTTCCGTATAACACACACACACACACACACACACACACACACACACACACACACACACACACACATCCATCTCTCACTACTTTACCTCTTTACTCTTTAGTCATCTACATCCCCCCCCTCTCTCTCTCTCTCTCTCTCTCTCTCTCTCTCCCCCTATACCTCCTAGCCATACTACTCTTCCACTTAAATCCCTACACACAAACACACACAGACATCTCCGCACCATTACCCCCGTGGACTTACTGTCTCCTCGGGTTCTCTCACACACACTAAAGAATCGATAATTGGCCGGAGCTGTTGTCACCTCTCTTGCCCTCGCTCTCATTCTCTCTCGCTCGCTATCACTCTCTCTAGCTTGCCCTCATTCTCTTTCGCTCGCTCTCACTCCCTCTCGCTCGCTCTCACTCCCTCTCGCTCTTTCTCACTCCGTCTCGCTTGCTCTCACTCTCTCATTATCTATCTATTGCAAATTGTGTTGCTAACTGTCATTTTGTTGCTCACTGTAATTATATCGCTATCTATGTAATGATCTCGCTCATTCTCTCTCTCACACACTCTCAATCTCTCTTTCACACACTCACACATACACACACACACTCTCTCTCTCTCTCTGGCAGTACACCTATTTACTATCAAAGGAGTTTATAATAAGGCCCCCTCCTTACTCCATTTTTCTTCAAGTGCTTTTAACACCCCACACCAGTTTCTGCCTTAAGAGAGAGTTACATAGAATTGCATAGATACACAGACTGCACAGACATTGTTATCCCTACTAGACGGTCCGGACTTAATTCTAACATGGGATTTACTACACAGTGGGAGCTAAAAACAGCAATGCAGAAGGTTCTCTCCCCACTCAACAAATCCCTCCGACCTTGCGTCGGCATGAAATTTAGTAGAAGAAACAAGCCCCCCAGGAAAATGAGAACATTTCAACTGGGAAATACATAGTAAAGAACAAAGTTGAGAAATATTGTATACTACTGACACTTAACCTAATATAGTTTAAAGTCTATGTTACTCCAACTTCCTCGCAATGGATATCTAGCCTCTTCTTGAATGTGTAAATTGTATTATATTGTGCATCTTTCTCTGGCATTTATTTGTTTATTTTTTTTTTTATTTTTTTTGAGACTGTGAACGGAGGAAGAAAAAACACAGATAAAACAAAAAAGGTCCATGTGCCTAAAGACATCCTCCATTCATAAAATGTTTGTAACAACTGGATTTAAACTGTTGTAGATTGTAAGTTTGTGGAAAGCAACTCGAGGGAAGTGAATTCCAAAGAGTAGTATAGTAGTTCTGGGGATAAATTAATTTTGATAAGCAGAAGTTCTTCATTGTGGAGGAGAAAGTGTAAATTCATGGGCGCTTTCAGCTGCCCTAGTTCTACGGGGAAAGATGTGGAGAGGCGGCACAATTGAAGCAAGTTCCTCAGAACAATTGCTGTGAAAATATCTGTAGAATAATGCAAGGGATGCCACGTTTATTCGTATGGATAATGTAGGAAGGTCCTGTGTGATTGCAGGGTTATTGATTAATCTAATAGCTTTATTTTGAATTTTGTCCAACTGCCTCAATGCAACCACTCCACTTCCACTCCACAGAGGTGAACAGTAATCCATCTGAGAACGCACATGACTTTTATATATTACGGCCAACTGCTCGTCAGTGAAGAATTCTCGAACTCTCTTCCACTCGTTGACTACACTGTAGGTGAAGAAGCGCTTAATGACATCGAGATTCGCCTTCATGGTTATCAAATTGAATCCATTTCCACGAGATTATGAACTGTTATTGATTTTGAACAGTGCATCTTCATCAATGTTGTCAAAACCCTTTAACCCTTTATTGGCGGCGCGCAACTTATGTCGTGTGAAAGAAATTTGGACTAAGTGGCGGTTCACAACTTATGTCGTGTGCCATTTTCACCACGTAATGTTGCTGAGAGAGAGAGATAAGTGGTGGGAGGAGAGTAGCAAACGTATGACTGCTCCAGACCACCGCGGCGGACCTACTGACATGAATCCCACCCTCCCCCACCCTCATGCACTCGCTACACAGGGAATTAAGTAGGGAAACTACCTAATTACATGGTTTTTGCACTCGTGTTGCGCGATCGTTGCAAGAAAACTAGCGGGTCGTACAAGGATGGTTGGGGTGTCATTGGAAAGCTCTGTTTATGCCCTTTCAGGGATATATACTTGTTTTACGCTCTGGGTCTTATTTAGGCATGAAAATGATCACGTAAACAACCCTATTTAGGGTAAAAACACCCCGCTGGGCGGTACATATAAATTACCACCTAGGCCGTTCGTAAGGTGTTAATATCTTGAAACATTCAATTAATTGACCTCGCAATATTATTTTCTTAAGAGAACATAGGCTATATTTTTGTTTAATCTTTCGAGATAATGTCGGTATCAACCTTGTTGGTCTACCCTGTACTGACTCGAGTTTCTTAACCCTTACAGTCCCAGGCCCGAGTATATTCGTCAGTAGATGAGTAACTCTACAGTCCCAGGCCCGAGTACATTCGTCAGTAATGTATTTGTCTTGTAACTGCCTGTACAAGGCTTTATTTTTTTTTTTTAAACCTTGTAAAAAATAAAAAATAAAAAAAAGTGAGAGATCCAGTCTTGCCTCATCTTTTGAGCTGAAAAGGTGGTCTCTCCTACCATTTTCGCCACACTGCATGGGACTGCTGGGGACTTTTATTACTGTATCCTACGGTACTCAACGGGTTAATACCCTTGTTCATATATGGAGACCAAAACCGCACGCCATTGATGGGGCCTTAACATGCTTATAAATAACGGTACTATAATGTTCTTATTTGTTAAAGTTAAATACATGTGAATTCATCCGAATCCTCTATTGGCCCTGTTCGCAGCTGCTGCACAATAATCTGAGGTCCTTAAGTGTTCACATATTAGAGCCCCAGGTCTTTAACTAATGCAGTTGTTTTTATTTGTTAGCTGTTCTTCTTGTATTTATGTTTTGTTTTTACTACCTATTTGTAAGACCTAACAATTGTCAACATTTAATGGCACTGGCCATTTTTCTGACCACTCAACTATTCTGTATAAATCCGATTGAAGCTTATCTCTGTCTTCTTCGGTAAATAGTGAAATTACTACGAGAGAGAGAGAGAGAGAGAGAGAGAGAGAGAGAGAGAGAGAGAGAGAGAGAGAGATGGGAAGCGACTAATGGTAAACAAAACTTCTCTTTCCCCAAACTCCGACCCCCGCTTCACTATTCCGCACTCTTATAGACGGATGCACACGACCACATCTTTAGGTACCGTATATATGTAGTTTAGGATGGATCTCTAGGAAGCAAAGTGGTAAAACCGAACCTAATTAACCCTTTGACTTCTACGATTTCTCCCTAGCTGTATGAAATCCTCTATTGATAGACAGAATAAAAGGAAGAAAAACGTCCTCGAATGCCGAAGGGGTTAATATAATTGTCTGGCATTAACTCAGATACACGGTAATAAAATAACTGAGGCATTTATATTTTTTTTTTTTTTTTTTTTTTTTTCTATGTGATTGAGGGAGGCAAAAGGCATAACTGCCTATAGCGAGTGCCTCCCCCATAGTTGAAAGAGTGACAGGGCCAAAATCAAGGGACGTTCGAGCCAAAATGCCTGGACACACGGAGTTTGAAGCAATTTAAGTCATAGGAAGAGGGAAAGACTGATTCTGGGAGAGAGTTCCAGAGCTCAGCTGTTGAGTAGAAGAAAGTTTGAGAGTAACGTTTCACTCTTGGGTTGGAGAGTTGCACAGAGTAGGGGTGGGATTGAGTTGCAAGACGGGTACCACGTGCCCTACGTAAAGGAGGTGGTATGCACTGGGATAGCTCTGAGGAACACTGATTATTATAGTAGCGATAGAATAGCGAGAGAGATGCAACATTGCGGCGGAGAGAGAGAGATTGCAGAGAGTTGGTGAGTGGACGGGAGTTAATGATACGAAAGGCCTTCCTTTCAACTTTGTCTAGGAGAGCAGTGTGAGAGGAACCTCCCCACACATGTGAACAATACTCAATACATCAATATCTATTGATAGACAGAATAAAAGGAAGAAAAACGTCCTCGAATGCCGAAGGGGTTAATATAATTGTCTGGCATTAACTCAGATACACGGTAATAAAATAACTGAGGCATTTATATCTTGCCTAATATCTACCATTTACTGTATCTAACTCTCAGGCGGTGGAAAAAATAGCAAGAACACAGCGCCATGTATACACACAGGTTGATAAGAACAGGCAGTGGCGATCACTATACAAGAACAAACACAATAGGAAGTAAAAGACATGCGCAATTAACACAGAACGGATAAAATACTACCATAAAGATGTATATCAAAACATACAGACACGATAACAAACAGAAACAAAAATATATTGTAAAAAAGCGAACAGTACGGAGAATTATAATGAAATTACCTAAAAATGTAGCCCAAAACACTGAACAGGTTGGATAAATGTAGCCCAAAACACTGAATAGGTTGGATAAATGTAGCCCAAAACACTGAACAGGTTGGATAAATGCCAAAATATTAAAGCACACAAACAAGGATGTACATTGTTGTACAAGAAGAGCGGTGCCTCATAAAAACGAGAATAAGGAAGTAAGAAACAGGAAAGGAGGCAGACGTAATAAACAACAGGAATAAGGAAATGTACTAAAATAGCCATACACGATGAAGAACAAAATAATAGATGTTTATAACGATGTAACCGCATCATCATTATATTATTGATAATAATAATAAATACTACTATACTAATAATAATTATGATTATGATAATAATTTATTATTATTAATACAAATAATACAAAATATTATACAAATAATTATAAAAAAATATGATAAGTATATAACGTTGCAACCGCATTATAATCATAGTAATAATAATTATTATTATAATTATTTAAATAATAATAATATTAATAATAATTGTAATTAAAATTATAAGAATATTAATATACAAATAATAATACGAACAACAACAACAACAATAAAAAGAAGACAAATAAGTGAAAAAATATACATACATAATTATGAAGACACAGGAGCTAGGAATAAAAAAAAAAACACACATCTGATGAATATCTCTATATATTGCGCAGTGAAAACCTTCCGCAATTGACCACTTGCGAGTTTCTGCCTATAATGAAGTTGTAGCTGTTGATATCGATAGTTAGCAGAATTACTAGCTAAAATACGGTTGCAGTGAATTTATAAATACACCAAATCAAATTCAACATCCCCAGAAACCTGCATTATTATTACATTTTTGTTAAATATCTATGTTCAAGAGTCCAACTTCCTTATAGCCTGAAACTCGCAAGCAGTCAATTATCTCCCAAGTTAGCGTGAAGGTTAGGCTAACCAATGGACGAGTTCACACGTGGCTCATGTCCGCAATGTTTAGTCCGATTCGGGTTATTTATGGCAAATCTTACCACGGCTTATTAATGTCATTAACAATAATTACGGTTTCTTTCTGTTGATCATGGATGACGTCACTGATCAATGTAAGCTTTTGAAAGAGTTCAACAAGTATCTGTACAAAATTTTAAGTGACTTACCACATACCGGTAACTCGAATACAAGATACCCCTGTGTGAGCTTGCCCATTCGTACGCGAGGGTCCAATTAGTGAGCGATATTAATACAAAATGCCACCAAAATATATACGGTATAATTATATCGTTGAGTTATATTGAGTTTCTTCTGTTAGTGTGCTCCCTAGACCTACATCAACTTAGGCTCTGACCACCTCCCGATCATTATCACCACCAAAACCAGACTCACCCCAGCTAGCCACAAACACACATACACCAATTATAAAAGAGCTAACTGGGAAGCATTCACAAATGAGACAGAACAACACTTCACAACTCTAAACAGTACACCCATCACTAACATCAACAATGCTGTACACATATTCAATAAAACTATCCAAAACGCTGACAAGAAACACATTCCAAGAGGTAACAGAAAAAGACACAACCCCAACTTCACACCAGAAATTCAAAACCTCATCAGACAACGCGACACACTGAAACACTCCCCACACACAAGACATCACACAACACATTCAAGCACTCAACACCCAAACTAACAACAAAATACAAGAACAACAAAAACTAAATTGGAATAACTTCCTACAAACACTTGATCACAAAACAAACCCCCAAAAACTCTACAAAACACTAAACAGCATCACACTTTCCAACAGCAACACAACACAATCACATGCTGCAATCACAACAACAGACTCTACTCCTTCATGTACACAACAAGCAAACACTCTCATCAATCACTTCTCACATGTCAGCCACCTAAAACCTCACAAAGACGACCGACGTGTCATCCGACGTAAGAGACAATTCCCCACAGACCCTGACTATACACCCTTCAACAATCACCAGACAAAGCATATCATCAACAATCTTAAGCACTCACCCGCCTGTGGCCTAGACAACATAAGCAACATACACCTCAGACACCTGGGACCACAAGGCATACAAGCACTCACTAACATAATTATCAAACTACAGCTATTCACACAACACAATACCAGACATTTGGAAGCATGGTATCATCATCACAATCCCCAAACCCAACAAAGACCCCACGCTACCCTCCTCGCACCGCCCCATCACACTCCTTTGCTCCCCCTCCAAAGTCATGGAACGCCTAGTATTACAACTAATTACACCCGACCTACCCCTAGCTCCAACACAACATGGCTTTAGGCCACTGCACTCCACAAACACTCTTCTCACAGACCTTTTACACATAGAGCTTTTGATGGCATCAACTCAGCTAGACCACCACACAGATCACTATTAGCCACACTCGACATTAATAAAGCCTTCGATGCCATCCCCCGCCACAACCTAACAAACAAAATCTACAACACAAACATGCACAACAACACAAAAAGGTGGCTGGCCAACTTCCTAGCAGGCAGATGTGCACACGTATCTTTTGCCGGTCAGTCATCTAAAATCAGAAACTTTCCAAACGGAGTCCCACAAGGATCCGTTCTATCGCCCGCACTCTTCAATCTGTACATGCACGATATAACTACACCCAATACGCTCCAAATAAACTTAGCCTCCTATGCAGATGACATAACACTCACATGCACACACCATGACCCAAGAAGAGCAACAGATCTCCTTCAACCCTATCTCAACACACTACATGGCTGGTTCACTACAAACAGACTTAATCTAGCCCCAGCCAAATCCACCGCAACCCTGCTCACAAGCTGGACAGGAGAACACGAATACATCCCTCAGCTCACCATACACAACACACCCCTAACACATACACACACACCCAAAATCCAAGGAGTAACATATGATACTCATATGACATTCAAATAGCACACCACAAACATTAAAAAGAAACTGACACCCAGACTTAACGCCCTCAGGTCACTTGCTCACACAAAATTTGGACACAACAAAGAAACTACCACCACAGTATATAAACAATACATAAGATCAGTGATGGAATACGCAAGCCCAGCCTGGGCTTCTAACCTAGCTGAAACACATCATAAGACCTTACAGACTATTCAAAACAAAGCCCTGAAGATCATTACAGGCTGCACAGCTACTGCACCCACAGATCACCTACATCAAGAAACCAAAATCCTCAAAGTCAAAGACCATCTGGACATGAGAGGCATTCAATTCCTGGCAGCAGCCTCCACAAACCAAGACCACCCACTAAACTACATGGCAACACACCCACAGACACCAAGAAATATCAAAACAACACCCAGCACACGGTATCACACATAATTATTGTCCTCTCTCCCTCCCTGCCCACCCCGAACTAACTTCCAGAAGCACATCCATACTCATATCTCTCGCCAATCCATCCACTCACTCACAGACAACACGCAGCTGCATGCACGACCTCCCGAAATCCATCCTTCCGAATCCTCCCTCCCTCGCGAGGACAGAGTCCACCTGGCCAGGCTGAGATGCGGACACCATCCAGCTCTCCTGAGCTATCAGAAGAGACTGGATGACTCCGTTGTCGACGCCTGCCCGGGATGTAACACAGCACCCCATACCATTAAACACATCATAGAAGACTGCATCTCACACAACCACTTACGCCAACAACACAATCTACACTCAATGAGAGCTCTGTGGGAAAGCCCGATCGTGGCCATGGCCTTCCTCAGGGACTCGGGGCTGTTCGGCCAGGCAGCTTAGGGAACAACAACAACAACATCAACTTAATACGAACACCCCCACCTCACCCCTTCGAGATAAATTTGTACATTATTCGATAACAAAATTGTCCCGGCTTAAGGGGAGATGGGCCGTTTTTATGGTCCCCCTTCTTTCTCTTGTTTAGCCCCATTAGTTTTCAGTTTTTAGAATGTTTGCGCCATTAGTTTGTCGATTTTAAGACCTTTCGCTCCGATTCTTGTCTATATTAAGACCTTTCGTGCTATTTAGGTGTCTATTTTGTATCCTGGCGAACGATAGTGAGCCTGTAATTTTGGAAGAACCTGCCTTCGGCCGGGACATTTTTCTACCGAAAAATGTACAAATTAATCTAGAATGGGAATCTAATGGATATTATTTTAAGTTTGATGGAGGTCTACGGAGGAAACTAGAAAAATAATGAATACAGGACAACAAATGATCAAAAACTGAACCAGTTCCTCCTAAATTTCAGGTGAGCGATATTACTCGCCACGAAAATATCGACACGTATATGGCAGGAAAGGCCTTATAATATTGGCAAAGAAATGTAGCGAAAGGTCTTAAAATCGCCTAACTATTGAGCGATTGCCTTAAAATCGTAAAACTAATGAGGCTAAACATGGGGGAGAAGGGGATCCAGTAACAAAACCAAAAGTGATAATGCAGGTTAATTTTGATGCTAAATTACTAAACTAATTAATCAATCTCACCCTTCTATGAGTAGCATTCTTCATCCATGTTCGTGTACTGCTGGGGTCACCGTGTACGGATAGGTTCGTCTCCCGTAAATAAGTGACTAACAAAGAAACTTAGTACCCTGAATATTGTGATTATCGTGCAGTAAGTTCTTGTCTTTATATATTTGTCCTTATTCTATTAATTTTATTAGGTGTATTATATTTTATTGTTATATTTTATTTACTTATTTATTTATATTATAGTATTTTATTTGTATTTGTATATACTTGGATATTGTAACGGTTTCATCTTATTAATTTGTCGATTTTTTTCTTTTTCTGGGCGAGTGACAACGCACCTGTAACTTAGAAGAAATCGGCCTTCAGCCAAAACTGTTTTATAACAAAAAATTTACAAATTTAAATCGAAGGGGTTCAGTGGTGGGAATTTTTTAATTTGAAATAAGTCTGGGAAGGATTTAGTTAACCTAGGAAACAAACTAAAACACATTGCTCAAAACTGGCAAAAGCAAGCAAAATCCATATTAACAAATGTACGAAATACCATAATATTCCCCAAGACGTGAGAGAAAAGGATGTGATGGGGAGGGGGGGGGGGGGAGATAAGAGAATACAAATGTAATGAATCGAGAACTGTGGGATGGGAAGAAGAAGGTATAATGGTATAATGGTATAATGGTATAATGGCTGGGCGAATACATTCTTCCATGGATCAAAACAATAATAATAACCCTGTACGGTATGTGTATGTGTTCTCTTCTGAAGTTATACAAATGGTTTAATCTAATGAAGAACTTTTCCCCGCGATGTATTTTACATTTCAAACATTCATCTTAACCTAACATTCTCAAAAATGTTTCTGGCATTTTCTATTCCATCAACAACAATATTAACTTCAACAGAACAGAAACATTTGGACTACCACCACTTTCACCTACACCACCACCAATAACTACTAGAGCAATATACCTCCACCACTAACTAACACTACCAACAACAACAACCACTAGAGTAACACCACCACCATCACCAACAACAACAACAATAATAACAACTAGACCAACATCACCACCATCAACAACAACAAGGACAACAACTAGAGCAACACCATTTCCCCACTACTCCCTCAGCACCTCACATCACCACCACCACCATTGCCGCCACCAACATCACTACCATCATCAATATCCACTAACAACACCATCTTCACTCTCCACCAGTATCATAATCATCATTCACCACCACAATCATCACCATCATTCACCACCACCATCATCATCACTCATCACCACCACCATCATCACTCACCACCACCACCACCACCGTCACCACCACCACCATCACCACCACCACCATCACCATAACCACTACCACCACCAAAAACCACCACCACCACCACCATAATTCACCATTACCACCCCCACCACCATCATCACTACCACCACCCTCACCACCCCCATCATTCACCAGCACCTGTAATTATCTCCCAGGTGCCCCATACTGGTCACTCTACCTTCAGGAAGTGGGCGTGGGGCTGATTTAATGGGCGGCCGGATGATTTAGAGGGAGGGTGGGTTATTTAGAGAGTGGGTGGGTTAGTGGGTTGTTGGGTGGGCTATACTCTATTCGCTACAAGTAGGCGAGAAATCATGACCTCTATCCTCTGTAACTCAAAAAGGGCTAGAGCAGATTGGCTTTAAATTTTCTCATCTATTCCTTGACTGACTCTTCCCAAATGGTAGACATATTTGCTCGATTACTCTAGTAATTTTCGAGTTACAGAGGTTAGAGGTCATGATTTTTCGCCTACTTACAGCGAATAGACTATAGTAGATTGATGGTGCGTGATTAGTGAGTTGGTTACTTAGTAAGCTGGAGAGTGATTTAGAGGATTGGTGGATGATTTAGTGGGTTAGTAGGCGATTTAAATTGATAGTGGATGGGTGAGAGAGATGCGTGGGTTGGTGGTTTAGTATGGGTAGCTGGGGTGAATGGATGGGTTAGTGGGGGTGTGGGTGGATTACTGGGTGCGGGAGTGGGTAGTTCAGTGGGTGGGTGGGTGGTTTAGTGGGTGTGAGGGTAAGGGTCATGGGTGGGTGAATTTTTGGGTGGTTTATTATATGAGTGCTATAAACAGATGGGCTACAAACGAATGATATGACCAAAATTAAGAAATACCACTGTCAAATGACGAAGGTTCACAATCATAAGTAGTTGAAGCTCCGGAAATCCAGGAGGAAATGACTTGAACCTTGACCTTATTCTCTCTCTCTCTTTCTCTCTCTCTCTCTCTCTCTCTCTCTCTCTCTCTCTCTCTCTCTCTCTCTCTCTCTCTCTCTCTCTCTCTCTCTCAAACACACCCACCCACACGATAACCAAGTCAATAAAGGCTCAGGATCCGGAACCGAACCCCTGACATTCCAACCACTATCATAAGGACCCTCCAATGGCTTTAAAGGACGAGACTAGGGGAATCTGGGTAACTTGAGGAGCGTCTCGATGAGCCTTGGAGATCTCGGCCGTGGAGTGTATTTGACCCTA
>CM064483.1:27539297-27649297 GCA_032716605.1 Paralithodes platypus | reverse complement strand
GAAGCGAATTATGGAAGTATACCTCTGGAAGCGAATTATGGAAGTATACCTCTGGAAGCGAATTATGGAAGTATACCTCTGGATCTGGAAGCGAATTATGGAAGAATACCTCTGGAAGCGAATTATGGAAGTATACCTCTGGAAGCGAATTATGGAAGTATACCTCTGGAAGCGAATTATGGAAGTATACCTCTGGAAGCGAATTATGGAAGTATACCTCTGGAAGCGAATTATGGAAGTATACCTCTGGAAGCGAATTATGGAAGTATACCTCTGGAAGCGAATTATGGAAGTATACCTCTGGAAGCGAATTATGGAAGTATACCTCTGGAAGCGAATTATGGAAGTATACCTCTGGAAGCGAATTATGGAAGTATACCTCTGGAAGCGAATTATGGAAGTATACCTCTGGAAGCGAATTATGGAAGTATACCTCTGGAAGCAAATTTAAGAAGTACCGTATACCTCTGGAAGCAAATTTAAGAAGTACCGTATACCTCTGGAAGCAAATTTAAGAAGTATACCTCTGGAAGCTAATTATGGAAGTATACCTCTGGAAGCGAATTATGGAAGTATGCCTCTGGAAGCGAATTATGGAAGTATACCTCTGGAAGCGAATTATGGAAGTATACCTCTGGAAGCGAATTATGGAAGTATACCTCTGGAAGCGAATTATGGAAGTATACCTCTGGAAGCGAATTATGGAAGTATACCTCTGGAAGCGAATTATGGAAGTATACCTCTGGAAGCGAATTATGGAAGTATACCTCTGGAAGCGAATTATGGAAGTATACCTCTGGAAGCGAATTATGGAAGTATACCTCTGGAAGCGAATTATGGAAGTATACCTCTGGAAGCGAATTATGGAAGTATACCTCTGGATGCGAATTATGGAAGTATACCTCTGGAAGCGAATTATGGAAGTATACCTCTGGAAGCGAATTATGGAAGTATACCTCTGGAAGCGAATTATGGAAGTATACCTCTGGAAGCGAATTATGGAAGTATACCTCTGGAAGCGAATTATGGAAGTATACCTCTGGAAGCGAATTATGGAAGTATACCTCTGGAAGCGAATTTATGAATATAATTTTCCATACATCAACTGCAAAAGTATATATACTATTTATTGAAAACAACCTCTAACCTCTGTATCTCAAAAAGGGCTAGAGCAAATTGGCTGTAAGTTTTCCCATCTAGGCTATTCCTTGACTGACTCTTCCCAAATGGTAGACATATTAGCTTGATTACTCTAGTTGTTTTTTTTAGTTATAGAACAGTCGAACTGCTAAATTCGTAGTTCCATCGAAAAATCAATCCAGCTAGTTGTATTTTCATAAAATGTACATTCGGGGTCCAGGAATTTGTATAAGAAACTGTAGCAATTTGTGTGATTTCGGGTTCTGGCCCATCGACTAATCTATGTGTAGCAGCCATCAGGTGGACATCAATTCAGTACGATCGCCAATACTGTCACGCACAAAACACACGCACACACACACAAGCTAAAACACATACACAAAACACACATACAAACAAAAACACGCACACACTTGCAAACAAAATATATACAAACAAAACACACGCACAAACAATAACACATACACATAAAACACATACAATTAAACATACAAACTAAAATACACACACTCACAAGCAAAAAGACACATACAAATACTATGATCCATATTGTTTACCTGGCGTGTTTGTACTTGGGTTTTAAAGATACAAAACTCTACTTAGACGTGATTGGTTGGTGATCCTTGTGTCCAAGTAACATCTTCCATTGCAACAAACAAACAAGGACCAATATTGCACAGTACCATACACAATCACCTCCGAGTTTTTCTTTTTCTTCCTTATTTGTTTTCTTTGTTTGTTTCATCTCAAGAGGACCAAGATATAGAGGCGAAATGCAGAAGTACGGCACAGACGCGCGCACAGGCATTCTCTCTCTCTCTTGATAAAGTGCCTCATTGCAGGCTAATGTCAAAAGTGAGTGCATTAGGTATCAATTCAGAGGTCACAAATTTAATAAAAAGTTGGCTAACAGGTAGACAACAACGAGTGGTAATCAATGGTGTTTCCTCTGAGTGGACTCCAGTCACTTCTGGAGTTCCACAGGGATCTCTCCTTGGCCCACTTATGTTTATCATATATGTCAATGACATCGATATTGGTCAGTCGAGTGTGATCTCCAAGTTTACAAACGACATAATGCTTGGAATGAATGTGAAAGACCCCAAAGGTGTTGAACAGCTCAGGATGGACCTCAACAGACGGGGTGAATAGTCGGAGACATGGCAGATGACTCTAAACTTAGAAAAGTGCAAGGTCATGCATATCGGCCAAGCAAACCCCAAGTCAGGCTATTCGCTATTGGGAATGCCTCTGGACTAACTTGGAAAAGGATTTGGGTGTTCGGATTAGCAGTGACCTAAAGTTTTCCAAGCAGTGCATTGAAGTAGAGAAGAAAGCTAAACAAAATATTGGGCTACATAAAGAGGCAATTAAAGTATAGAAGTAAGGAAATAGTCCTCACACTTTACAACGCTCTGATACGGCCTCTCCTGGAGTATGGTGTTCAATTCTGGTCTCCAGCACTCAGGAAAGATATAGAGTGACTGGAAAGAGTATAATTAGGGCTACAATACTAATCCCATCGATTAGGAGACTGAGCTATGATGACCGGTTGAGATCTCTTAGTATCTTTCTGTTGGAGACACGCAGACTACGAGGTCAGCTCATTGAAGTTTGTAAGATACTGGGTTTGACAACGTGGATTATAGCAAAGAGTTTAGCCTCAACACGCAACCATGACAGGAAATTAGAATTGAAAAGGTTCAGCACTAGTATTTGTGGACACTTTTCTCATATAAGATCTGCTCTACCTGGAACACACTCCCCTCAGAAGCTGTAAACAGTTCTTCAGTAGAGCAGTTCAAGAAGATAGTAGATAGTGTTTTGCACACTCTGTAATGAGTGTAGGGCACTTAACAGTCTCTCCTTTCCCTTCGAGTATCTCCCCGGAATGGACTGCAATGTCTCTGAGATACTAACTATTCCTTGTAACTCCTTGTAATTCATTGTAACTCACTCTCACTCTCTCTCTCTCTCATGCGCGCAAACAATTATGGTATCGAATTATATTTTTGTTTACCCGTATCAACTCTATGGGGCTGTAAATAAAGTTTATTAAGACCTTTCACCACATTTCTTTGTTAATTTTAAGACCTTTAGTGTCACTTAGGGGTCGTTGTTTTCCTAGCGAGCGATTGCAAGCCTGCAAATTAAAAGGAACCGGCCTACGGCTGAGGCATTTTTCTACCGAAAAAATTCACAAATTTATATCCAAGGAGAGTCTTGAAGGTATTTGTTTTTAAGCTTGATGGAGATCTACGAAGGAAAATATACAATTTACCTCCTTAACCTCATATTAACCTAAATGTACTCCACTTACGCTCTCCGAATTAAGGGGGGTGACCTGTTTATGTTCTGTCCTTTTCTATCTTTCTCTGGCTTGTATCCATTTGGCCCCATTCAGCCTACTGTTTTAAGACGTTTATCCCCATCCAGGTGTCAATTTTTTACTGGTGAGCGGTAGCGAGCCAGCATATTTTTAATTTTTGTTTGACAGCAGGCTAAATTTGTAAATTTTTCGATAGAAAAATGTTTCCGGCGAAGCCGGATTTCTTCATATAATGCTGGCTCGCTATCGCTCGCCAGGAAGAAATTGACACCTAGATGGGGATAAACGTCTTAAAATAATTGGCTGAATGGGGCCGAATGGTTACAAGCCAGACAAAGAGAGAAAAGGACAGAAATAACAAAAAGCAGGTCACCCCCCTCAAGTAATTAATTATTCCAAAATCGACCCACATATATTATTCCATTTATTTTAAGCTGGTGAGAAACTTGACTTATCCCCATGTTTATTACTCAGCTATTACAACGTGTTATAGACACTTGACTTATCCCCATGTTTATTACTCAGCTATTACAACGTGTTATAGACACTTGACTTATCCCCATGTTTATTACTCAGCTATTACAACGTGTTATAGACACTTGACTTATCCCCATGTTTATTACTCAGCTATTACAACGTGTTATAGACACTTGACTTATCCCCATGTTTATTACTCGGCTATTACAACGTGTTATAGACACTTGACTTATCCCCATGTTTATTACTCAGCTATTACAACGTGTTATAGACACTTGACTTATCCCCATGTTTATTACTCAGCTATTACAACGTGTTATAGACACTTGACTTATCCCCATGTTTATTACTCAGCTATTACAACGTGTTATAGACACTTGACTTATCCCCATGTTTATTACTCAGCTATTACAACGTGTTATAGACACTTGACTTATCCCCATGTTTATTACTCAGCTATTACAACGTGTTATAGACACTTGACTTATCCCCATGTTTATTACTCAGCTATTACAACGTGTTATAGACACTTGACTTATCCCCATGTTTATTACTCAGCTATTACAACGTGTTATAGACACTTGACTTATCCCCATGTTTATTACTCGCTATTACAACGTGTTATAGACACTTGACTTATCCCCATGTTTATTACTCAGCTATTACAACGTGTTATAGACACTTGACTTATCCCCATGTTTATTACTCAGCTATTACAACGTGTTATAGACACTTGACTTATCCCCATGTTTATTACTCAGCTATTACAACGTGTTATAGACACTTGACTTATCCCCATGTTTATTACTCGGCTATTACAACGTGTTATAGACACTTGACTTATCCCCATGTTTATTACTCAGCTATTACAACGTGTTATAGACACTTGACTTATCCCCATGTTTATTACTTGGCTATTACAACGTGTTATAGACATTGACGTTGACCACTTGCAAGCTTCAGGCTGTAAGGATATTGGAACTTTAGACATCCATATTTAGAATAATTAAGTAACACCCCGTTCTTAACATTAATCATCAATTACAAACCCCAATGCACTTGAATAAACTAATGAAAACATAATTATGGTCTCCCGGGATTCGAACTCGGTACACCACACCCAGAACATAATCATATGAACCATTACACCACCAACACAGTTAAAGGTTGAATACATGATGACGATTAATATCCATTTTAAAATTTTGGATATCAATCTAATCATGTACTCCACCCAATTGCATTATGGAGCGTAATGTTTTAGTGAGTGGAAAGAACAATGAATGGGGCTAAGATCGCTAAGGATCGGCCTCATAGTATATACTCCACTTACAATCCCTGTACCACATAGTCCATCCACCCACACTATACTTCCACATACTAACCACATCCTCACATCCAAACCGCCATCCACCTAATTATATTATCTTCCTCATAAATAGCTACATTCAATTCATATCCCAACATCACACATTTCCATCCACCTCACACTTTACTTCCACATCTTACCCTCCACCTTTCATCCATCTAATGACATTTTCCACCTCATACTATTACCTATAGCCTACTTCTACATTCAATTCATATCACTACATCACACATTTCCATCCATCTCACATTTTACTATCACAGCGGTTTCAAGTCAAAACGACCACACTCCGAAATGGCCACAACCTAAATGGCCACAACCAAAACGGCCACAAACCGAAATGGCCACAAACTGAAATGGCCACAGTCCTAAATGGCCACATACCGTGATGGCCACAATCCTAAATGGCCACATACCGTGATGGCCACAATCCTAAAGGGCCACAGTCCTAAATGGTCACAGTCCGTGATGGCCACAATCCTAAATGGCCACAGACCTAAATGGCCACACGGGAGAGGCTGTCACCCACGCGTAGGTAGTGAGTTAAGGTCAGCCACCAGCGCTCGCACTAGTTCAATCCACAAATCAGATTGACAAGTGTTTTGTGATCTATTGAACTGTATGTGTTAATAAAGTCTTAAATTATAAAATAAATAACACGACCGAAAAACCGTTCAAATATATATAATTGTAATATAAAAGCTACATATATATACATTACATATACATTTCATAAATACTTTAACAGAAAGGTTTATTGTTGCTACTTTTCATTAGAGAGAGAGAGAGAGATTCACACACATCTATCACCTGAGGTCATGAGCTAAAGATCTCCTGCCCTTAATTAGGGTTGGAGGCGGAGTTAACACTCATTTGTCAAATTATTTTGTTCGCAATTCCTCTATATCTCCATGTTTCCCAAAATCTCTCTCACACACTTTTTCTCTCTCTTTCTCTCTCTCTCTCTCTCTCTCTCTCTCTCTCTCTCGATAATACAGTTGGACATGTGAATTTGTATCTACTCAGTGACTTTATGTGTGGAAAGGATAACAGTATGATTAAATTAGTTCCTTGTACAGTACCGTTGTTAATTCATATGATCAAGTAGAGGTTTTGTACACATTTGTCATGCAAGTCAATCATACTATTTGTCCTTCCATACATAAAAACAATGAGTGGATAGACTTTTGTGGCCAACTGTACATACCTGATCACGGCCGCCTAATTAAAATTGACCTGGACCTGACCCTTCCGGGAAATACTGTGTGTATATATATATATATATATATATATATATATATACAGGGAAACCAAAAAGAACTCCCTCGGACCAAATACAGTTAACAGCTCTTTAACTCTTAACCCCTTCTGTACCGATGATGTACAGTACAGTGGCGCTAATAAGTCATGTCCCAGCTGGCATTACGTTTGGCTTGCTATGTGCTGTATTAATGTCTGTCAGATGTTGAATAGGGGGGGTAAGTGTAGGAACCTGTTTGTATATCTCACTCAAAAAGCAGAAATTATGTGTAAATATTGCTGATACCAATTATTGATCAAAACATAATTGGTGCCGAGTCATCACTTATTAGCGCGACTGTACCTTTCACTATATTCTGGCAAGTAATATACGATGTTATTCAGTTTAAATAGGGCCTCCCACAATCAACAGGTTTCGAATTATCTTCCTTAACCCTTTTTACTAACTCAGATCCTTCTTAAACTGCACAAAATGTTCTAAATATAGCAAGAATAAAATACAAAATGACGTCGCCGGTACAGAAGGGGTTAACAAATTATTACCGCTTCTCAACTCTCTTTCTCTCGCTCTCGCTCTCGCTCTCTCTCTCTCTCTCTCTCTCTCTCTCTCTCTCTCTCTCTCTCTCTCTCTCTCTCTCTCTCACTTAAATATAGTATTATAAAGTTAATGCGTAATGTGTATTATCCGTCAATTGCATCTTATTTGTACGTATATTTCATATTTCATCTAGAATCCTAGATATATTTGAACGTTATTTTTATTCCATTTCCTTTGCCAAAAACTATATTATTATATACAGTTAAATATATCACAAACAAAACTGTCAATCTGAGTAGTGGACTGAACCAGTGCGAGCGCTGGTGGCTGACCTTATCTCACTACCTGCCCGTGGGTGACAGCCTCTCCCGTGTGGCCATTTCGGTCTGTGGCCATTTAGGATTGTGGCCATCACGGTATGTGGCCATTTAGGACTGTGGCCATTTAGGGCAGTGGCCATTTCGGTTTGTGGCCGTTTTGATTGTGGCCATTTCGGTTGTGGCCATTTCAGAGTGTGGCCGTTTTGACCTGCTTCCATCACAGCTTACCCTCCACTTCACATCTCCACCTAATGATATTCTCCACCTCACATCCACCTAATAATATTCTTCACCTCACATCCACCTAATGATATTCTTCACCTCACATCACCACCTAATGATAGTATCCACCTCACATCTACCTAATGATATTATCCACCTCACATCTCCACCTAATGATAGTATCCACCTCGCATTTCCACCTAATGATATTATCCACCTCACATCCACCTAATTATATTATCCACCTCACCTCTCCACCTAATGATAGCATCCACCTCGCATCTCCACCTAATTATATTCTCCACCTCACATCCACTTAATGATATTATCCACCTCACATCCACCTAATGATATTATCCACCTCACATCTCCACCTAATGGTATTCTCCACCTCGCATCTCAACCTAATGATATTCTTCACCTCGCATCCACTTAATGATATTATCCACCTCACATCTCCACCTAATGATATTCTCCACCTCACATCCACATAATGATATTCTCCACCTCACACATCCACCTAATTATATTCTCCACTTCACATCTCCACCTAATGATATTCTCCACCTCACATCCACCTAATTATATTCTCCACTTCACATCTCCACCTAATGATATTCTCCACCTCACATCCACCTAATGATATTCTCCACCTCACACATCCACCTAATGTTATGCTCCACCTCACACATCCACCTAATGTTATGCTCCACCTCGCACATCCACCTAATGTTATTCTCCACCTCATTTCCCTACTGCTTCCCTCATCATCCATCACCCAGGTCCTCATTATCAGCTGTCACCGAGGGCCGCTTGTCATTATTCAAGAACCTAGACCCCACCCCACCCACCCCCTTCTAGCTCCTTCAAAACAATATTTCCTTTCCCTACGCGTCCTTCATTTGTATGGCTATGTCTATATTTATATTCTCTTATCCTTTTTTTTTCTTTTTTTCTTTATTTTATTTTTTTATTTTGCCTGTGTTTCTTGGTTTTCTAATTCTATGCCTACTTTTCCATTTTAGTTTTGGTCAGTATTTAAGCACTAACACGAACCACGCTTTCAAAACAATCTCTTACTCTCTCTCTCTCTCTCTCTCTCTCTCTCTCTCTCTCTCTCTCTCTCTCTCTCTCTCTCTCTCTCTCTCGTTTCATTTCCGTAACTATTATAATGCTACTTTCTTTTCTCTTCCGGCGCCATCAAAACCATATCGTCGTTTCTCTTCTGTTTTCTTAAGTTTCCGCCTACATTTCTCGTTTTCTTGTTCCTTTTTTTTCCAGGCGTTTTTTAGAATAACTTTCCAATCCCAGCCCTCAAAAACAGTATCTCATTTTGCTTCTTTATTTGTAATCTACTAGCCATGTTTATATTATTTGTTAATTTTGTTTTTCATTTTTCAAGAATCTACACGCCAGAACAATCAAGGGTATATATAGTATAACAAGAAAGCTTGATGAAGGTATGTAAGATCATTGAGGATATTGATAGTGATTTAACTTTGTAGCTGGTATAAGATAGGTATATTTACCACCAATCTACCATTAAAGGGGTAGATTATTGATTAATCACTGTACATACCAATTTCATACCCATAATATTTGAGTGTATTTGTTAAAGAACTACTTTCCAGATAAATCTGTACATTTTTTCAGTAGTGAAATTTCCCTGCCGAAGGCCGGTTCTTACTAAATGATATGCTCGCTAACGCTACCAAGGAAAATATCGACCCCTAAATGGCAAGAAAGGTCTTAATACTGGTGAAACAAATGGGGCGAAAGGTCTTAAAATCACTAAACTATGGGGCGAAGGTCATAAAATCCAATAACAAATGGGTCTAAACATGAGGGAGAATATGGTCCAGAAAAAGCTCCTCTTAAGAGTGTACAGTATAATTATAGCCCCTTCAGTTTGTATTATCTCAATATTCAGAACTCAACCCCTGACTCGTGCCAAATAAAACATACCCTTTTCCTTTTCCCTCTTTTTTTTCCCAGCATCTTTCAAATATTTTGTTTTGTCCTTCTCTTTTCTCAGTTCTTTCTAAATAACATATTCATTCTCTCGCTTTCCCCTAGTCTAAGCCTTTGAAGATTTTTATGCACGATCTACCTTTGTTGTGAGTCAATTCCGGTATACAGCATATATATATATATATATCTCCACCTAACATCCACCTAATGATATTATCCACCTCACATCTCCACCTAATGGTATTCTCCACCTCGCATCTCAACCTAATGATATTCTTCACCTCGCATCCACTTAATGATATTCTCCACCTCACATCTCCACCTAATGATATTCTCCACCTCACATCCACATAATGTGGATATAATAATGTATATATATATATATATATATATATCTATCTATCTATTGCCTGACCCCGTGATCCCCGAAGGGGTGGCCACGAACGAACCGCCCCCATGCACCTCTGTCCCCAGTCAGTCGACGCCCCTCCCCCCAACCAGCACCACCTTCGTTCATGTACTTCCTCACTCCATCCTTCCACCTCATATTCGGTCTACCTCTCCCCCTCTGTCCCTCCACCTCGCTCTCATACACCCTCTTAGTCATTCTCTCGCTTTCCATACGTTCCATATGGCCGAACCATCTCAAGTTGTTCCTTTTCACACTTTCCAGCACATCTACCTCCACACCACACCTCCTTCTTACTTCCTCATTAGTCTGTCTATCCCTCCATGTAACTCCGCACGCACTCCTTAAGTAATTCATTTCCACTGCTCTCACTCTTGGTCTGAGTCTCTCAACCAACGTCCATGCTTCGCTTCCGTAAGTCAGTGTCGGGATTACCACACTGTCATGCAAGGACTTCTTCACTTCCATACTGACCACCCTATTTCTTGTTACTGCTTTTAGCGTTCCTACAACCCTCTTCCCCTGTTGTATATATATATATATATACAGTATATATATATATAATATTATTATTATTATTATTATTAATATTATTTTGTATTAATTGTACTATTATTGCAAGACCTAAAACCAGTCACCTTCAAAACAGTGATTTTTCCTTCCATTCATTTTTTTCTCAATCGGAGCCTATATTTGTTTTTTTTGTTTTTTTAATCACCTGCCAGTATTAGAAAAAAAAACGCCACTAATACTTCAATACAATATAGTACTTTTATATTATATCTATGTTCCTTAGACTAACCTATACTGTATATATCAAATGGGTTGTATTTGATTGTCAATATTCAAACTACCTCCTCCCTCACCAAAGTATCCCCTTTCCCACCAAACTTCCCCCTTCCCCACAAAACTCCTACCGCCTCCACCAAACACCCTACTAACCTACCAAACACCCCCTTCCCCCACCAAACTCCTACCCCCTCCACCAAACACCCTACTAACCTACCAAACACCCCCTTCCCCCACCAAACTCCTACCCCCTCCACCAAACACGCTACTAACCTACCAAACACCCCCTTCCCCCACCAAACTCCGACCCCCTCCACCAAACACCCTACTAACCTACCAAACACCCCCCTTCCCCCACCATTCTTCAACCCCCTCCCCCATCAAACTAACCCCTCCCCAATCAAACACCACCCTTTCCCCCACCAAACTCTTACCCATCCCCCACCAAACGCCCACCTCCTTCACCAACACCCTCTTAACCAACCAAACACCCTCTTCCACCACCATACTTCAACCCCCTCCCCCATCAAACTACCCCCTCTCCCATCAAACTACCCCCTCTCCCATCAAACTACCCCCTCTCCCATCAAATTACCCCTTCCCCCCATCAAACTACCCCTCTCCCATCAAACTACCCCCTCCCCCCATCAAACTACCCCCCCTCCCCCATCAACTACCCCCTCTCCCATCAAACTACCCCTCTCCCATCAACTACCCCCCTCTCCCATCAACTACCCCCCTCTCCCATCAAACTACCCCCTCTCCCCATCAACTACCCCCCTCCCCCCATCAAACGACCCCCCTTTCCCATCAAACTACCCCCTCTCCCATCAAACTACCCCCTCTCCCATCAAACTACCCCCTCCCCCCATCAAACTACCCCCCCCTCTCCCATCAAACTACCCCCCTCCCCCCATCAAACTACCCCCTCTCCCATCAAACTAGCCCCCTCCTCCTCCATCCAACTACCCCCTCTTCCATCAAACTACCCCCTCCCCCCATCAACTACCCCCTCCCCCATCAAACTACCCCCTCTCCCAGCAACTACTCCCCTCCCCCCATCAAACTACCCCATCTCCCATCAACTACCCCCTCCCCCCATCAAACTACCCCCCTTTCCCATCAAACTAGCCCCCCCCTCCTCCTCCATCAAACTAGCCCCCCCCTCCTCCTCCATCAAACTAGCCCCCCTCCTCCTCCATCAAACTACCCCCTCTCCCATCAAACTACCCCCTCCCCCCATCAAACTACCCCCTCTCCCATCAAACTACCCCCTCCCCCATCAAACTACCCCCTCTCCCATCAAACTACCCCCTCCCCCAATCAAACTACCCCCTCTCCCATCAAACTACCCCCTCCCCCCATCAAACTACCCCTCTCCCATCAAACTACCCCCTCCCCCCCATCAAACTACCCCCTCTCCCATCAAACTACCCCCCTCCCCCATCCATCAAACTGCCCCTCTCCCATCAAACTACCCCCTCCCCCACCAAACTACCCCCTCTCCCATCAAACTACCCTTTCCCCCCATCAAACACCCTCTTTTCCCTACAAAAATCCGCCCTCCATCACCCATCTATTCCTACTCCCCTTTCCAACTCCCCCCCCTTCCCCCCTAAACTCCAACGGGCTCCCCCATCAAACTCTCGAATTCAATATATGCAGTAGAAGACAGTACTTCGTGAGAGAGAAGCCCATTAACCCCTTCTGTACCGCCGACGTCTTTTCAATTTTATTATAGACGATTTTGTATAGTTTAAGAAGGATCTGTGGTAGTCAAAGGGTTGTTGTTGTTGTTGTTCCCTAAGCTGCCTGGCCGAACAGCCCCGGCTGGCCGAACAGCCCCGAAGGTCAAAGGGTTAAGCGAGATAGTTCGAAGCCTGTTAATTGCTAGAGGCCCTTATTAAACTGAAACCATCGTCTAATAGTAGCCAGAATAAAGTTAAAAAGACGTCGCCGGTAAAAAATGGGGTAAAGTGGCGTGAAGAGCAAGTGAAATCCAAGGTGACGGGAAAGTAAGGATGCAGGTTGGGGGAGCTGAACCACATTGCACTAAACTGGCACACAGCCAAAGACCCACTAGTTTGGAAAGTTAGATTAACGTCTAGCTTGTTGGAAAACTATAGTTGGTTTTATTTCAGCTGATGGTAAGCTAAATTCCTTAGCATCTGATGTTTCGATACTTAATGGACAAATATGAAAGTACTATGTCTCTGCGTCGTATTAATGCCAAGTTTTCATAATTAACAACTTATTTCGCCTAAAAATCTACATAATAGCTGAGTAACCATATTAGTAACATGGCAGTTTACCCTCAGCTGGAAAATACTTGACTATAGTGACCGCCAGACTTCATGGTGTCCAGCGAGTGAGTTATGGCTTAGGATAGTTATATATCGTTCATTCAAACCAATATCTATGTATGTTATATATATTCAATTTTTGTAAATGGTATTACATGGGTAATTGTGATAATGAACAATCAGCTGTGAGCTCTGGGAAGTGAGTGTGACCTCAGGGTTAATCACCATTAATTTAATTTGTTTTATGTTATTATATTTTGCCTACATACATCCCCTTTCAAATTTAGAAAAAATCTTTACAACACGTAGTTCCCGGGGCACATAGCTGTGACTAAGTGTATTATATACAATTGCATTTTGATAGATCGAGTTATAGCAGGTGCCTTTAAGAGAAACATCTCTCAAAAGGCTCAGCCTTATTTTTTTGTATTATTATTATTATATATATTTGTTTTTTAACAAATCATTTGTAAGCAAAATTTTATTGTATACTAAAGGCTAAATAAAAAAAAATTTCAATTAAAAAAAAAAAAAAAAAAATTCAATCTATATTTTCCTATACATTCTCTGATTTCAAATTTGCCCCTTCAGAACAGAATCTGACATGATAGAGAGAGAGAGAGAGAGAGTCGAGCAGTCAAACAAATGGAACAAGTTGAAAACATTTCTAAATGTATTAATGGGAGAAAAAAATGCAGAAGTTAAAAGGAAGAAATGTAGGAAGCAATCTTTGGTGAAAATTACTTAATACAAGCGAGGTAATTCAAGAGAAGAAGCCATCCCCCTTCGAAACACTACCCATGGCAAAACCGCGCTAAGTACAGTAGAAACAGCCAATTGCTTGCTCAAATATTTGCTGAGAAAATTAATGTGCCCTGCTTCCACTACCCACTCCCATCTATGCCCCTTCTGACAAACCAATCTATAAATAATGTGGCAACTACCCAGTCAGAGGCCTACAACTTGCTGCGGGGTTTAGACGAAAAACAAAATAAACTTAGGCCCAGATGAAATAAGTCCACGATGTTACAGAAATATGCAAAACAATTAACTTCTCCACTTACTACCATATTCAACAATATACTGGAAGGTAAAAAATGGCCTAAACAGTGAAAAACCAGCAATATAGTGCCTATTCATAAAAAGGGATACAAAAGAGCAACAAAAAAACTATCATCCAATTGCACTCCTTCAGTCATCAGCAAACTCCTAAAAAAAAGTAATAGTAACATGCCTACCTGAGCACCTAGTAAACAATCATCTCATAAGTGAGCGACAATTTGGATTTTTGCAAGAGATACTCTTCAGCCGACCTCCATTAAATTTTGATTATGACATCAGACTGGACTGCCGCTCTGGACAAGGGTCTGCGCACACTAATCCTCGCTCTGGACATAGAAGGAGCATTCAACAAAGTGTGGCATGAGGGGCTCCTGTGTAAATTAAATGCAGTTGTAGTTCATGGTGACATCCTTTCACTCCTTCGCCACTATTTAAGTGACAGGAAACTTATAATCACATTATACAGGACAAAATCAGAACTATACAAAATACTATAAAAATAGCAGGGGCCAGGGACCATTTATGTGGAACATTTTCTTATAAGACCTCCTCCACATAATTCCCGAAGCCAATGTCTTTGCTGACGATGGAACACTGTCGCTTAGTTATATCCCTACACGACGAAGCTACTCTGGCTCGGCTCAACTGTATACTGCAAGACATCACAGCTTAGGGAGACAGGTGGAGGTCAAGTTTGCGCCGCAAAAAAAACAAAAAAACACACATTTTATGGTCATCACAAGATCAGACATATACTTGCAGATCAACTTTAATAACAGGCTACTTTACTCTCAGGAGGAAGTGGAAATATTAGGAGTAATTTTTGATAGAAGATTTACATTCAAGTCCTACTTAGAGAAAATATCAAGAAATGCAGCCAGGAAATTAACAGGATTAAGAAGAATTTCATGGTATTTTGACAAAAAAGGGCGTGTACTTATCTATAAATCGCAAGTAAGATTACCAATGGAGTACTCTTCGCTGTGTTGGAATAGTGCAGCCAACAAGCATCTATCCCATCTCAACAAAATACAGGATAGAGCCAAGAAAATCATAGAGGATGGCATACCACACCAACATCCGAATTTAGACTCTCTTCAGTATCGAAGAAACGTGGAAGGATTGACGGCCCTCTATAAAATCCAGCAACTCAACACACCACATCTACAGCCACTGCGAGTACCTCAGCGACAGCCTCACTGCACCACAAGACAGGTGGAGCAAGCACCAGCTGCGCTTGTAGAACCTCGCTGCTGTACAACACATTAACAACGCCAGTTCATACCAACATATCGTAAATGTGGAACAAACTTATCATAAACTTCTCATGTCATCAATTTTACATTATTCAAACATTTAAATGCTTTGTAAAGTCTTGGCTTGAAATATATATACAGATTGAAAAGAAACACATATGTCACAAAATAACACTCATTAACGTAAAATGGTTAGGCTTTTAAGATTGATTATTTGTTAGCACTTATTCATTTAGCCTGTAAAATATTGTAAGACAATATTACAATCCATTGCAAAATTTAGGCAAAAACGTATAAACACGAGAGAGAGAGAGAGAGAGAGAGAGAGAGAGAGAGAGAGAGAGAGAGAGAGAGAGAGAGAGAGAGAGAGATCCCAACCACCATCACAAACCTACATGTCGAATTCGCGCGAGCAAATGTCGATATGAACATCCATTTGATTGAAGTGGTCGGAGAGAGAGAGTTACATAGATACACAGACTACACAGACCTTGCAGTCCCTACTTGGTAGCCCGGACTTAAAGCTAAAATAGAATTTGCTACGAAGTTGAAGGCAAGGATAGCAAAGAAGAAGGCTCTCTCCCCACCCACCTCACCCTCCGACCGTTGGTCGGCATGCAATTAAGTTGGGGAAAGAAGTCACCCAGCAGAGTGAGAAACAAAATATAAACTTCTACTGGGAAATTTATAATAAAGAACGAAGAAGCGAAATATTATATACTACTGATGCTTAACCTATGTTTTTATTTACTGTATTATTCCCACGAAATGAATGTCTAGACTTCTTTTGAATGTGTCAATTGTCTTATATTGTACCACTTTCTCAGGCAATTTGAGAGAGAGAGAGAGAGAGAGAGAGAGAGAGAGAGAGAGAGTGTGTGTGTGTGTGTGAGAGTAAGGATGAGTGGAAGTGAGAGAGCGTGAGAGAGATTTCCATTCACCATCGCAAACCTACACATCGAATTCGCGCGAGCCAATGTCGATATGAACATCAATTAGTCGGAAGTGGTGGGGAAAACATCTCTCGCGGCGTGTGTTCTGCGGGACAAAATGTGTATCGGCAATCGGACAAAAGATTCAGATTGGCCCCGTGTTTTCTATCCAGGTGTGTGTGTGTGTGTGTATGTGTGTGCGTGTGTTTGTGTGTGTTTATATATCTATGTTATCCAGTATGTGCCCGTCATGGAAGAGGCGTTCTTTATCTCTCATTCGGAATTATTGTATTGAAAGGCTTTCCTATATCTATTACTTTATGTTTTCACTGTGTTCATTTAATAACTTTACTTGTTTACCCTTCATCTATTTTCCACTTATCTCCTTCTTCTCCACCTCTTCCTCTTGCATATCTCTCTCTCTCTTTGTACTCTTTTGTACTCTCTCTCTCTCTCTCTAAGGATGAGCTCTCCAAACCACTGACATTACTATTCAATAAATCCTTGCAGTCTGGAACTATGCCTGATCAGTGGAAGATAACCAACGTAACACCGATATTCAAAAAAGGCAGCAAATCCCTACCCAGTAACTATCGTCCAATTAGCTTAACCTCAGTTGTATGTAAAATGCTAGAAACGGTCATAAGAGACAGACTCGTAAATCACTTAGAGGAAAATAACATACTTAAAGATACTCAACACGGCTTTCGTAAAAAACGTTCCTGTTTAACAAACCTCTTAGACTTCTTCCACGATATCCTCAACCTCTACGATGAGAGTAAAGCTGTAGATATTATATACCTTGATTTTCAAAAGGCCTTTGACAAAGTTCCCCACAAACGTTTACTGCTAAAACTAAAAGCGCATGGAATACAAGACGGTGTGTTGAAATGGATAGAAAATTGGCTCAGCGACAGAAAGCAAAGAGTAGTCATAAACGGTAAGGCATCTAAAGGGACCAATGTAAGTAGCGGGGTACCCCAGGGATCGGTACTAGGACCAATTATCTTTCTAATTTACATCAACGACATAGATGAGGGTCTCACCTGTACAATCTCAAAATTTGCTGACGATACAAAAATTGCAAATAGCGTACTCTCAAAAGATCAAGTTGACGATATGCAACACAATCTAGATAAATTGTCACATTGGGCCCAAATTTGGCAAATGAGTTTCAATGCGGATAAATGTAAAGTACTACATATCGGATACCTAAATGAGAAAGCAAACTATTCGATGAATGGCACTCAGCTTAAGAATGTAAACAGAGAAACCGATCTGGGAGTAACAATATCGAGTAACCTAAAACCGAGTCAACAATGTTCAGAAGTTGTTAAGAAGGCAAACAAAATAATTGGCTTTATAGGCAGATCATTTGAGCATAAATCCAAAGACGTAATCCTAACCCTTTACAATTCCTTAGTCCGCCCTCTTCTGGAATACTGCGTTCAATGCTGGTGCCCTTATTACCAAAAAGACATAAACAAGCTAGAACGAGTTCAACGTAGAGTTACCAAAATGATACCTAGCCTAAAGAACAAACCATACGAAGAGCGTCTTAGAGAATTAAATCTATTTCCTTTAACCCAGCGCAGATTAAGAGGTGACTTAATTCAAGTGTTCAAAATCATCAAAGGCATCGACAATATGAACTGTAGTAAGTACTTCACTATCGACCAATCTAATTACACGCGGGGAAACGGTTGCAAAATTATTGGTAAATCTTTTAACTCACACGAATCAAAGAATTTCTTCTTCAATCGAGTTGTCAACTTGTGGAATGGGCTTCCCCGAGACGTTATAGACTGCAGCACCGTTGATTCATTTAAATTCCGCCTAGACAAATATCTCGCATCAAACCCGCGACTGACTGCGTTTGTAAATGAATAACTTTATTTTATCCTCCCCTCAGTTACTAACCCATATGTCCCCTACTAACTTCCTAGTCCTGCCACGTTAGTGGCAGGGCAGTAGTTCCCTTTCCAATGTTCCCTTACCCACTCTAAACCACTGTTTGGACACTTGATCCTCAGTGTTTGGAGTACAAGCAGCCTAGAAGGGTCACTAGACCTGTTGTTGCTTGATTTCCTTTGTACTCCTTTTTACTCATTATCATCACATTTTCCTTATTATTTTCCCTTAATTTATTACGTTGCTCTTCCTCCTACTCCTCTAGTTTTCTTCTTCTTCTTCTTCTTTGTTTCCCCTGCCCTCCTTCCTTCTCTTCTAGTCTCCTCCTCCTCTTCCAAATATAATTTCCCTCCCCTAACCCATAGCAGAGAACAACCACCGCCATAGATTAGACGCTGATTAACTCCCTACGCACGCCCCCCCCCCCCCCCCCCCCCGTTCTTCGATTAACCCAAAATCCTGTTAGCCCCCTCCCCTCCTAATTCAGCCTAGACAGCAGCGGCCTACTTAAACCTGAGAACCCTACACCCCCTCCCCCCTCACCCTGTACCCCTTCTATCTTGGGTTTGTTAAGCCACAGGTTGTATATTTAGTGTGGGGCTAAGATGTATAGATAGATGGATATATACTGTATATATATTATATATATATATATATATATATATATATATATATATATATATATAATTTAATAAATATGGGGAGAGAGAGAGAGAGAGAGATAATAGATAGATAAATAGATAAAACAGCAGAGCCCCACTTGAATCAGAGAGCCCTCCTGCACCCTCCTCTTACTCATCATCTGTGTTGTGTTATGCCACAGGTTGTATATTTGGTATGGGGTTGAGATAGATAGAAATATTTATATAAATATAGATACATTAATATAGACAGACTATTATAATGGTGTTGGTGAAGTATACTGTTATAATGGTGTTGATGAAGTATACTGTTATAATGGTGTTGATGAAGTATACTGTTATAATGGTGTTGATGATGTATACTGTTATAATGGTGTTGATGAAGTATACCGTTATAATGGTGTTGGTGAAGTATACTGTTATAATGGTGTTGATGATGTATACTGTTATAATGGTGTTGATGAAGTATACCGTTATAATGGTGTTGGTGAAGTATACTGTTATAATGGTGTTGATGAAGTATACTGTTATAATGGTGTTGATGATGTATACCGTTATAATGGTGTTGGTGAAGTATACTGTTATAATGGTGTTGATGATGTATACTGTTATAATGGTGTTGATGAAGTATACCGTTATAATGGTGTTGGTGAAGTATACTGTTATAATGGTGTTGGTGAAGTATACTGTTATAATGGTGTTGATGATGTATACTGTTATAATGGTGTTGATGAAGTATACTGTTATAATGGTGTTGATGAAGTATACTGTTATAATGGTGTTGGTGAAGTATACTGTTATAATGGTGTTGATGAAGTATACCGTTATAATGGTGTTGATGAAGTATACTGTTATAATGGTGTTGATGATGAATACTGTTATAGTGGTGTTGATGAAGTATACCGTTATAATGGTGTTGGTGAAGTATACTGTTATAATGGTGTTGGTGAAGTATACTGTTATAATGGTGTTGATGATGTATACTGTTATAATGGTGTTGGTGAAGTATACTGTTATAATGGTGTTGATGATGTATACTGTTATAATGGTGTTGATGAAGTATACTGTTATAATGGTGTTGATGATGTATACTGTTATAATGGTGTTGGTGAAGTATACTGTTATAATGGTGTTGGTGAAGTATAGTGTTATAATGGTGTTGATGAAGTATACTGTTATAATGGTGTTGATGAAGTATACCGGTACTGTTATAATGGTGTTGATGAAGTATACTGTTGTAATGGTGTTGGTGAAGTATACTGTTATAATGGTGTTGGTGAAGTATACTGTTATAATGGTGTTGATGATGTATACTGTTATAATGGTATTGATGAAGTATAGTGTTATAATGGTGTTGATGATGTATACTGTTATAATGGTGTTGATGATGTATACTGTTATAATGGTGTTGATGAAGTATACTGTTATAATGATGTTGATGATGTATACTGTTATAATGGTGTTGATGAAGTATACTGTTATAATGTTGTTGGTGAAGTATACTGTTATAATGGTGTTGATGAAGTATACTGTTATAATGGTGTTGATGATGTATACTGTTATAATGGTGTTGATGATGTATACTGTTATAATGGTGTTGGTGAAGTATACTGTTATAATGGTGTTGGTGAAGTATACTGTTATAATGGTGTTGGTGAAGTATACTGTTATAATGGTGTTGATGAAGTATACTGTTATAATGGTGTTGATGATGTATACTATTATAATGGTGTTGGTGAAGTATACTGTTATAATGGTGTTGATGATGTATACCGTTATAATGGTGTTGGTGAAGTATACTGTTATAATGGTGTTGATGATGTATACTGTTATAATGGTGTTGATGATGTATACTGTTATAATGGTGTTGATGAAGTATACTGTTATAATGGTGTTGGTGAAGTATACTGTTATAATGGTGTTGGTGAAGTATACTGTTATAATGGTGTTGGTGAAGTATACTGTTATGATGGTGTTGATGAAGTATACTGTTATAATGGTGTTGGTGAAGTATACTGTTATAATGGTATTGATGATGTATACTGTTATAATGGTGTTGGTGAAATATACTGTTATAATGGTGTTGATGAAGTATACCGTTATAATGGTGTTGGTGAAGTATACTGTTATAATGGTGTTGGTGAAGTATACTGTTATAATGGTGTTGGTGAAGTATACTGTTATAATGGTGTTGATGAAGTATACTGTTATAATGGTGTTGGTGAAGTATACTGTTATAATGGTGTTGGTGAAGTATACTGTTATAATGGTGTTGGTGAAGTATACTGTTATAATGGTGTTGATGATGTATACTGTTATAATGGTGTTGATGAAGTACACTGTTATAATGGTGTTGATGAAGTATACTGTTATAATGGTGTAGATGATGTATACTGTTATAATGGTGTTGGTGAAGTATACTGTTATAATGGTGTTGGTGAAGTATACTGTTATAATGGTGTTGATGAAGTATACTGTTATAATGGTGTTGATGATGTATACTGTTATAATGGTGTTGGTGAAGTATACTGTTATAATGGTGTTGGTGAAGTATACTGTTATAATGGTGTTGATGATGTATACTGTTATAATGGTGTTGATGAAGTACACTGTTATAATGGTGTTGATGAAGTATACTGCTATAATGGAGTTGATGAAGTATACCGTTATAATGGTGTTGATGAAGTATACCGGTACTGTTATAATGGTGTTGATGAAGTATACTGTTATAATGGTGTTGATGAAGTATACTGTTATAATGGTGTTGATGAAGTATACTGTTATAATGGTGTTGATGAAGTATACCGTTATAATGGTGTTGATAAAGTATACTGTTATAATACTCTATCGGTAGGTGGATGGGACTTGTCACCCTTGGTCGGCAACCCATCTAGGGGAGACAATCTTATACAAATCCGGGTGGATGGGACAACCCGTCTAGGGGAGTAAGCCTTATACGAATCCTTACTGCCCGGTGAATGGATTACCCATCCACCACTGTTGAAAAAGGAAAATAGGCACTAAAAAGATACAGGAGGGCATCAAAGTCAGACGTACCCAAGTGGTGTGGTCAGTCATGTAAGTCCTTGAATAAACTGCCATGGGTTGTTCTTCTCACGGGGCACAGGTCCGTTTGGGGGGGTTTTGTGTATGGCCACCCTCATAAAGGGGAGTAAGGTGTCTGGCAACAAATACAGTACATAGGTAGTTTCTATCATTGAGGATATTGCTTGTTCTTGCCATTTTAGAGTAATGTATTATAGTTTGTACCATAGGCTAACAAAAACACTTGTCCAGACTTCCTTCAAACTAAGAAATGCCCATCCTATCTTTTGCCCATAAAACAAATCGACTCAGAGATGAGGTGAAGTCTTATTATCGCAAAACGAATGGGATGAATCGTATCAAAATCGCTAAACAAATGGAACGAAACAGGGGAGGCCAAAAAAGACCTCCTTCGTACCCAATAGGGTTAACTGACCTTGCTATGTTTATGCTGCGGTATATACACTAAACAAACATAACATAATGTATAACATGCGAACAGTACTATGGGTAAACAATGATGAGATGAAAAGTGCCCAGAGAACGAGAGTATCCTTAGAAAAACCAAATTCGATAACGAAACTACCTGATCTCGGTAGAAGATTAAACCCTAGGAAAACCAACCTCAGTAGAAAATACCTGATCTCGATAGAAGAAAAACCTAAGGAAAACCAATCTCGTTAACAGAAATAACTGATCTCGGTAGAAGAAAAACCTAAGGAAAACCAATCTCGCTACGGACGATTGGACAGACCAAGGGCACTATTGATGTTCGGAGTACCTGATGAATGGAGAGAGAGAGAGAGAGATAGTTACATAGTTTCGTAGATACACAGACTGCACAGACCTTGCGGTCCCTACTAGGCAGTCCGGACTTAATGCTAAAATATAATTTGCTAAAAGTGGAAGGTAAGGACAGCAAAGCAGAAGGCTCTCTCCCTACCCACCACTCCCTCCAATCATTGGTCGGCATGAAATTTAGTTGGGGAAACAAGTCCCCCAGCAGAATTAAAACAATTTCTACTGGATAATTCATAGTAAAGAACGAAGTTGAGAAATGTTATATACTACTGATGCTTACTTTTTTTTTTTTTTTTTACCTATATTATTCCAACCTCCTCAAAATGGATGTCTAGACTCCTTTTGAATGTGTCAATTGCCTTCCATTGTACAACTTTATCTGGCAGTTTGTTCCACTCGTTGACCACACTGAAGGTGAAGAAGTGCATTGTGACGTCGAGATTCGCCCCACCAGGTTTTTTATTTCATTCAATTTCCCTGAGTTAATGAACTACTATCAATTTTGAAAAGTGAATCTACATCAATGTTATCAAAGCCCTTTAATATATTGAAACACTCGATTAATTGACCTCGCAATCTTATTTTCTTAAGTAAATAATTTTTTTTTATTTTTTGTAATCTTTCATGATATGATTTATTTCTTAGTGACGGTATCAACATTGTCACTCTACGCTGCACCGACTCCAATTTCTCAATGTCCTTGTTCAGATAAGGAGACCAAAATTGCACGCCATATTCACTATGCTATTTAATAACCGTACTATAATGTTCATATTTTTATAAGTAAAATTTATGTTAATACATCCCAATTCTCGATTGGCCTTGTTTGCAGCTGCTGCACATTGATCTGGGGTCATTAGGTTTTCTGACATAAGAACCCACAGGTCTTTAACTAATGCACTTGTTTTGATTGGCTGGCCTTTCATCTTGTATTAATAATTTTTGTTTTTATTACCTATTTGTAATACCTGGCATTTGTCAACATTGAATGGCATCTGCCATTTTTCTGACCACTCAACTACTTTATCTAAATCAGAATGCAGTATATTTATGTCTTCTTCGGTTAATACTGAATTTCCTATCTTTGTATCGTCAGCAAACTTTGAGATATGAATTTTTCCTTTAATGCCGAGAGAGAGAGAGTGTACAAAGGAGTACAAAGGAAATCAAGCAACAACAGGTCTAGTGACCCTTCTAGGTTGCTTGTCCTCCAAAACACTGAGGATCAAGTGTCCAAACAGTGGTTTAGAGTGGGTAAGGGAACATTGGAAAGGGAATTACTGCCCTGGAACTAATGTCCGTGGCAGGATTAGGAAGTTAGTAGAGGACAGATGGGTTAGTAACTGAGGGGGGGATAAAATAAAGTTATTCATTTACAAACGCAGTCAGTCGCGGGTTTAATGAGAGATATTTGTCTAGGCGGAGTTTAAATGAATCAACGGTGATGCAGTCTATAACGTTTCGGGGAAGCCCATTCCACAAGTTGACAACTCGATTGAAGAAGAAATTCTTAGATTCGTGCGAGTTAAAAGATTTACCAAGAATTTTGCAACCGTTTCCCCGCGTGTAATTAGATTGGTCGATAGTGAAGTACTTACTACAGTTCATATTGTCGATGCCTTTGATGATTTTGAACACTTGAATTAAGTCACCTCTTAATCTGCGCTGGGTTAAAGGAAATAGATTTAATTCTCTAAGACGCTCTTTGTATGGTTTGTTCTTTAGGCTAGGTATCATTTTGGTAACTCTACGTTGAACTCGTTCTAGCTTGTTTATATCTTTTTGGTAATAAAGGCACCAGGATTGAACGCAGTATTCCAGAAGAGGGCGGACTAAGGAATTGTAAAGGGTTAGGATAACTTCTTTGGATTTATGCTCAAATGACCTGCCTATAAAGCCAATTATTTTGTTTGCCTTCTTAACAACTTCTGAACATTGTTGACTCGGTTTTAGGTTACTCGATATTGTTACTCCCAGATCGGTTTCTCTGTTTACATTCTTAAGCTGAGTGCCATTCATCGAATAGTTTGCTTTCTCATTTAGGTATCCGACATGTAGTACTTTACATTTATCCGCATTGAAACTCATTTGCCAAATTTGGGCCCAACATGACAATTTATCTAGATTGTGTTGCATATCGTCAACTTGTTCTTTTGAGAGTACGCTATTTGCAATTTTTGTATCGTCAGCAAATTTTGAGATTGTACAGGTGAGACCCTCATCTATGTCGTTGATGTAAATTAGAAAGAGAATTGGTCCTAGTACCGATCCCTGGGGTACCCCGCTACTTACATTGGTCCATTTAGATGCCTTACCGTTTATGACTACCCTTTGCTTTCTGTTGCTGAGCCAATTTTCTATCCATTTCAACACACCGTCTTGTATTCCATGCGCTTTTAGTTTTAGCAGTAAACGTTTGTGGGGAACTTTGTCAAAGGCCTTTTGAAAATCAAGGTATATAATATCTACAGCTTTACTCTCATCGTAGAGGTTGAGGATATCGTGGAAGAAGTCTAAGAGGTTTGTTAAACAGGAACGTTTTTTTTACGAAAGCCGTGTTGAGTATCTTTAAGTATGTTATTTTCCTCTAAGTGATTTACGAGTCTGTCTCGTATGACCGTTTCTAGCATTTTACAAACAACTGAGGTTAAGCTAATTGGACGATAGTTACTGGGTAGGGATTTTCTGCCTTTTTTGAATATCGGTGTTACGTTGGCTAGCTTCCACTGATCAGGCATAGTTCCAGACTGCAAGGATTTATTGAATAGTAATGTCAGTGGTTTGGAGAGCTCATCCTTAGCTTCCTTTAGAGCTCTAGGCGAGATTGTATCAGGTCCTGGCGTTTTATTTACCTTGAGTTTATCTAAACAATTCAATACTTCTCTCTCTGTAATGGTGATATTGCTTAGAACATCTGAATTATCAATCTGAATCGGCGATGGTGTAGGGATATCACTGAGGTCTTCTGTTGTAAAAACTGATGCAAAGAAGGTATTGAGGGCATTACTCATTTGTACTTCGTCTTTGGTATATTCTCCATTTTCATCGACTAACGGTCCAACAGTTGAAGTAACTACTTTTTTCTTTCTGATATAACTATAGAATTCTTTCGGGTTTGTTTTACTTTGATTCGCAATATGTAACTCTAAGGTCTTTTTACTCTGCTTAATTAACTTTTTGGCTTTGCGTCGTAGCTCTACAAATTTCACCCGTTCTTCGTCATTTTGTGAGGATTTTAATCTATCATTAGCAAATTTTTTAGCAAGCAGGCAGTTTGAAATATCTTGATTCCACCATTTGGGCTTATTATTATGGCCTGGACGCCGTATTTTCGATGGTATGCAGTCTTGCACTGCTTTTAGGTAAGTGGTTTCGAATAACTTCCAAGATGTATTTATGTCGTTATTGTTAATTAAAAAGCTCCAGTCAGTTTCTTTAAACATAGCTCTAAGTTTATGGAAGTTTGCTTTCTTGAAATTAGGGACTTTTTCGATGCTACTATTTGGTTCGTTACTAGTAAACTTTAAAGTGAAAGTTATCGTACGATGGTCGCTGTTACTGAATTCATCACCAACATTCAAATTCTCTATCAATTCTTCTTTTGTTGCAAGTACAATGTCAAGAATGTTATTACCACGGGTCGGCGTTCGAACAAATTGATAAAGCGAACTCTCTTGCAAGTTCGTATACAAGTCATGTCCGGAGTGTGAAGTAAGAGTATCGCCCCACTTGGTCACAGGTAAATTAAAGTCGCCAAAAATTACGGTATCTTGTGAGTTACTTACATCTGCAATTTGTTCGTAAATTTAAAGAGAGAGAGAGAGAGAGAGAGAGAGAGAGAGAGAGAGAGAGAGAGAGAGAGAGAGAGAGAGAGAGAGAGAGAGAGAGAGAGAGAGAGAGAGAGAGAGAGAGAGAGAGAGAGAGAGAGAGAGAAGCGGGAGAAGAGGGAATGGAGGGAAAAACTTGCACAAAGGCGGGTTGGGCCAAGGAGCTTCAAGGGAGGTATTAGTTGAGAGAGAGAGAGTCACACAGAGTTACACAGATACTCAGACCACACAGACCTTGCAGTCTCTACTAGAAGGTTCGGCATTAATACTGGACAAGGACAGTTTATAGTAGAAGAAAAGAAAAGCAAAGCAGAA
The DNA here is from genome assembly GCA_032716605.1 of Paralithodes platypus. Taxonomy (NCBI): domain Eukaryota; kingdom Metazoa; phylum Arthropoda; class Malacostraca; order Decapoda; family Lithodidae; genus Paralithodes; species Paralithodes platypus. The sequence goes on along the minus strand of CM064483.1, from coordinate 27,622,380 downwards.
GGCTCTCTCCCCACCCTCCTCTCCCTCCGGCTAAAAAGCCGTACCGGAAAATAGGAAGAAGTGTAACCTTATGGGTCAGGAAATGCCCACACGGATTTTTTTTGTATAGGGTATAGGAAGAAATTAGTTTGAAAGGGAAAATACACATACCTACTGCTTAATTCATATTAATCCAATTATCACAAGATGATCGTCAAGTCTTTTCTTAAACGTATCAATTGAATTACTGTCGACCACCTCCCTTGGTAAACTATTCCACTCTTTGACCGCATTGTATGTGAAGAAATGTTGTGTCACATCTAGGCATGCCATGTTTCTCATTAATTTCATTCCATTACCTCGGGTTGCAGCGTTGTTATTAATCGAGAACAGTGCACTGATATCTACTCTGTCAAATCCTTTAAATATCTTAAAGGTGGGTGTGCATGCTATTATTTTCCTCCACAATCATTACCGGCAGTGTGCACTATAGCTTTTGGTGCAATATTTTCTGCTACAATGGCTTAATTATTTATATAATGGCCAAAATAGGATATGGGTGACACTTTTCTGGATTCGGAGTTTAAGCGCTCTGATGACGTATGCCAAGCAACACAACAAGCTCTTCTGGCAGGTGGAAATGGAGGATAGTGACAGTAGTTCCGATTCGTTTGCCAATACTGAGGGTGGTAACCGTGATTATGGCGAAGAACCTCAAGTGATGAATATTGGTGGTGTCCAGGCTTATATGTATGAACCTGTAGGACGAGATCCCGCAGCAGGAGAGGAGGGAGAAGCAGCTGTGATTACCGCCCGCCTTGTTTACACTACTCGGAGCCGCGGCAGACGCTAGCGATCATGTCCCCGTCTATGTTGACTGCATTTGGATACAATAATGAAAGCCCGCCCCTCACGCCTCCATGACTTATTGTCATCATCATATACATTGCCAGCAGGGTGCAAATAACAGAAAAAATCGCCGTAAAAATAGACGGGAACTTAACCGCGGCGATCGACTTATGTAAACTTGATGACCGTATCCGTACGCCTGGTCACTACATATCCTTCCCAACAATGTTTGCGCCACTCACTGTTTTTTTTTTTTTTTTTTTAGCCTAGTTGCTAGTAGTTTAATTTGAACCAATACATTTCTTTAGCCTAGGTTAGGCCTATATCCATCGACGCTGACTGTATAATTTGGGCTAGGATTAAGTTAGCCCATATTATCCACTCTCCTGACTCCTGAAATTGGCAAGCACTTAGGCCCAGACTAGGGCCTACCGGCCTACATGCAAATTTTCCTTAATTTCTGATCTTACTAGCCTAGGCTAATTATATTTCTGTCACGAAGCTAGTTAGCTAGGCTATCTAAAATATAATTCGCAAATGCCCGGTAGCCTACCGTACTTTATGGAAAGATGTGCCCAATGCTGTAGCCTACAGGGAAATTTCCCCACCCCAAAAAAACTATCACTCACTTCTTGGACTTGACGCTTCCTTGCAGCTGGTCTCTGCTCTGATGACACTGTAGGAACACTTGTAGCACATGTACCTGCAGGGTAAATTGTGGGTATGGCATCAGCTTTTAGGTATAACCCGCTGAGTGCCAGCTAATTAGTGAAGCTGTGTCACCGCCAGTGCCAGAGTATTTTGTATTTTTTTTGTTTTGGCTAAATCTATCAAGTTGGGTGAGAAAGGAAGGATAATGGTAAAAAAACACACTCCCCTTGTCCATTTTCGCCAGAAATCAGGTCCCCTATGGTCGCGAATGTAGCTGAAATTTTCCGAGTAAACACCGTGACTTTTATGGTATCGGAAAATATAGGTGGGAGGGTGGTTTGGGGGAAGGTAGAAGGGTAATTGACTCGTGTTATAAATATGAAGCCGATTGGTGAGGTAGTTTCGTCACCACGGATTTTCCTTTTTTCCTTTTCTTCGTACGGATACGCTGGAAGTGGGTGGTGGGAGGGAGGTGGGGGTGTGGTGGGGGAAGACAGAAGGGTAGGGGACTTGTCACACAAATATGGAACCGATTGGTTCAGTCGTTTCGCCGCCACATATTTTCCTTTTTGTTTTTGTTTGTGAGGCGACCGATAGTCAGCGAGTGGGTGGGGGGAGGGAGTTGTGTTGGTGGTGGCAAGAAGCCAGAAGGGTAAGGTACATGTGGTAGAAATATGAAAGCCATAGCTGCAGTAAGCATCTAGCCATACCCATACTCCACCGCACTTTATTGTCAAAGCATTCATCACGAAAATGTCCATTGCATAATTATGAAGCTTGTTTTGGGCTTTGCCTCCCACACTCTGGTTCGTTGTATAAACTTCACCCATTTGTTACAATGGTATAGATCACTTGGAAACTTATGTAGTGCTATGTTTGGTCCAGGGATGTTGCTACACCCGAAAACAGCACACCTATTCACCATTGTTGCTATACTTGCTAATGTTTACTTCCCAAATGTTGGCCTGGGCCTACGTCACATCCTCACGTGAGTACTAGTTGCAAGGGATCGCAATTCAATATCTATTTTTGATTTGTTCTCTAATATTGAATATTAGTTTTGACAAAGGAGTAGTCAGGTTGATTACTGGAGATCTAAACATCTCTTTAAATACATTATAAATTAATTTTAATTTCGCATGCACACCCACCTTTAAGTATCTTAATTAGGGAGAGAGAGAGAGAGAGAGAGAGAGAGAGAGAGAGAGAGAGCACAAATATATACAGTATATTAAATATATACAAGTACATTTTGGTAGATATGGCGGACGGCAAAGCTAAGTACGAGAAAAGCAAACTCCCTGCCTCTTATTTATTCCATAATTTGATGGACTGCAGGTTGGTGAAGAGTTACTCTGAGAAAGTTAAATCTAGAGAGAGGTGATTCGTACTATACACAACATTTGAAAAAGACAAGTTCTTATTTATGAAGGTGTCATTGTTAAGGGGGGTGACCTGCTTTTTGTTCTCTACCTTTCTCTCTTTCTCTGGCTTGTATCCATTCGGCCCCATTCAGCCTACTGTTTTAAGACGTTTATCCCCATCCAGGTGTCGATTTATTCCTGGCGAGCGATAGCGAGCCAGCATTGTATGGAGAAATGCGGCTTCGCCGTAGACATTTTCTATCGAAAAATGTACAAATTTAGCCTGCTGACAAAAACATTATAAAAAAATATGCTGGATCGCTACCGCTCGCTAGGATAAAATCAACACCTGGATGAGGATAAACGTCTTAAAACAGTAGGCTGAATGGGGCCGGATTAATACAACCCAGAGAGAGAGGGAGAGAGGGAGAATAAAACGAGGTGGGCCCCTTTAAGTCATCACTGTTGACGGCTGCCACGGGCATAGATGGGAAGAGGTGACATTCAAGAAAGTTCAAGAAGTGAACATTATACATAAATGTATCTATAAAACAATGAAAGGGAACAAATATATGTTTATATATTTAAAAAAGGTGGGGGGTATAATTCTAATGGTGTTGGGATCTAAATGTGTGTGAAATGTGTGTGTGTGTGTGTGTTCTTTATGTTGCTCCAATATCTTGGTACAATCTCTACTCAGCCGCTTCGCACAGCATAGGTAAACAATATTACAAATGAAAACGAACATGACTTTTGTATAGTATAATTGACTGAAGTAAAAGATTTTAGAGCTTTGGGCCCAACGAGACTTGTTCAAGTACTGCATGATATATTGTAAAACAGCAAGGGCATGGAAATGGTATAGAAAAGACAATCAAACTCATTAGGTATATAGATAGTGATTTATCTTGCTACCCATAAATTATATGGGAATATTACTAGCAATATACCTTTTAATGGGTATATTATCATGGACACTCTATTTACCCTTTTCATAGGCATTATTTTGACAATGTATATTGAGTTTGTACAGGTAACTAGGAATTCGTGAACAATGTAAATAAGCAATTTGTCTGAGAAGTATTATTGCACCTTACTGCATATGTATGGTCGTTGCCATTATTTGCTGCTTCATACATTTTCGAAGCTGTCTCGGGCTTATCAATTATCTATCTGATATTTCCATTTCGGAGGTTCATGCAATCAGTTCGAGGCTTCAAACTGTATAAAAACTAAAGATTGCGACTGTACATGTATAGTCAAACATAAACCAATATAATATACAGTACACAGTTATATAAATACCTATATACAGACAGATAAATAAACATGGAAAACCAATATATATATAGTTAGAGTAAATATGACATGTTGAAAGGCAAATGTAGGAATGAAAGAATATGAGATACACACGGGAGGAAGACGAGGAAGAGACAAAGAGGAATAATTAAGAATGAGAGATAAACGAAGGACACACAAGAGAGAGTGAGAAAGGAGGGAAGACACTGATAAGATAACGGGAGACAAGAAAGGAAGGAAGAGGAGGAAGAAGAGGAAAGGAAAAAATACAAGAAAGGTGGAGGAAGAGGGAAGGAAAAAGACAAGAAGGGAGGAGGAAGAGGAGGGAAGGATAAAGAAAAGAAAGGATGAGGAACAGGGAAGGAACAAAACAAGAAAGTGAGAGGAGGAAGACAAACAGAAAAAGGCAAGAAAGATATAGGAGGAAGAAGGAAAGAAAAAGACAAAAAAGGTGAAGGAAGAGGGAAGGAAAAAGACAAGAAAGTGAGACCAGGAGGAAGAGGGAAGAAAATCGAATGAAGAAAAACAGAAAATATAAAAAAAAACAGGGAGAGATGGAAGATATTTTACAAGGGCATTGTGGAATAAATAAAATAGTGGATATCGATAAACAGACAGACAGAGAGAGAGAGAGAGCTACATAGAGCTACATAGATACACAGACCACACAGACCTCAAGGTCCTTACTAGGCAGTCTGGCCTTACAAACTATATATATATATATATATATATATATATATATATATATATATATACATATACCTACATATATACACATATACATATATACAGAGAGAGAGAGAGAGAGAGAGAGAGAGAGAGAGAGAGAGAGAGAAAAAACAAGTGAGAGTGAGCGTGAGGGGAAGGTTGTAGATAAGATAACGTGAGAGAAGAATTAAAATGAAGGAAGAAGGGGAAGAGGGAGAGAGGAATAAAAAAACAAAAGAGTAAAGAACAAAGTGTGAGGGAAGAAATACAGGAAAGGCTGAACAAAGAAAGGAGATAAAAATCAACCATGAGAGAGAGAGAGAGAGAGAGAGAGAGAGAGAGAGAGAGAGAGAGAGAGAGAGAGAGAGAAAATCCTAAGGGGCAGGCAACAGCAGTAATATATTTTCGACTGGCGCTTTTGAGAAACAAAAGACCAGATAATTACTATTATTACTGGCATTATTATAGAGTCAGCCACCCCTAGCTATGGGGTATGGGCCTGAGTACTATACATACATACTGTACATACATATTATTATTATTATTATTATTATTTTTATTATTATTATTCCACTTAACCTTTTCCGTGGAATATTTTCTTCCTTGATTTTCATCGTGGCTCTCAGTAGACAATGTCATTAACCTTTTAAGGCAGGTAGACATGTTCATCTTTGCATTCTGGCTAGCGTTAAAGAATTGTATTCACTTTATGAGAGTCCTCTAGTGATCGAAGGTATATATTGTATCTCAATGAACCCTTCGGACCCTTCCTAAGCTGTATAAAATAGTTTAATGATAGAGTGAATTAATAAATATATAAATTAATAAATACATATATACTGTATATATATATATGCATATATATTTATGTATACTGTAATGACTATATATATATATTATATATATAATTATATATCTGAAGTATATATCACAATTACACATGAGTTGCTGACATATTTGGTTTTACCCTTATCCGTGAGGGTGAGGGCTGGTCCTATCCAGAATGATGTTTAGCATTCTCTACCCAACCTTAGTCGTTTCTTTCTGTCTCTTTTACTATACTACTTTTCCTACTACAGGGGCTGGGCTTGAAACTAGGAAACTTCCTTCCTTGTAAAATTCAACTATTAGACGAGACAAAGGTAGGGGCGAGGGAACGAAAAAGTGGTTCCGAACCCTAAGAATTGACACTTTAAATATTGTTTCTGTTCGGGCTCTGTCTCAAGTCAGCCACCCCCAGCTTTTGGGTATGTGCCTGAGTATACTGTATACTGTACATACATACCCTCAGCCGTGAAGCACGAACTGTCAGGACGAGAGTCCATGACTTAATATACCGTACTACTACACCACGGCGTGATAGATAATAGTTAACCATCTCTTATTATATGGTCAACTATTCTCTATCACGCCGTGGTGAAGTTAATTAAAAAATCGGCCGGTTCCTCCTAAATTACAGGTTCGCTTTAACTTGCCAGGAATAAATCAACATCTAAATGGAGCGAAAGGTAATTAAATTGACAACAAATGTGGCGACAGGTCTTAGAATCGCCACACTAACGGGGAGAACGTCTTTACATTTCAAAACTAATGGGGCTAAATATGAGAGCGAAGGGGGGGGGGCAGAAAAACCCCACTTAACCCAACCTAACCTAAACTAACAAAACCTAACTTTACATAGTTTAACCTCTACATTGTCAAGGATCAAGGGTATAATAAGGGTATGGGAAAGATATATATTATCATTGGTTATATTGATAATGATATACCACCCTTGTTCGAGTATTAGACGAGTTTATTACTACCAATATACCAGTAATAGCTTCAATTATTATGGACACTTTAGATATCGTTTTCATAACCTTGATTTTTGAGAATGTAGGCCTTATACGAGTGTGGTCGTTTTAGCCTGCGGCCGTTTCGGAGTGTGGTCTATATGGAGTCTGACCGTTCCAGAGTGTGGCCGCTTTGGAGAATGGCCGTTTCACAGTTTGGCCGTTTCATAGTTTGGCCGTTTTTTACTGTGGCCGTTTCAGAGTGAAGCCATTTCGGAGTATGGCCGCTTCGGAGTGTGACCGTTTCGGAGTGTGGCCTTTCGAAATATGGCCGTTTTGAGACGTGGTCGATTCGGAATGTGACCGTTTCAGGGTGTCGCCGTTTTGGAGTGTGACCGTTTCTGAGTGTGGCCATTTTGGAGTGTGGCTGTTTCGGAGTGTAGCAACTTCAGAGTTTGACCATTTCGGAGTGTTGCCGTTTTTGGAGTGTGGCCATTTCGGAGTGTAGCAGTTTTGGAGTGTGGTAGTTTCGGAATAGGCCGTTTTGGAGTGTGGCCGTGTTGACCCGCCTTCTCTTATCCTATACCAAACGTTATCCTACACATGAAAAATGTTTCAGTGATGCAAGTGGATCAAATTTGCATGAGAGAGAGAGAGAGAGAGAGAGAGAGAGAGAGAGAGAGAGAGAGAGAGAGAAAGAGAGAAAGAGAGAGGGCATAAAGGTCAGCTGGCAACTGTAAGGATGTTTCTATTTTTGACCAAGTTATGCTACCCAATACTATCATATTCCCCTTAAAGCTTGTAACTTGACAATCCTTATTCTTCACCGAATGCTATGCAGAGAAATATTTTCAGTTCGCTTCATTAGTTTGGCAACAATATAACGTTTCGCCCTATTTCTTTGTCAATGTATATACATTTCTTTGTCAATGTCTATACATTTCTTTGTCAATGTCTATACATTTCTTTGTCAATGTCTATACATTTCTTTGTCAATGTCTATACATTTCTTTGTCAATGTCTATACATTTCTTTGTCAATGTCTATACATTTCTTTGTCAATGTATATACATTTCTTTGTCAATGTATATACATTTCTTTGTCAATGTATATACATTTCTTTGTCAATGTATATACATTTCTTTGTCAATGTATATACATTTCTTGCCATTTTGGTGCCGATTTTTTTCCTGGCGAACGAAAGCGAGCCTGCAATTTATGAACAAGTGCATGTTTCTGCCGAAAAATGCACAATTTTATCCCGAAGGAAGATCTTGGGAGTATGTTTTAAAGCTTGATGGAAGTCTAAGAAGAAAACAAAATATAGTATGGTTGACATAATAACAAAATATAGTATGGTTGACATAATAATTTTGCATAAAACCTTCGATTGTTCATATAATTTAACTACTGCATGAAAGAAATATACTTTTCATCCAATCATACTAATTGTCCTATCATTCAGAACACGAATACAAACTCGTATGGCCAAACTGTTGCTGTTAATTATTATATGTTTCTTTATCTTTATATTATATGGGCTTATCACTAATAGTATAGCTTTAAGGGCAGATGGTTGGCTTTTCTGGACCCCCTTCTCCCTCGTGTTTAGCGCCATTAGTTTTCAGATTCTAAGACAAGCGGTCTATCAGTTTGTCGATTTTAAGACCTTTTGCCCCATTTATTTGGCAATATTAAAACTGTTCGTGTCCTTTAGGTGTCGATTTTTTCCTGGCGATCGATAGCGAGCCTGTAATTGAAGAGGAACCAGCCTTCGGCTGGGACATATTTCTATCGAAAAATGTACAAATGTATCTTCAAAGAGGATCTTGGGTGGGTGTTTTCTTGAGCTTGATGGAGGTCTAGGGAGGAAACTAAACAAAATAATAAGAAACTAAATAAATTAGGAAATCAATACGCCCATCTCTTCTTCAGGCGTACACTATTATGGGCACTTCAATTTTCCTTTCTTTTCGCATCTTTGGCTTTCCAATATATCAAATGTCCTCAATAAAGTTAAATCACGAAAAGTTTGAGAATGAAGGAAATAAACTAGGAATAACTAATTTTCATCCTAAATATACCCGTAAAGGAACGCACTGTATTCCTTCCAAGTTGGTTAACTATATTAGGGTATCTATCTATCTAGCTAGCTATCTATCTATCTATCTATCTATCTATACACTGCATATATACCTCAATGTTCACATATCGCCACAAGTCAGATTTGGAAAATAATTTAATTTAAAGATTTTTTAAAAACTAAGTTAGGAAGATATATAAATTAGGAAAAGAGTAGGAAGGAGAGATAGAAAAGGAGGGAGAAGAAATTTTAAGATTTACACTAAGTGAGGTTTAACAATGGAGGGGTTTTCTGCGGAGAGAGAGAGAGAGAGAGAGAGAGAGAGAGAGAGAGAGAGAGAGAGAGAGAGAGAGAGAGAGAGAGAGAGAGAGAGAGAGAGAGAGAGAGAGAGAGAGAGAGAGAGAGGTGAGCAAATGCAAGATAACAGTAATACTAGGCAAACAAGATAACTAGAGTAAAACAACGATACAAATGCAAACACAAGACAGTAGCAAACTAAGAATATTAAGGAGGAAAAGAAGGAAATAGTAGAAGGGAACATTACTGAATATGGAAATAATGCACGCACAGGAGAAGGTTTAAGGGGAGACGAGTCGTTTTTCTAGACCACCTTCTCCCTCATCTGTAGACCCATTAGTTTGGCGATTTTATGAACTTTCGCCCCATTTCTGTCAATTTTAAGACCTTTCCTGTCAATTAGGTCTCGATTTTTTCCTGGCGACCGATAGCGAGCCTGTAATTTAAGAGGAATCGGCCTTCGGCCAGGACATTTTTCTACCGAAAAATTTACAAATTTATTTTGAAAGGGGGTCTAGGGGGCTTCATTTCAAGCTTGATGTAGGTCTCGCGAGGAAACTAGAAAAATAATAAATCAATACAAAATTGACAAAAGTGAAGGATCTCCCCTTAACGTAATAATGAAAAGTGAAGGATCTCCCCTTAACGTAATAATGAAAAGTGAAGGATCTCCCCTTAACGTAATAATGAAAAGTGAAGGATCTCCCCTTAACGTAATAATGAAAAGTGAAGGATCTCCCCTTAACGTAATAATGAAAAGTGAAGGATCTCCCCTTAACGTAATAATGAAAAGTGAAGGATCTCCCTTAACGTAATAATGAAAAGTGAAGGATCTCCCCTTAACGTAATAATGAACAGTGAAGGATCTCCCCTTAACGTAATAATGAAAAGTGAAGGATCTCCCCTTAACGTAATAATGAAAAGTGAAGGATCTCCCCTTAACGTAATAATGAAAAGTGAAGGATCTCCCCTTAACGTAATAATGAAAAGTGAAGGATCTCCCCTTAACGTAATAATGAAAAGTGAAGGATCTCCTCTTAACGTAATAATGAAAAGTGAAGGATCTCCCCTTAACGTAATAATGAAAAGTGAAGGATCTCCCCTTAACGTAATAATGAACATTGTTTAATTTTATACAATTATTTTCAAAAACTGTTGTTAGTGACTGCACCCTTTCAGTAACAATAGGGAGATTTAATTCTACTTTCATGTTGAGAGGAGGAATTTGGAAGGAATCTGAGTGTAAAATGGAGGGAGAGTAAGAAACTGTTCTGGAAAGAAGGCAAGAAAGTTCGGGAAGGTAGCAAGGAAAACAGTAAGGGTGTGAAAGATAAGAATGGGAGAATGCTAGCCGAGAAGCAAGGGAGAGTCGATAGATGGAGGGAGTACTTCAATGACTTGCTAAATGTAAGGAATGAAGAGCCAGCAAACATGGTTGGATATTGTATGGGAGGGAGAAGAAGAGAAGTAGTGGAGGAGGAGGTGGGGATCAGGACTACAACATATGGAAGAGGAGAGGAAAGCTATTGCAGGTATAAAGGAAAATTCCAAATACTTCTTTTCATACGCCAAACAAAAGGCTAAAACAGCATCAGCCCACTAAGCAAAGGGGACGGCTCTTTCACAGGGGACAAAAAGGAAATGAGCGAACTCTTACGCAGGCAGTATGAAATGGCATTCAGTGAGCCTAATGAAACAAAAGTCATCAGAGACCAAAATATATTTTTCATGAAAACCTCCCCCACGGAAACCCCCCAGATGCTGGATATTGATTTCGGTCCAAAAGACATAGAAGAGGCAATTTCCAACATGCCATCCCACTCGGCACCAGGCCCGGATTCATGGAACTCGATCCTAATGAAGAAATGTAAGGAAAACCTCTCAAAACCCCTGGCTATAATGTGGAGAAGGAGTCTAGACACTGGTGAAATACCAGATAGATTGAAAAACGCAATAATTGCCCCACTGCATAAAGGAGGGAGTAAAGCACTACCCAAAAACTACCGCCCGGTAGCTCTAACCTTCCACATCATTAAAGTTTTTGAGCGAGTCATGCGAAGCAAAATCTCAACATTCATGGAGGCAAATGAACTACACAACACCGGTCAACATGGATTCAGAGCGGGAAGATCATGTCTCTCACAACTTTTGGAACACTATGACAAAATTCTTAAAGCGCTAGAAGAAAAGAAAAACGTGGCTGTCATTTACACTGATTTTGCTAAGGCATTTGATAAATGTGACCATGGTATAATATAGCCCACAAACTCAAAGCAAAAGGTATAACGGAGAAAATCGGAAGGTTGATATACAATTTCCTAGTAAACCGAAAACAATCAGTAGCAGTAAATCAAGTCACATCTGAGCCTTCGGATGTCAAAAGCTCAGTGCCTCAAGGAAAAGTGCTAGCGCCCCATTCTGTTCCTCATACTAATTTGCGACATAGATACCAACACTAGACACAGTACGGTGTCGTCTTTTGCTGATGACACAAAATTAAGCAAGATAGTAAACACACAAGAGGACACGGGCCGACTGCAGGAAGACATGAATGTAGTGTTCCAGTGGACCAGGGAAAAAACATGCAATTCAATGAAGAAAAATTCCAATTAATACGGTACGGAGATAATAATGGCGTTAAAGAAATTACAAATTACTTAACAGAATCTAACCACATAATAGAACAGAAAGCCAGTGTGAAAGACCTTGGGGTATTAATGTCTGAAAATATGGGTTTCAAAGTACATAACCAGGTCAAAGTTGCGGCTGCGAAACGTCCAACGGGTTGGATTCTACGTACATTTAAAACACGCGGTGAATTACCTATGATAATGCTCTTCCAATCTCTAGTGCTACCGCAGCTTGAATACTGTAGCATATTAACATCCCCATACAAAGCATGTGAAATAAATGACTTAGAGAGTGTACAAAGAAATTTCACTTCGCATATAAGTTAGATAAAACATCTACACTATTGGGAGCGTTTAAGAGCACTGAATCTGTACTCGCTGGAACGTAGAAGAGAACGTTAGCTAATAATATACACGTGGAAAATCGCAGAGGGCTTAGTACCAAACCTACATACTCCGATAGTCATGAAATTCAGTGATAGGAGAGGCTGGGAATGCGAAATCCCCCGGATGAATAACAGGGGTGCTATGGGCTCTCTGGAAGAGGGCTGGTTATCACACAGAGGCCCACGTCTCTTCAACAAACTCCCACGGCGAGTAAGAGACAAGAGGGACATCTCATTAGACAACTTCAAGAGAGCCCTCGATGTCGAACTGCATAAAGTGCCAGACGAGCCCTTCCTCGCGAGGGAGCGAGCTGTCGCTTCAAACAGTCTACTACACCAAAATCACCACCCATAACGAGGGGCGCCGCACTCCTTGGTGCTGCTAGAAGAGTGGCGAACACATCAAGAGTATCAAGAGTAAGATAAGTAAGGAGGTCAGAAGTGTGGGAAGCCATGAAAAGAGTGAAGTTGGGGAAAGCACCAGGAACAGATGGAGTGTGTGGGGAAATGTTGAGGTATGGTGGTGAGATAGTGATCGAATGGGTATGGAAAATGTGCAAACTAGCATGGGAGAAGGGGAGTGCACCCAATGACTGGAAGACTGGCATAATAGTCCCCCTATATAAGGGCAAAGGGGAAAGAGGAGTGTGTGGTAACCACCAAGGAATATGTCTTCTAAGTGTAGTAGGGAAGGTATACAGTAGGGTAGTGATTGAGAGAGTGAGAGTGAGAACGGAGAAATGGATAGGCGACGAGCAGGGAAGTTTTAGGAAGGGAAGAGGATGTGTAGATCAGATTTTTACCCTGAATTGTGTTGTGGAAAAATATCTGAAGAAGAAACAAAAGGTGTATGTTGCCTTTATGGACTTGGAGAAGGCCTATGACAGAGTGGATAGAGAAGGTTTGTGGAAAGTACTTAGAATATACGGTGTAGATGGCAAGTTGCTGAAATCAGTGAAGAGTATGTATGAGGGTGCAAAGGCGGCAGTATGTGTGGAGAGTGAGCAGAGCGAGTTCTTCGACCTGAAGGTTGGTTTGAAACAGGGGTGTGTGATGTCCCTGTGGTTGTTTACTGTATATATGGATGGAGTCATGAAAGAAATACTATCAAGAGCAGTGGATGTTGGTGTATCGCTGAAAAGGGAGGGAAATGAGTGGAAGCTGCCTATACTGCTGTTTGCGGATGATACAGTTCTGATGAGTGATAATGAATGGGAGCTGCAGGGTTTGGTAAATGAGTTTGGAACAGTGTGCAAACAACGGAATTTGAAGGTAAATGCGGGGAAGAGCAAGGTTATGGTATTCGAAAAGGGTGAAGTCACAGAGTGTGAGGTGAAGTTGAACGGTCAGGCTATGGAGATCGTCAGCTCTTTTAAGTATCTGGGCAGTGTGTTAAGTAAAGATGGGACTGTGAATGAGGAGGTGCGCGAGAGGGTGCAACAGGGGAAGAGGGTTGTAGGAACGTTGAAAGCAGTAACAAGAAATAGGGTGATCAGTATGGAAGTGAAGAAGTCCTTGCATGACAGTGTGGTAATCCCGACACTAACTTACGGAAGCGAAGCATGGACGTTCGGGAAGAGACTTAGACCAAGAGTGAGAGCGGTGGAAATGAGATACTTGAGAAGTGCGTGCGGAGTTACATGGAGGGATAGACAGACGAATGAGGAAGTAAGAAGGAGGTGTGGTGTGGAGGTAGATGTGCTGGAAAGTGTGAAAAGGAACAACTTGAGATGGTTCGGCCATATGGAACGTATGGAAAGCGAGAGATTGACTAAGAGGGTGTACGAGAGCGAGGTGGAAGGACAGAGAGGGAGAGGTGCACCGAAGGAGAGGTGGAAGGATGGAGTGAGGAAGTATATGAATGAAGGCGGTGCTGGATGGGAGGAGGGGCGTCGACTGACTGGGGACAGAGGTGCATAGGGGTGGTTCGTTCGTGGCCACCCCTTCGGGGATTGCGGCGTCAGGCAATAGATAGATAGATAGATGTTGAGTTTCCTAGTTGACATAGGGCACCCCCAAGAAATCCTCATGGCATTACTTTGAATTATTTCTATGCAATGAAGGTGTCTTTCGTTAAGAGAAGACTGACCGAATGAAGGAACGATACAAATTCCTAGCAATTATGAAGTTGGCACCAGCAGCCTTACCAGCTATAATAGAAAGTGGTTGTATTCGTTTACTTAACTTAACGCATAAATCACAGAGAAAAGAATCAGTCCTTATATTTGTATTAACACCAAGGAACTTGTAATTATCACATTGCATAACTTCATGTGCACCAATTTGAAATATTGATATAGGATCAGGCTGGGATTCTACTTTAATTTTGTTTTTTGTCAACACAAATTACAACACCACAATTTATAGCATTATCAGAGAATTGGTTCAGTAACTCCCGTATCCTGGATGCTGACTGAGCCTTAATACATATGTCAGCTGCATAACATATAATAGTCTCATTGGGCTAATTAGTGATGTTAGCAACTAATTTGTGCATATGAATATTAAATAATAATAGACTGATGACCCCTACTTGTAGTGTACCAAGTTCAAAGGATTCCCAACCATCACTCAGAGCTCCACGGAAGTATACAAAAACAATTATGTTTGAAAAATAACCCCTTATCCACGTAAGCACGTCCCTTCATACCCATAGTGGCTTTACTATTAATACTAATAATGATAATACTAATTATAATAATAAAAGAGGGGAAGGGGCAATAAAGACGGAAGAATTGTATGTAAAAGCTTTCAACGAGGGGAAGGAAGGAAGGGATAAAGAAGAGAAGAAGAAGAAGAAGAAGAAGAAGAAGAAGAAGAAGAAGAAGAAACAAAAAAAATAATAATTATGATTATACTAAAATAATAATATGTATAATAATAATAAAAATAATAATAATAATAGTAATAATGATAATAATAATAATAATAAAAATAATGAAACGAATACTGAGAGAAGTGAAGGAGGCAATAATAAGGGGAGGATGGCAGGTAAAAGCTTTCAGTGAGGGGAAAGACAGAAGGAAAGGTTAAAGAAGAAGACGAAGAAGAAGAAGAAAAAGAAGTAGAAGAAGAAAGGGAGAACACATGAAAAAAAACCCATAATATTAAGAGGGGTGAAGAAGAGAGAAAGATGACTAATAATTATAATAAGACAGTAAAATAGAAGAGTAAGATAAAGTAAGCGATAACGAGGAAAATGGATGATAACCACAGAAACAATTAACAGAACAAATTCAAACAAAAAAACAAAGGTAAGACAGATAGAACTGGAAGGATAATAATAATAATAATAATAATAATAATAATAATTATTATTATTATTATTACTTGAAAAATGGGAGAGGGGAAGTGGCAACAAAGAAAGGAGAAATGCATGTAAAAGCTTTCAATGAGGGGAAGAAAGGAAGAAGAAGAAGAAAAAAGATCGAGAATAAGAAGAATATCATAAATATAGGATGAAGAGGAGACAAATTCAAAATTAATAAACAAGAACACATGGGAAGCGAATACAAGTAGGACACTAACATAAAACGTAAACAGACGACGAAGAAAGAAAAAGTAAAAAAAAGATGGAAAAAAAGAGGAAATAAAAAAGTAGGAGGCAACCGGACAAGGAAAGGGAAATGGGCGTAAAAAGGACAAAAGTTAGCCATGGAGGAAGAAGGGGTACGTAGGGTGGGGGGCTGCATAGGAAGAAGGGGTACGTAGGGTGGGGGGCTGCATAGGAAGAAGGGGTACGTAGGGTGGGGGCTGCATAGGAAGAAGGGTACGTAGGGTGGGGGCTGCATAGGAAGAGGGGGTAGGTAGGGGGGGGGGCTGCATAGGAAGAAGGGGTACGTAGGGTGGGGGGCTGCATAGGAAGAAGGGGTACGTAGGGTGGGGGGCTGCATAGGAAGAAGGGGTACGTAGGGTGGGGGCTGCATAGGAAGAAGGGGTACGTAGGGTGGGGGGCTGCATAGGAAGAAGGGGTACGTAGGGTGGGGGGCTGCATAGGAAGAAGGGGTACGTAGGGTGGGGGGCTGCATAGGAAGAAGGGGTACGTAGGGTGGGGGGCTGCATAGGGGAGATATAGATAGATACCGTAGATAAAATGGTAGGTAGCTACAAAGGATATATCACAAATACACGTGGGTTACATGATTAAATGTCTATCCCCTCCAGGCATCAACCACAGACAGTCAGGACCAGAACCCACGCTATAGCCCACTCCACCACGGCGTAATTGAACCTAAACAACCATATCCTATTCATATTAAAGATGTGGGTAAATCCTATTTGGAGGATATATTCCAATTCGTAGTAAGTAGTAGGACCCATATATGCATGGCTGGAGGAGAATTAGTTAAATAAATTCAAACCGAATCATGTATCCTTAGTTGTAAAAATCCACTGTATGCTTACTCTGAACTATGATATAATTCACTATGATTATAATTATGTTCGGTATTAATCAAAGTACAATTATAAAAATGTGTTATTAAATGCGCTATAATAAATTATGATCAATGCACAAACATTATTACCATACGTGGAAACATAATTTGTTGTTAATGACCTAACCAGAAAAAACTTGAAAATGGCCCATAAAATGTGAGTAAATTATTTGATACAAAATTATTTTATACAGAAAGTAAAATATATACAGTAGATAGTCAAAGGGGTAAACATTATTTTTTGCCATGGCAGTGTTCTACTCTTTAACAATGCCATTCAGGGACCACCTTTATGGGATGGGTGAGCTCACAAGTAGCACAGGGCTGAATTGATCTTATATTTATTGATCGATTTATTTGATTGTATGTATTTAATTTATCTATTTATTGTTTCCATTTGGTCTAATTAATGGCTTGATATTGGCCTTAGCGGGCACTTCAAACATCTTGCCAGGGCCCAGCATTGTTATTGAAGGGGGGATGGGCGTATTTATTTCCTCATGTATATATTTGTTATCATGTTTTTAGTTTCCTCCCTAGATCACCATCAAGATTTTTAAAAATAAACAAGATACATTAGTAAATATTTCGATATAAAAACATTCTGGCCAAAGGCCGGTTCCTCTTTAATTATAGGCTCGCTATCGCTCACCAGGAAAAAATCGACCCATAAATAATACGGAAAGTCTTAAGATTGGCAAATAAAAGGGTCAAAAGGTCTCAAAATCGTCAAACTAATGGGTTGAGCGTCATAAATTCTGAAAACTATTGGGGCTAAACATGAGGAAGAAGGGTGGGGCCAGAAAAACGACCCATCACCTCGAAAAATCCTTCTGTGTTCACCTGTTGGTCTTGGGTATGGGTGGCGTCCTTAACCAAATGTAACCTTTTGAATGAGGTTACCAAGTATGTGTGCTACATTATCACATGACTCCAACACCAGAGCCACCTGTGTCAGCTCCCCCATTCATTCAAGATGCCTTCATACGTTTTAGTCAGCATAACACTATCTGGTCAGACGTCTTTTGGAATATATGGATACTGTATTTATTTATTACGAAGGATTTTTGCTTGTTTTTTGCCATTTTCGAGCAATGTATTTTAGTTTGTCCCCTAGGCTAACAGAAACGCTTTCCCCGACTTCCTTCAGACTAAAAGAATGCCCATCCAGACTCCATTCAATCAAAATGTGTACACTTTTCCATATAAACTATCCTGGCCAAAGGCCGATTTGTTTCAAGTTACAGGTTCGCTATCGTTTGCCACCCCAAAGATCGACACCTGAATGGTGTGGAGTTAAACGCCATAAAATCTCCAAACCAATTGAACGAATCAGGAGACGCCCAAAACAATCTTCCTCGGGCCATATTGGGTTAAGAATAAAGAGGTTAAAGAAATGACTAAAACTGTAAATCCACACTGTCAAGGAAAGAGGGTATGCAATGGGTATATATATTTGGTTTGGAATATTGATAGCGATTTACCTTGCTACCCTTATATTAAATGTGTATATTGATAGCGATTTACCTTGCTACCCTTATATTAAATGTGTATATTGATAGCGATTTACCTTGCTACCCTTATATTAAATGTGTATATTGATAGCGATTTACCTTGCTACCCTTATATTAAATGTGTATATTGATAGCGATTTACCTTGCTACCCTTATATTAAATGTGTATATTGATAGCGATTTACCTTGCTACCCTTATATTAAATGTGTATATTGATAGCGATTTACCTTGCTACCCTTATATTAAATGTGTATATTGATAGCGATTTACCTTGCTACCCTTATATTAAATGTGTATATTGATAGCGATTTACCTTGCTACCCTTATATTAAATATGTATATTGGTATCAGTATGCCTTTATATAGGTACAGTTGGCCAACATTGCAGTTGGGCTAGGGATTCTTTTATTTATGCTATTATACAGTAATAAAGGGTGAAGGCTGGTCCTGTCCAGTGTGAGGTTTGGCATCTCCTATCCAACCTTGATGCCTAATTCTTTGTTTATGTTTTCTAGATAAAATTTCTTACATGCGAAGCTATAATTATTGCGGGCTTTATCTACTGTAGTGATAACAAAATGTTTATTTACATTTATTTAATCAACTTTTAGCTTATTATAATCATAGTCTACAACATCAGAAAGATTAAATTAACATGTAAGGAGAACATTTGATTTCTAATTAATTTAATCAATAATTTTGACCATGCATCTGGCTCCCTCGCATCGCAGCCCACAGTTTTTAACAATTCATCTATCAATACATTCACTGAAAAAAAAAAATATATATATATATATATATATATATATATATATATATATATATATATATATATATATATATATATATATATATATATATATATATATATTATATATATATATATATATATATATATATATATATATATATATATATATATATATTTTACAATGTTGTAAAATGTTACTTTAATATTTCCTATTCTATATATAAAACCATTTTGACATATCTCCGCTAATTTGTCGTTTGCAAAATGTTTAACTATTTCTACATCACCTGTTAATATATGAATTTATTAATGCAATACGACTATAATCTGGCATATCCATGACACTTTCACATACGCATTTATTATTATTGAAAATGCCATTTGCTGAAAGATTCTCTAAAACTTTATTCTAATTAAAAATAATTGATCCAACAGGTCGCTCATATGAATAAACTATTAATGGTTTGAAATCTTTACATACATCTGGTAATTTGGACTTAACTTTCCTTCAATTAATTAAACTGCTAACATTAATTTTGTCAAATTGTAGAGGAATAATTTAAAGTAGATATAACTTTATCTTTAATAGGGTTATCTATGGATTTCTTAGAATTAGATTTAATGTATCCCATAAACGCAAAGACAATATTTAAAACTTAATTGTATTGTTTAGAATATTTTCTATTAAAGGAGCAAAACTTCTCTTTTGTAGGTATTTCAACGAATATTTCAATTTTGTTTTTCATGCCATAAATTAAAAAAAACCTAGGCCAGCTAAAATACTGACCGATTATTAGGGGCACTTATTGTGGTCACTTAAATAACCCTTACATACCTGCCATTCTAAACAGTGTACAAAATTAACAAGAGAAAAGCAAAGCCCGCTGATTAAGCTGTAAAAATGCAATAGGGGTTTTATGTGGTCGTTCGTAGTAGAGAGAGTAAAGCCTCGATAGACTCAATTAAGGGCAAGCTTTTATTTTTGTTTTCTGGACCTTTCCTCTCCCTCATGTTTAGGTCCATTAGTTTTGTCATTTTTAAGACGGTTGCCGTATTGGTTTGCGGATCTTAAGACCTTTCCTCCCATTATTTTGTCAATATATAGACGTTTCGTTCCATTTAAGTGTCGATTTTTTCATGGCAAGTGAAAGTGAACCTGCGATTTAAGAGGGCATATATTGTTCTACCAAAAAATGCAAACATTTTATCTCAAAGGGGGACATTGGGGGTGTATTTTTAAGCTTGATGGAGGTCCAGGGAGGAAACAAACATAAATAGATAAATATATAAACACATTAATTAACATATCTTAAAACCAAAATCCAACTACACAATAAAAGAGAGGGAAAATAAAAATAGCCCAATTAACTTTTTCGCGTGAGACTTGATTCACTTTCGCCAAACAGAAAATGAAAGGTTTTGGACCGATCTTTTTCTTCTATTTTGCGTAACTCGATCGGCGCGAATAATATTGTTTTATTATCAATATATTGTGTAGTTATATATCTGTTTAAGGTTTGTCTGTCTATCTATCATGCGATCGAATTGGTTGTTTGTCTTTTTTTCACTATTTATCTATCTATCTCTAGATTTATTAACCATATTCAATTTTCAGCCATTCTCTCTCTCTCTCTCTCTCTCTCTCTCTCTCTCTCTCTCTCTCTCTCTCTCTCTCTCTCTCTCTCTCTCTCTCTCTCTCTCTCTCTCTCTCTCTCTCTCTTTATATATATATATATATATATATATATATATATATATATATCTACATACCGTATAGACTGTATATATACTGTGGTATATATGTATATTGTTATATTGTATCCGTTTCACTTTCTTCCAGCTAAAGACAAAAATTTAGTCTCTCTTCTCTCTCTCTCTCTCTCTCTCTCTCTCTCTCTCTCTCTCTCTCGGCTAAAGACAAGAACTTAGCGCGAATCAGCCAATTATATTACTTTGCGGAGTTCCCTCAATGGCCAATGAGAGTGAAGGGATTGCCTCCTCCAGGGATAGATAGATATATAGATATATAGATAGATATAGATACGAAAGAGATGGATGGATAAGGAAGATACATATCAATACACATGGAGTTGGGATCGATAAGTAAATAACTAGAGAGACTGATATATAGAATGATAGACATATAGATAGAGAGAGAGAGACAAATAGATATATATATATATATATATATATATATATATATATATATATATGTAAATATATAGACATATATATAGATACAGTGGGTGAAAAAGCAGATGATTATATGAATAAACGGTTTTATCAATAGCATTTACCCAGAATGTATTTACTCACAACTATTGAACGAAATTTGAACCAAATGTGTACACGCTATAAAAAAATAATCAAGGGGTTAAAAAAGGATATGTATAATCATCGTGTATATCGATAGTGATTTACCTTTCTATCCTTATATCAGATGGATTTATTACTACCAATATGCTTTTATAATGGAATAGGGTAATAAAAGGTATGTACAATCATTGGGCATGTTTGATAGTGATTTAGCCTACCTTTCTATCCTTATATCAGATTTGGTCTATTACTACCAATATGCTTTTCTAAGAAAATAGTGTAATATAAAGTATATAAAATCATTGGGTTTATTGATAGTGATTTACCTTTCTATCCTTATATCAGATGGGTTTATTGTTGCCAACATACATTTACAAGATAATAGTTACCGTAATAAAAAATGGTGTACAAGATCGTCGGGTATAATGATGGTGATTTACCTTCCTATCCTTATATCAGATGATTTTGTTACTATAGTCCGTTCATTCTAGGTGGGGCAGAAATCGTAGCCTCTAACCTCTGTAACTCAAAAAGGGCTGGAGCAAATGAGCTGTCAATTTGCACACCTATTCCCTGGCCAAGTCTTCCTATTAGGTAGAAAAATTAGCTCGATTACTCTAGTCCTTTTTGAGTCATGAGAGGTTAGGGGTTACGATTTTTGCCCTACCTAGAATGAACAGACTATACCAACATACCTCTATCAGGGTTTATTATTATGGACACTTTAATTACCCTTTACAAACCATTACAAACCCTAATTGTTAATAACGCAGATTACCCAACACACTCAGCTCAACACGGAAATCAAACCTATGTCTTTAATGGGGTGTTTCTTTCTGGAAACCTTTCTCCCTCATGTTGAGCGTCCTTAGTTTTGAGATTTTAAGACGTTTGTCCATTAGTTTGGCGATTTTAACACCTTTCGCCTCATTCCTTGTTCAAATCTAAGGGCTTTTGTGCCATTTAGATGTCTATATTTTCCTGCCGAGCGATAACGAGCCTGCAATTTAAGAGGAAAAGGGGGCACTTTCCTAATGAAAAATGTACGCAGGGGGGTCTTGGGGTATTTTTGTTTTAAGTTTGAAGGAGGTCTAGGGAGGAAAGTAAAAAATACTTATAATAATATAATATATTTATATCACTCTCAATACCAATAACATTAATGAAAGCATGACTGTGATCTTACCGGGATTCGAACCTGGGTTACCACTTACAGATCTTAAACACTCTAACCATTACTCCGTCAAGGCAGTTATAAGTACAGCACATGGCCACGATTGATATCCATTTATCGAATACTGGATATCATGTACTGTACCTAACTGCACTATGCATAGAATTACAGAGTACTATACAATGAAATCAAGAAATATTTTGTTTTGTATATAATTATCTTCTATTTGTTTCCATTTCCATCCACGTCTATCTCACGCTCACTCACACACACACACACACACACACACACACACACACACACACACACTCTCTCTCTCTCTCCCTCCTACATACATACAACGCACTCACACTTTCTCCCTCACACATTAACAGACATATTCACTATCATGTTTTCTCTCTCTTTCTCTCTCACTCACTAACTCTCACAGTCTCTCTCTCTCTCTCTCCAGCCAAAACAGAAGCCCCACCAACCATTCACACCAGGGCAGAGTCTCTTCACAACACCCTAATAACAGTACCTAGTGTTGTGACACTTACAGGTCTTCAAAATGTGTAGCTCCCTTGACATTTAACTGTTTATGAATGGTGACGCCTAGAGACCCTGTACTAAGAGAAAGTGGCCATTTGTTTTTTCTTTGGAATCCATTTTGATGCTTCATTTGTTAATCATAGGGGGTTTATTTTGTGTTGATCATGTAGAATGCATATCCAAAGACCAAACTATATACCCTGTATCAGTATTGTCAACTATTTCTTATGGCAACGGAGCTATTTGAACCCAAAGAGACGAAAACGAAGAAAAATATCACCAGTGGCAGCAAGGTGGCAGAGGCTGATCGATCTCGGTTACTGTAGGGTTTCTAGTGAGGCCGTTCTTAAGGGAGCCCACCTCGCTTTTTTTCTCTTTCTCTCCCTCTCTTGGGCTTGTATCCATTCGGCCCCATTCAGCCTACTGTTTTAAGACGTTTACCCCCATCCAGGTGTCAATATTTTCCTGGCGAGTGGTAGCGAGCCAGCATACAGTATATATATATTTGTTATGACAACCTAATGTGTTGTTGTCTTTGTCTGTCTCATATTCCAATTTGTTACTGTCTCATATTCCCATCTTTTACTGTCTCATAATGTCCATCTTATATTTTCTAATATGCTTATCTTTTACTGTTTCATATTCCCATATTTCGCTGTTTCATATTCCCATCGTTTGCTGTCTCATATTCCCATCTTTTATTTTCATACTGCCATAATGTTATTGTATCATATTCCCGGATATTTCTGTCTCATATTCCCATCTTTTACTGTCTCATATTCCCATCTTTTATTTTCATACTGCCATATGTTATTGTATCATATTCCCGGATATTTCTGTCTCATATTCCCATCTTTTACTGTCTCATATTCCCATCTTTTACTGTCTCATATTACCATCTTTTACTGTCTCATATTCCCATCTTTTACTGTTTCATATTCCCATATTTCACTGTTTTCTGGAATCTGCTCTTCTCGCATCTCACATTTTTATCTTCTGGCTTTCTTCTCTCACCCAATGTGCTTTCTTCTCTGTCTATATCTTATTCCCATCTGTTACTATCGTCTGGTATCATCTCTTTTCGTTTCTCATATTTCTATCCTCTGTTCTTTTCTCACCCGATTTTGCACTGTTCAGTCTATATATTTCTCCGATGTTCTACTTACTTTTCGCACTTCTCTATCTACCATGATCTCCCCTACTTTATTATCGTCTCGTCTTACTTTTCCTCGCCTTCCTAATACTCAAAGCACCGAAAAAGGCATGGAAAGAACATACAAAAGAAGAAAAACAAAAGAAAGAGACACTCGGGCCGTATTCCATGTGCCTTTTTACTAGTAGCCCTGCCCGTCTTTGATCCGTGGTCCCAAACAACAGTATACAACGGGGAAGGCCAACATATAAACGGAAGGAAACAGGGAGGATCACTCGTCTCCTATTCTTCCATTGTTATCTCTTTCCTTCTCATTTATCCTCTCCTCCATGTTCCCCTCCTCTTCTCTGTTGCACTAACTCTTCGTCTCGCCTCTCCTCCACCTTCCCTTTCTTCTGTACTCTAGTCATCTCACCTCTCTCTCCTCCACTTTCCTGTCCTTTCCTCTTAATTTCTCGTGTATTATCTTCTCGTCTGCACTCATCGTCTCATATCATCTCTCCTTTCCTCCAGTTTCCTCTTCTCTCCTCTTCCTTTCTCTTTCTTTAATATTTGCACTTCTTTTTCATCTCACTTTTCCTTTCCTTCACTTTCGTCTTCTCTCCTCTTCCTCTCACTTTTGCCCTTATTCTTCGTCTCACCTCCAATTTCCTCTCCTCTTCTCTTCCTTTTTTTTCTCCTCTCTGTTCCAGTTATTCTTCGTCTCACCTTCCCTCTCCTTCACTTTCATATCCTCTTCCTTCCTTTCTCTTTTGTTCTCATTTCCATTTTCGTCAAGCGAGTCTTTTTACAAATAGCGTGGGAGTCTTTGATCCAGGACCAGGAACAATAAGATACAAAGGGTTGGGACTTGAAGGTGGCCATGGTTGAGATGGTTCTGGTTGAGTTGGTACTGGTTGAGTTGTACTGGTTGAGGTGGTACTGGTTGAGTTGGTACTGGTTGTGTTGGCAGTGGTTGAGTTGGTGCTGGTTGAGTTGGTACTGGTTGAGTTGGTACTGGTTGAGTTGGTACTGGTTGAGTTGGTAGTAGTTGAGTTGGTACTGGTTGAGTTGGTACTGGTTGTGTTGGTACTGGTTGTGTTGGCACTGGTTGAGTTGGTACTGATTGTGTTGGTACTGGTTGAGTTGGTACTGGTTAAGTTGGTCCTGGTTGAGTTGGTACTGGTTGAGTTGGTACTGGTTGGGTTGGTACTGGTTGAGTTGGTACTGGTCGAGTTGGTACTGGTTGTGTTGGTACTGATCGAGTTGGTACTGGTCGAGTTGGTAGTGGTTGAGTTGGTACTGGTCGAGTTGGTAGTGGTTGAGTTGGCACTGGTTGAGTTGGTACTGGTTGAGTTGGTACTGGTTGTGTTGGTACTGGTTTTGTTGGTACTGGTCGAGTTGGTACTGGTCGAGTTGTTAGTGGTTGAGTTGGTACTGGTTGAGTTGGTACTGATTGATTTGGTACTGGTTGAGTTGGTACTGGTTGAGATGGTACTGGTTTAAAATAGAGAGTGGCAACATAGGGCGTCCTGGGAGTGAGAAACTGTGTGGCGCCTGGGGCCTTAAATGTCCTAATAGATGTAGATTGGTGGATAGCATAATCAAAAGAGGTATACGTAGAATTATTTGGTATAACGTATAAGCTGAACAATGAAGTGTTAACAAAGTGGTGTGCTATGGGGTAAAGCGTGAGGTAGAAACAAAATGACGCCCATAAGTAAAGTTGACACTAACCTCTTGTATGTGGGTACCCTTTTTTAAACCAGCTGACTGAAATAGTCCGCTGATTTAGTTTACATGGAACAAAACTGAAATAATACAATTTTATGATCAATCATGAGTTTCTGGGTATCGGCAGGTTCAAGCTGTAAACATCAATATTATACAATACACAAATACAGCAGTAAGTGGGCTTTTTATGATCATTTACGATGTCAGCATTTAGAGTACGACGAGACACTTGTCACAGGCAGCTCTGCCTTTTGTTTCTCTCGTTCACATAGACACACACAATGTTCCGACTAAACCCGCCCCTGGTTCGGTAAACCACTACTGTTAACTCCTTGAGGACTATGATGGCATTTCATATTTTACTCTGGCTATCATTGTACTATTTTATGCAGGTTGGGAAGGATTTCAAATAATCAAAGGGTTATACAACTCAGGTTAGGAAGGATTTTTAGTAATGGAAATCTATGCCCTAAACATCAGGTTAGGAAGGATTAGGAATCAAAGGGTTATAAACTTAAACTCAGGTTAGGAAGGATCTCTAGAAACAAATGGGGGAGTTTTCTGGACCTCCTTCTCCCTCATGTTTAGCCGCATTAGTGTTGATACTTTAAGACACTCCCCCTATTAGTTTGGTGATGTTAAGGCTTTGATACGATATTTTCCTGGCGAGCGTTAGAGAGCATGCAATTTAGGAGGAACTGGCTTTTGGCCGGGGCATTTTTCAACCAAAAAATGCACAAATTCATCTCGAAGTGGGATTTTAAGGGTATTTTTTGTTTAAGCTTGATGGTCTAGGGAGGAATAAAAATCATAAAAAAACATCCACTTAGTAAACTCTCTAATAACTTCTTCGTAAACTGAATAAAATAGTATAATAATGTGAACATAAAATAAATATGGACGTCATCTTCCATTTAAAGAGTTGATTTAAGCGCCAACATACGAATAACACGAGCAGGTCAATATTGAATGTGAAGAATAAATGTGCCATAGAGTTTTTACTGGAAGTCTGCGACGCTGGGGAACTCCTTCAGTAAAAGTGTTGGTATGACATGAGCTTACTATAAAGGAAGGAAGGAGAGTTACGAGGAGTTACAAGGAATAGTTAGTATCTCGAGACCTTGTGGTCCATTCCGGGGAGATACTCGAAGTGGAAAGAGAGAGACTGTTTTACAGAATGTGCAAACTACTATCTACTCTTTTCTTGAGCTGCTCTACTGAAGAACTGCTTACAACTTTTGAAGAAAGTTGTTTCAGGTAAAACAGATTTTATATGTGAAAAAGTTTCCACAAATGCTAGTGCTGAAACTTTTCAATTCTAATTTCCAGCCATGGTTGCGTCTTGTATACTCATTGCGTCTGAACAGTTTGCTATAATCCACATTGTCCAACCCATTGATTATTTTGAAATCTTCAATGAACTGATCTCGTAGTCTGCGTGTTTACAACGGAAAGAGAGAGAGAGAGAGAGAGAGAGAGAGAGAGAGAGAGAGAGAGAGAGAGAGAGAGAGAGAGAGAGAGAGAGAGAGAGATGACTAAGATTTACAAATGTATAACCTAAGTATAGACAACAATGTCTGTACAGTTTGTGTATCTTAGTCTCACTTGCATACACTCATACACATTCTCACACATTCTCTCTCTCTGTCTCTCTCTCTCTGTACCGAGGATTAAAGCGGGAGGGGTCACACAGGGTCAGGTCACCTTAAGGTCATGCAAGATTAACTGTTTTTAAAGAGACCCCAAGACAGCTGGCAAAGGCTTAAAGAGAAACCGCGGAAAGGGATTAACATTTTTCACCTCTCGACCAGATGAAGACTAGATATTTTCCACACACTACCATACACTGGTACACACACTAACCACACTCTACTACCACACACTAACTACACACACAACACACTTATTATACACTACGACCAGATATAATCTATACGCTACCATACATCAACCACACAATACCACCATACACCAACACCACACACTAATAACACACTATCACCAAACATGAAACATACACTTCCACACTTGTGTCCCAAATTGTCTTCGTTTATATTTCTTCCAGTCTATATATATATATATATATATATATATATATATATATGCACTAGATATTTCAAATCGTCTGACCGTAATGGGATGTCTGCCAAAGGTTATGCAAGAAGTGGCAGCTCACACAACTGATTATACAATGTACCGTTACTCTACAGAGGTACCTGAAGACCGGAATCTGGCTAATGTTGCCCCAATCTATAAAAAAGTGGATCATGAGTGTCTCAGTTATAATTGGCCCATAAGTCGGACATCTACCACAGTAAAACTGCCACTGAACAGTAAAACGGCCACAAATAGATAAGAAAGAAATCCACAACATAAGTGTGTATTCATAGGATGGATTGAGGCGACACAAATCCTGCCCTACCATCTTGCTAGTAATTTTCCATGAAATGTCGAGTGTCTAAAGTAACTTTTACTAAAGTTTTCCAAAATCCTTAGACAAAGTACCACATTGTAGGTTAAGTGGAAATATGTTTGTATTTGTTTATATATTTATTTATACCTGTATATACTATTTTTGTTTCTGCTGGTTCCTCTTAAATTGTAGGCCAGGACAAAATCGACACCTAAATGGCACGACAAATATGAACATCGATAAACTAATGGGGTGAATGTCTTAAAATCTCAAAAACTAATGAGACTAAACATGAAGGGGAAGGAGATCCAGAAATCCCCCTAAAGGGGATGTTATTATATTTATGTATTTGTTATCTATTAATGCCGGTATATATATTTGTTTTAGTTTTCTCCCTAGACCTCTGTCAAGCTTAACAAAGAAAAGGCCGGTTTCTCCAACACCTGCAGCAGATGCTTCTGACGAACCTGCGCCGACATCAAACCAGGACAGCCGGCCTGTTCACCTTAGTCTCTCCCCCACTCCTTGTGCAAGAAGCCTGCTAGCACGAACAGTACCAACCCCTCGCCCACGTTCTAACCACTCCTCTCCCCGACCTGTACGCAGAGACCCGCCACCACAGGTTTCTGGATTTACACCAGTGAGGAACGGTGCACGGCCAATGCAGAAAAGGTCTCATCTACCAGTCACAATGTCAAACAGATTTGAGATATTGGTAGAGATGGAAGACGAACCAGAAGAGACCAGGCTCGTTGGGGATTCCATCCTACGAGGACAGGTCGAAGAGTTCTGCGACAGAGTCCCAAATCGACGAAAAAGATTTTGCATCCCAGGAGCTGGACTGGACGACATTGTGGAAGCCTTCGAAGATACCACAAAAGATGCAAATGAAAATACCCTTTTTGTCATCCATGCTGGTTCAAATGACGTCATGCGCACCAGATCCGAAGAGTTGATGGAGAAATATCGCAAGATGATCCAGCACTACAAAAACAAGTCAAGGAATATCATCATCTCAGGCATTCTCCCCAAGATCGACGCACCTGACAAATTCTACGACAAGGCCTTCAGCACAAATAGCCGACTAAAATATGTGTGTCTGAGGGAAGAAGTTGAATTCATCAACCTCTGGGACAACTTCTACAACCAGCCTACTCTGTTCCGCAAGGATGGCACTCATCTAAACCCTGTGGGTTCAGCATGCATGGGTCGTCTCCTACACGAAGCAGTCCGCAGCCATGGATCAAAAAACGTCATCCGAGAAGAAGCAGCAGTGACATAAATCATCCAACGCCAAGCAAAAAACAGAGGCAACCGAGGACCACCAGCGATAAGGACCGAAGACAGCGAGGACCGAGGAAAGCCATGAACATAAATGTAGATCCGACAAGAACCAAAAATATTATTAAAGAGCGTTCCGTGAGTTCTAAAATAACAAATTTAAAGGTTTTCTATGCAAACACTCGTAGCATACGCAATAAATTTTCAGATTTAGAGGAGCTAGTGTTTACAGAAAATTATGATGTGATTGGCATAACAGAATCTTGGCTCAATACAGAAGATAGAGACTTTTTAGCAGAGTATTCACTTCCCGGTTATGTAATGTTCGAGAAAAGCCGAATAAATCGAAATGGAGGTGGCGTTTTACTTTATATCAAAGAAAGTCTTAACCCTACCCTCTTGTCAAAACCTCAAATTGTGAACGTCGACACATCTTTTGTGCTAATAAAGAATAATAAAGGTACAAAAATAATACTTGCGTTAATATACAGACCTCCAGCTCAATCAGTGCAAACTGACCGAGAAATTTACGAACAAATTGCAGATGTAAGTAACTCACAAGATACCGTAATTTTTGGCGACTTTAATTTACTTGTGACCAAGGGGGGCGATACTCTTACTTCACACTCCGGACATGACTTGTATACGAACTTGCAAGAGAGTTCGCTTTATCAATTTATTCGAACGCCGACCCGTGGTAATAACGTTCTTGACATTGTACTTGCAACAAAAGAAGAATTAATAGAGAATTTGAATGTTGGTGATGAATTCAGTAACAGCGACCATCGTACGATAAGTTTCACTTTAAAGTTTACTATTAACGAACCAAATAGTAACATCGAAAAAGTCCCTAATTTCAAGAAAGCAAACTTCCATAAACTTAGAGCTATGTTTAAAGAAACTGACTGGAGCTTTTTAATTAATTAACAATAACGACATAAATACATCTTGGAAGTTATTCGAAACCACTTACCTAAAAGCAGTGCAAGACTGCTTACCATCGAAAATACGGCGTCCAGGCCATAATAATAAGCCCAAATGGTGGAATAAAGATATTTCAAACTGTCTGCTTGCTAAAAAATTTGCTAATGATAGATTAAAATCCTCACAAAATGACGAAGAACGGGTGAATTTTGTAGAGCTACGACGCAAAGCCAAAAAGTTAATTAAGCAAAGTAAAAAGACCTTAGAGTTACATATTGCGAATCAAAGTAAAACAAACCCGAAAGAATTCTATAGTTATATCAGAAAGAAAAAAGTAGTTACTTCAACTGTTGGACCGTTAGTTGATGAAAATGGAGAATACACCAAAGACGAAGTACAAATGAGTAATGCCCTCAATACCTTCTTTGCATCAGTTTTTACAACAGAAGACCTCAGTGATATCCCTACACCATCGTCGATTCAGATTGATAATTCAGATGTTCTAAGCAATATCACCCTTACAGAGAGAGAAGTATTGAATTGTTTAGATAAACTCAAGGTAAATAAAACGCCTGGACCTGATACAATCTCGCCTAGAGTTCTAAAGGAAGCTAAGGATGAGCTCTCCAAACCACTGACATTACTATTCAATAAATCCTTGCAGTCTGGAACTATGCCTGATCATTGGAAGCTAGCCAACGTAACACCGATATTAACCCCTAACTTTCGGTGCGCAACATAAGTCGAGTTAAATAAATCTGGACTATCTGGCGGCGCGCGACATAGGTCGTGTGGCAATTTCAGCACGTAATGTTGCTGAGAGAGAGAGACAAGTGGTGGCAGGAGAGTAGCGAGCGTATGACTGCTCCAGACCACCGCGGCGAACCTACTGACATGAATCCCACCTCCTCCCTCCCTCTCTCACTCGCTACATACTGAATTTAATGGGGAAAGTACCGTATTACATGCTTTTTGCACTCGCGTTGCGCGGTTGTTGCAAGAAAACTAGCCGTCATAAAAGGATCGTTATGGTGTCATTGGAAAGCTCTATTTATGCCCTTTCAGGGATAGATACTTGTTTAACGCTCTGGGTCTTATTTAGGCATGAAAATGATCACGTAAACAGCCCTATTTTGGCTAAAAACACCCCGCTGGGCGGTACGTATAAATAAACCGCTAGCCCGCTAATCTAGTGTTAAAAAAAGGCAGCAAATCCCTACCCAGTAACTATCGTCCAATTAGCTTAACCTCAGTAGTATGTAAAATGCTAGAAACGGTCATACGAGACAGACTCGTAAATCACTTAGAGGAAATAACATACTTAAAGATACTCAACACAGCTTTCGTAAAAAACATTCCTGTTTAACAAACCTCTTAGACTTCTTCCACGATATCCTCAACCTCTACGATGAGAGTAAAGCTGTAGATATTATATACTTTGATTTTCAAAAGGCCTTTGACAAAGTTCCCCACAAACGTTTACTGCTAAAACTAAAAGCGCATGGAATACAAGACGGTGTGTTGAAATGGATAGAAAATTGGCTCAGCGACAGAAAGCAAAGAGTAGTCATAAACGGTAAGGCATCTAAATGGACCAATGTAAGTAGCGGGGTACCCCAGGGATCGGTACTAGGTCCAATTCTCTTTCTAATTTACATCAACGACATAGATGAGGGTCTCACCTGTACAATCTCAAAATTTGCTGACGATACAAAAATTGCAAATAGCGTACTCTCAAAAGAACAAGTTGACGATATGCAACACAATCTAGATAAATTGTCATGTTGGTCCCAAATTTGGCAAATGAGTTTCAATGCGGATAAATGTAAAGTACTACATATCGGATACCTAAATGAGAAAGCAAACTATTCGATGAATGGCACTCAGCTTAAGAATGTAAACAGAGAAACCGATCTGGGAGTAACAATATCGAGTAACCTAAAACCGAGTCAACAATGTTCAGAAGTTGTTAAGAAGGCAAACAAAC
This sequence comes from Paralithodes platypus, assembly GCA_032716605.1. Classification (NCBI taxonomy): domain Eukaryota; kingdom Metazoa; phylum Arthropoda; class Malacostraca; order Decapoda; family Lithodidae; genus Paralithodes; species Paralithodes platypus. The sequence continues at coordinate 27,590,165 of CM064483.1, read as the reverse complement.
TAATTGGCTTTATAGGCAGGTCATTTGAGCATAAATCCAAAGAAGTTATCCTAACCCTTTACAATTCATTAGTCCGCCCTCTTCTGGAATACTGCGTTCAATCCTGGTGCCCTTATTACCAAAAAGATATAAACAAGCTAGAACGAGTTCAACGTAGAGTTACCAAAATGATACCTATCCTAAAGAACAAACCATACGAAGAGCGTCTTAGAGAATTAAATCTATTTCCTTTAACCCAGCGCAGATTAAGAGGTGACTTAATTCAAGTGTTCAAAATCATCAAAGGCATCGACAATATGAACTGTAGTAAGTACTTCACTATCGACCAATCTAATTACACGCGGGAAACGGTTGCACAATTATTGGTAAATCTTTTAACTCACACGAATCTAAGAATTTCTTCTTCAATCGAGTTGTCAACTTGTGGAATGGGCTTCCCCGAAACGTTATAGACTGCATCACCGTTGATTCATTTAAACTCCGCCTAGACAAATATCTCGCATCAAACCCGCGACTGACTGCGTTTGTAAATTAATAACTTTATTTTTTCCCCCCCTCAGTTACTAACCCATCTGTCCCCTACTAACTTCCTAATCCTGCCACGGACATTAGTTCCAGGGCAGTAATTCCCTTTCCAATGTTCCCTTACCCACTCTAAACCACTGTTTGGACACTTGATCCTCAGTGTTTTGGAGGACAAGCAACCTAGAACGGTCACTAGATCTGTTGTTGCTTGATTTCCTTTGTACTCCTTTGTACAGGCTCGTTATCGTTCGCCAGGAAAATATCAACACTTAAAGGGAACGAAAGGTCTTAATGTTGATAAAGAAATGGGCGAAGGTATTGACATTTGAAAACTAATGGGGCTAAACATGAAGAAGAGGGGGTCGGGGGTTATCAGAAAAAGAAATAAAAAATCACTTGCCCTTAACCCTTTCACGCATATGACGCGATTTTGAGCCTATTGGGGATACTTTAAAGCCTTTGTTACCATCAGGGATATTTAGAAACCTTTAGTTTAGTTACTTCAACCTCTGCAGTTGTCTTTGAGTTAGCTGTGGGCAGAAAACTAATTTTGGAGAGGTAATTATAAGAGTGAGAGAACTCTATTTCGTATTGCTAATCTGGCAACTTCTGCGTCATAAATGCGTGAAAGGGTTAAGATCCAAAGTGAGTGCATAGGTGATCAGCGCAGAGGGAACTAACACACAAAATGTTGGCTAACAGGTAGACAGGAACAAGAGGTGAGCAATGGTATTTCTTATGAACAAACTCCTGTTTTTTCTGGCGTTCCATGTGATTTGTTTTTGGCCCACTGTTTATCATATACCGGTATCTCAATGATGTCCATGTTAGCCTACTCAGTGTGATTTGTTTTGGGCCCATTGTTTATCATATACCGGTATCTCAATGATGTCCATGTTAACCTACTCAGTGTGATTTGTTTTGGTCCCATTGTTTATCATATACCGGTATCTCAATGATGTCCATGTTAACCTACTCAGTGTGATTTGTTTTCGGCCCACTGTTTATCATATACCGGTATCTCAATGATGTCCATGTTAGCCTACTCAGTGTGATTTGTTTTGGGCCCACTGTTTATCATATACCGGTATCTCAATGATGTCCATGTTAGCCTACTCAGTGTGATTTGTTTTCGGCCCACTGTTTATCATATACCGGTATCTCAATGATGTCCATGTTAGCCTACTGAGTGTGATTACAGATGATTTTAAACCTCCGAGTATATATGAGTAATGCTAATGAAGTTGACAAATTTAAGAAGGATTACCAAAGACTGGATGAATGGTCGAGACGTGATAACTGCCAATAAGTTCACTCTGAAGTCAAGAAAACAAAAGACAAAACAAGCATCGAGATATTTTCTTATAAATATAATAAGAACATAAGAAAATGGGAGTCTGCAGGAAGCCGATTGGCCCACATAAAGAAGATCCCTCTCATACCCAACCCATCTCGTCAATATGTCTATCCAATTTTATCTTGAAGCTCTCTATCGTTCTTGATCCCACTATGGCGTACGGCAGCCTATTCCACATTTTGCCAGCAGTATTTGCTGATATCTTTCCTGAAACAAAATTTATAAGACAGTTTTTACATTCTACAATACGGCCTCTTGCAGAATATATTGTTTTAATCTGATCACCAGCATTACAGAATGACAGAGCGTCCAGAAGAATCTATGCTTGGGCTACAAAGTATTTTCCAATGTTTACTAGAAGCAGAGCTATGAGGGCTAGTTGAGAGCTCTCAGTCTATTTTTAAAGGAATCACGTAGACTGCGAGGCAAACTATTTGAAGTATGAACAACACTAAATGCATTTAACAATTTGAATTATAGGAAAATGATTAGCCTCACTATGAATATAAGACACACCATGGGAAGGAAGTTAGAGCTGAAGAGATTTATCCACAGTATATGCGTACGCTTTATTGATATGCAAGATTTGTTATACCCGGACCAAACGTACCTCAGAAGTTGTAATAATTCTTCAGTAAAATATCTTAACAAAATATTCTTTGCACATTTGCAATGTTAATAATCCACTATAAAATTTGTCTAATTCCACCAAGAGTATTAATCTCCCTGGAATTGACAGCAAGGTCTTTGAAATATTTACTGTCACGAGTACCTCCTTTCAACTCACTCACACACACACTTTCTCTCTCTCTCTCTCTCTTTCTCTCTATCTCTCTTTCTCTCTATCTCTCTCTCTCTCTGTACCGAGGATTAAAGCGGGAGGGGTCGCGCCGGGTCAGGTCACCTTAAGGTCATGCAAGATTAACTGTTTTTAAAGAGACCCCAAGACAACTGACAAAGGCTTAAAGAGAAACCGCGGAAAGGGATTGACGTTATCAAAAGAGGAGGTTTCTTTCTGCTTTAGTTAAATTTGAGGATAGTATACTGACTGACATATCTATTTTTAACCTTTTTAGTACGATGATGAGATGAAAAGTGTTTATGTGTTTATCAGTGTTTAAATATATAGATACACTGTACAAAATATAATTAAACAAATAACTGTAGAAAACAGTAAATGACTACCTTCAAAGACCCTATTTAATAGTTTGCGGGTATGTATTGTTAACTTGTATTTTACCTTTAAGTATACGAATGACACCAAGACAAATAAGTAAAATCGACGGTTAGTTAATGACCGTTGAAATGGCGGTGTTTTGTTGGCAATAGTGTTACCTGTCCTATGATTGTAAAGATATACTCAATCATCATACCAGTATTCTGGCCAACATTAAACGATTGTATGCAGCTGAGAAAAGACCGAGTAATTAAAGGTAAACTAAATCAGTTTTAAGAACCTCTAGTAATTTAAGGTAATTTATATCAATTAAAAGAACATCTAGTATTTAAGGTGAATTATCTCAATAATATCTGTTAATTAATGGTAAAATATCTCAATTATAAGAACCTCTAGTCATTTAATTAAAAATAAAATATCTCAATTATAATGACTTCTAGCAATTAAAGGTAAAATATATCAATTATAAGGACCTCTATTAATTAAAGATAAAATATCTCAATTATAATTACTTCTTGCGATTAAAGGTAAAATATATCAATTATAAGGACCTCTATTAATTAAAGATAAAATATCTCAATTATAAGGACCTCTAATAATTATAGGTAAAATGTATCAATTATAAGGACCTCTAGTAAATGAAAATTTTAAATATCTCAATTATATAAAACTCTATAGTCTATTCACTACAAATAAGCCACAAACCCTGTTCCGTAAACTCTTTACCTCAAAAAGGGCTGGAATAAATGGGATATATATGTTCAAACCTCTTACCTGGATGATGCTTCCCAAATGGTAGAAATATTTGCTCAATAACGCTAAGTTACTATTCCCTTATTACATACTAATTGTATAAAGTATATAAGGTCTAATTAGAGCGATCGTATAATCCAAGTGGAAAGACCTTACTCTAATGATTACTAGAGCGATCGTATAATCCATTTTTAAGAATAAAATTTACTTAGTACCAAGTTTAAATTAAATATTAAATTTTAACAATATTTGTCTCATGTCCAAATTATATAAAAAATACCGCATCTCTAAGTTTTCGAGGTTAGAGGACAATGTGTTTGGGTTAATAATAATGAATAGTCTATAGTAATCAAAGGGGGAATCTCTTCATTATTTCTTAAGGGAGGAGGGTTTCTGAACACCCATCTCCCCCATGTTTAGTCCCATTAGTTTTTGAAATTTTAAGATATTCCCTCAAATGCTCTGGTAATTTTAAGACCTATGTTTTTAGGTATCGATTTTCTCCTGGCGAGCAAAAGCTAGTCTGCAATTTAGTTGGAACCGGCTTCGACGCCCCGTTTTTCTAGCAAAAAATGCACAAATGTATTGTTTACAGTTTGATGAAGGTATAAGGAGGAACTAGGGTAAATATATATATATACATATTTTTTTTTATAAAAATATCATCTTAGGCATCTACAGACCCTTTCTATTATTAATAAACATCTAATAATATTGAGAATTACCAAAAGAGTGCGTCATGTAATACTGAAAGGGTTAAGATACATTGTTAACTGTGTACGTGAGGTCATTTATGGGGACACTTTTAGGTATGTGTTATTAATGAATTTATTTATTTATTTATTATTTTCTAGTTTCTTCCTTAGACCTCCATCAATCTTAAACATTATAGGCTACCCCCATGAACCCCTGCAAGTTAAATGTGTGCATTTTTCAGGTACTAAAATGCCCCAGTTTGGCCGGTTCCTCCTAAATTGCAGGCTCGCTATCACTCCCCAGGAAAAACACAAACAACGCCTAAAAGACACAGAAGGTCTTTTTATTGCCAAACTAACAAGGTGAATTGTCTTATAATGTCAAGACTAATGTGGCTAAACATGAGGGAGAAAGGTGTCCAAAACGTCCCCCCCCGGCCCTCCCGCCCCTTAAAAGTAGGGTGGCTCAAAGTTAGGTCAATCTAGGTCGTTTATTAGTAACGGGGCTTAGAAGGTGGGTCACCTGCTTTTGTTCTCTTTCTCTCCTTTTCTCTCTTTCTCTGGCTTGCATTCATTCGGCCCCATTCAGCCAACTGTTTTAAGACGTTTATCCCCATCCAGTTGTCGATTTCTTCCTGGCGAGAGATAGCGAGCCAGCATTGTATGGAGAAATCCGGCTACGGAGACATTTTTCTATCGAAAATTTTACAAATTGAGCTTGCTGTAAAACAAAATATATATATATGCTGGCTCGCTACCGCTCGCCTGGCAAATATTGACACCTGGATGGGGGTAAACGTCTTAAAACAGTAGGCTGAATGGAGCCGAATTAATACAAGCCAGAGAAAGAGAGAAAAAGGAGTGGACAAAAGCGGGTCACCCCCCTTAAAGGGAATGGTCTAACTGGGTCAGGGCATTTATGATTAATGGGGCTTAAAGTTTGGTCAGGTAGGTCAAGTTAGGTTCAATAATTGAGGATTAAAGATATAGCTGAAACTGAGTCAGGTTATATACCTTTAATGTGGCTTAAAGTGAGAGGTCAAGGTTGGTTAGGTCGTGAAAGATTAATGTTGTCTAAAGTGAGAGGTCAAGGTTGGTCAGGTCAGGTCAGATTAATGGGACCTTAAAATCAGAAAGTCAAGTAGGATAAGGTAAGGGGAGGTTCATGTTTTTTCTGGAGCCCCTTCTCCATCATGCTTAACCCCATTAGTTTTGAGATTATAAGGCGTTCATCCCACTAGTTTTGGCGATTTTAAGACTGTCATCCCACTAGTTTTGGCGATTTTAAGACTTTTTGCTCCATTTCTTTGTCCATATTGAGACCTTTCATGCCAATTAGATGTCGATTGTTTCCTTGTGAGTGACGGCGAGCCTGTAGTTTAGGAGAAACTGGCGGGGAAATTTTTCTAACAACAAATTTACAAATTTATCTTGCCGGTGGGTCTTGAGGGTATTTTTAAATCTTGATGGGGGTGTACAGAGCAGACTAAAAACCTCTCCTTAAATCTAGGTCAATCCAGGTCAGGTCATAATTAAGATGAATGAGATTTAAAGAGGAAGTTAATTTAGAACAGATCATGAAACGTTTTGTGTCTCACGAGAGAGATCAGGTCAGAGATTAATCAAGAGGTCAAGATAGGTTAGGTTATGCATGGGACGATAATGGAGCTTAAAACGAGGTCACATCAAAATAATGGACCTTAACGCTGTCTGGCCCTAAATGACAAATTTGCCTCAGTATTCACAAGGGATAATACCAGTGACATGCCAAGTCCAGGATTAGTGCATGAGGGTGAAGTTCTTAGCATAATTAGATGTAGGCTACCCAAGCAGAGGTAACAAAAAGAATAGATAAGTTCAAGTAATCCGGCCCAGATAGCTTTCTTCCCCGAGTTGTATGAGAAGTGCAAGATTAAATTGCACCTTTCTTGGCAGACATCTTCAATAAATCACTAGAAAATGGAGAAGTCCCTGAAGACTGGAAACTGGCCAATGTGACTCCAGTCTTCAAGAAAGGGGATTATGAGTTTCCCAAAAATTATTGGCTAATTAGCTTGACTTCTATCATAGTGAAACTACTTAACTATAAGACACTGAACCCCACTCGATTATTTCTAGGCGACTGATAGCGAACTACAATTATTGAGGGTTTTCATTGTTTTCCCATTTCGAGCAATGTATTTTCTTAGTTTGCCCCTTATGCTAAAGCAAAGAAAGCACAGAACCTCTTCAAATTATATAACGTCTCCTGGACACCCTTCAAGCTAAATATGTACGGTAAATTTTTCGGTAGAAAAATATCCCGCTCAAAAGCCGGTCTCTCCTAAATTGTAGTTCGCTATCAGTCGCCTAGAAATAATCGAGTGGGGTTCAGTGTCTTATAATCACCAAACAAATGTGGTGAAACATCTTAAAGTCTCCAAACAAACGGAGAGAGAAGGGCAGGACCAAATAGACCCGCGTCTCACTATACAGTATAGGGTTTATGCTTATAATTACTGTAATGTAAACATACAGTCGAACAAACTATCAGCAACATTATGATAACACTCATGAATTTGTCGTCAGACTAAATACCTACAGTATGTGCGAGAGCAATAAATCCCACCAACCTTTCCAATTAGAAATCCTAGAGTAACAGAGATCGACCAACCTCCGCCATATTAGTATCACTGGTGATATTTCTCTCTCTTTAGACCCGAATATCTCCCTACCCTTAACTCCTTCACCATCATTACGTAATTTTCATCGTATTCTGGTTAGTATTACACGACTGTTTTTATTTTGTTTTCTACCTATGCTACTCAAATGGGTAAATACGATCTAAATTAACCCTGTTATTACCATGTCTTTCTTAAACTGCGTAAGAATCAAAGGTAAAAAGAAGTCATGTTGCTGAAGGGGTAGGTTTATAATTTACTCCCACGACCTCCAATAAAAAAAAAAAAAAAAAAATCGAGATAAATGTGTAAATTTTTCGGTATAAAGTTATTCTTGTATTGCAGGCTCGCTATCGTTTGCCAGAAGAAAAAAATATATAAATGGCGCAAGAGATCTTCAAATTGACAATGAAATATCAATGAAAGTTTTAAAAACTGCCAAAGTAAAGGGGCGAACATCTTAAATTTCAAAACAAATGTAGCTAAAGGTGAGGGAGATGGGGGTCCAGAAAAAAGACCTCCATAAATGAAAACATATTCATAACAATCATCCAACATTACCGGTACAAGCTTTATCATTTGGTCTTCGGATACATTATTGAATATTATGGATCGTGAAATGAAACCTCGCTGTTTGATAATTGGGGCACTAAGATGGATAAATAGATAGATAAAGTAGGTACATAGATCGACACAAACAGAAAGACAGACAATCAGATAGATAGTTGAATAAACAGAGAGAGCGAGAGAGAGAGAGCCATCACTGAGGTTAGGAAAATACGCGCGGCTTTAAAATCTTGATCAGTGAGAATGGCAGAGGTGGGAAAAATATGGAGCCTTTTTTATACCTCACACCATCTCTCTCTCTCTCACACACTCTCTCTCTCTCTCTCTCTCTCTCTCTCTCTCTCTTATGATAATCAGAAGACAGTTCTAGCCATCAGCACGACACCAGAGGGCTGTCTATTTTATTCGTTTATGTTCATTATTTGTAGCCCAAATAATAATTGATAAATATAATCAGAAGTGTTGACAATACCAATATTAACGCCATAATGAGGAGAAGCACTTCGTTGACAAAGTTTCGCTTGACTTGATAACACTATAAACCAGTGCTCGTCAGCAAATTATGTGATAGGCAGTTTTTATGATTTTTTTGTTTTTTTTGCTCCCTAGACCTCCATCAAGCTTAAATAATACCCGAAAGACCCTTCTCCGAGATACATTTTAGTACATGTTTTCCCTAGAATAGTATCCCCTCCTAAATTGCAGGCTTGCTGTCACTCTCAAGGTATTATTTGACACATAAGTGGCATGAAAGATCGTAAAATTAACAAATACATGGGGCGAAAGGTCTTAAAATTGCCAAGTTAATGGGGCGAACTTCTTAAAATCTTAAAACCTATTGGGTTAAGCATGAGACAGAAGAGGGTCCAGAAAAACACATTACCTCATTCAGTAATTGAGGACGCATTTTGTTTGTTTTCCATTGGACACTGTTATTCTGTTTGAAATTAATAAAGTAAAATCTATAGTAATAGACGTTTGAAATTCCACAAATTCTAAATAAACTACTTAAAATCGCTTAATGAGAGCCTTAAGAGGATGTTTTTTCTTGAACTCATTTTCTCTCATGTTTATCCCCATTATTTTTTAGTTTTTAAGACGTTCGCCCCATTAGTTTGGCAATTCTGAAACCTTTCGCCCTTTCGTGCAATTTTGGTGCCGAGATGTTCCTGGTCAGAGAAAGTGAGCTGGCAATTTAGGAGGAATCAGCCTTAGGCCGGGACATTTGTCCACCCAAAAATATACAAATATATCCCGAAGGGGGGTTGTGGGGGAAGTGGGGTTTAAGCTTGACAGAAGTCTAAGGAAAACACTTTAAACAGAAAAGAAAACTACAAAATATATATATATAAATATGAACAATAATAATAATAATAATAATAATAATACTAATAATAATAATAATAATACAAATAAAACAAAAAACAAAATATCCCCGAAAAGCGCCCTCGAATACTGAAAAGTTAAATTTTCGTAAAGGACTGTTAATGAAATAACCCAAGCTTCCAAATTTTAAGTTAGGATAGGTTATGAGTTGATTTGTTAGATACACCTAGTCACGCTCTATACAGAACATAAATACTTGTCCGAATATTATTGAACTTGTCCAACATTACCAAATACATATTAGGATAGGTTATGAATTGATATGTTAGATAAGCCTATGCAGATTATTAAAACTGAATTATGCAAAAGATTCAGAGATCTGATTTTATTGGGCTAACTGGTCATTAGGTATATACAGTAAATAGGTTCACATAATGTTTCTATCTATTTATCTATACATTCTTTGTCTTTCCACCATCTCTCTATTTCTACCCATCTATGTATATTTATGTTCGTTTGTTTGTCTGCCATTTTATCTAGTCCATATATTGAATTTGTATGTTATGTATTTAAGAACATAAGAACATAAGACAATGGGAGTCTGCAGAAAGACGATTGGCCCACACAAGGCATTAGCATCTATCAATCAACCTATCAGTATCATCATCATCATCATTATCAACCTGAGTTTTTCCACTGCAGGACAAAGGCTTCTCCCAAACGTTTCCACACTAACCGTTCAGAAGTTAGTGTGTTCCATGTCACCCGAGCAAACTTTCGGATCTCATCCCTTCATCTGGTACCATGTCTGCCCCTTCCTCTAGCTCCATCTCTAGGTTCCCATTCTGTTGCTCTTGCAGTCCTATCGATATATATATATATATATATATATATATATATATATATATATATAATGTGTCCCAGGAGGAAAGGTCATAAATTTGGGAAACAATAAAAACAAGGTATTCTAAGCATAAAATATTGCATAACAAAAAGTCCAAATCTCAACCGTTAAAAATATATTGAAGGTTTTATGTCTTGTCCTCCCCCTCATCACTTTAATGGACTTTACCAAATCAAATAGAACATTTTATGCTTAGAATACCTTGTTCTATAATTTCCTAAAGTTATGAAATTTTCTCCCGAGACGCCATATATATATATAATATATATATATACATATATATATATATATATATATATATATATATATATATATATATATATATATATATATATATATATTGTATATATACAGTATATATATATATATATATATATATATATATATATATATATATATATATATATATATATATATATATAAATATATATATATATATATATATAGTATATACTGTATATATTCATTAACGCCATTTTGGTAAAGAATTGCTGGAACTCCTGTCTCATTTGCCTAGTTTACTGTTTACTGTACTGGTTCTATTTGTGTCTCACCTACTCAGAGAATAATCCAGCTAACTCTCACAAACACCACGGCATCCTAATCATTCCACTACACTGAACAAGCCTACCAAACTTCTTTCCAACACACCAAAACTACCTCTAATGTATCTTGATATTGGATCCCTATCACTCCTTCAACCTTGGGCGGAATGGGGGGTGGGGGGGGGGGTGGGAAAATTTTGTTACAGGTAGGTTTGCCATTTGTCTCCTCCATGTTCATAGTATGAATATAAAGAAGGGCGTTCAGACCTCCCCCCCCCCCCACCCTACTATTTGACTTACTTTTACCAGTCAGTAGCGGTACAGTGGTTTAGATATATACACATGCTGTCGCAAGGCTTGGAGAAAGGCAATTTATGTATTTCCTTAACAAAAATGTCATATAGTATATTACATTGGAGATGTTCTGCCCTCTGGCCTTTATCCGTCAAACATACGGAACATTTGATACACAATATAATATGTTAACATATATAAAACTAGTCGTACATATTTGACTATCCATTACGGGCAACACGGTCTGTGCAGCCAGTATATCGGTGTAACTCGGTGTAATTATCGTTCACGGCTGATACATTTCCGGCTGCCCACGTACAATGACCATTCCGGCCGCCTGTCACTCACACGGTAATATTTGGATATCTCCGTGGCGTTATCAGAAGCGCGGGGTCGGGAATCCGTTCAGGTGTATTGTACAGGTATATTTTGGCTTTAATAAGGCATGTGTCACAAGTGGAGAATAATGTCAGTTCAACGTGCAAACTTGTCAAACAGTTGTCAAGGGCTGTCAACTTTATATATACACACATATATATATATATATATATATATATATATATATATATATATATATATATATATATATATATATGCTTCACAACAAAAGAACATGTCCGCACAAGCTATACACAGTTTACTTTATAAAGTTGACCATATCATTAACAGCTATGCTGAAAACAATATCCAGCTACATATATTGGCAGAGAGAGAGAGAGAGAGAGAGAGAGAGAGAGAGAGAGAGAGAGAGAGAGAGAGAACGAACATGCATCATTTTATTTTATTTTATTTTCACATCAGGTGAAAAAAAAAAAAAAAAAAAAAAAAAAAATTTACAACAACTGATATGAAACAAACCTGATTGATGCATTAATCTTTTGCCTTGGATAAAGAATATTTGGTTGGATGTCTTTGGGGGTGATTATGATATTTTGTTTAACCCTTTCACTGTGGCTGACATAAATACATGTCCTATGTTAAAAAGGTCTACATTGCAGCTGATGTATATACAGTATACAGTATGTTCTGGTAGTACCGGCTGAGTTGGTTGCGCCAACCCGTTCCACTTGTTGCCAGACGATTCCAGGAGGTTCTAAGTTTGCCACCCATACTTATATCAGTGTGTTTAGTGCATTGTTTGAGGGAGGGAGTACAAAGAAGAGGTGTTTTAATAGCTGAAAATCAGCTAAATCCCTTATTGGCGGCGCTCGACTTAAGTCGTGCACCAATTTGCAGCAAGTTAGGAGCATTATTAAGGCTTTTAAAGGGTTAAAATCGAGTCCAAATGGCCGGGAGCGCAGCGGGCCAGACAGCCTACTCCCAGGGCTTACCGCCGCCCATTAACTCATGTTCCCTGTGTTCTCGAGAGGCCGGCAGTGTAGCCAGTAGTGAGCATAGCTGGGGAAAATATACCGCTATACGCTAAACTCCCATGTTCGTGGCACCACTGCAAGAGAACCACGAGTGCTACGTAGCTCGTTCTGGTCTCATTTTGAAGCTTTTAGCGCCTAGTTTTTTGCTGAATACATTTCTTTTCATGCAGATACTTGATTGATCATTCAGGAGGGCCTGAATATGCCGAAATGAGCCCAAAACACCCCACTAGACAAGGGTTAAACAGGCCACTTCTCCAAGTAATTGTGTCAGCTATTTTCCAGGTACAAATAAGAGGTTCATTTCATCTTAATTTCACCATCTCCTACTGTCTTATCAACAAAAATCATGATAAAATAACTGTAAATATCATCGACTTACGGCGGGAGAAAATCGTATATTCTCGCTCAAGAGTGTAAAGTAGGTGGTCGGCTTTCAGCAACAAAACAAGCAAAGGAGTGATCAATTTTCCTGGGTGATTTGAGGAGGTAGGAGGTGAATGGTGACTGTTATAGAGAGAGTTTGACCGAATTTTTCATATGAGCTTGTTCTAAAACACTCAGAGCTACGGATATGGCACTCTATCAACATAATATTTAATTGAGCGGAATTAGCGGGAAAATAGCCGCCTGAGCGTATTCATCCCTATAGAGGCTGCTGCAACGAATGAGTTAATTGGTGATGGGCTGGTCTATCAGAGTGAGAACTGAGGCGATCTCTGCCATACCCATAGCTTACTCTGACTGTTCCTTTTACTTATATATTTTCTAGATCTCAAGTGACGGCGTCTCTTCCGTGATTTGACCTCCCAATCTACCAAGATTGGAAGCCAAAGCATCACATTTTTCCTTTGCCCATCAACTTTCTCTTCATCATTGCTGAGGGGCACAGGGCCCTGGGTGAGGCTTTTGTTTCCCGGGCGTTTCCGCACCCTCCTCAGCTCCCCGCCATGGAGTGGCTTCGGTCACCCAGGCTTATTGTGGTCGGCAGGGAGGGTTCTGTGGGGGCGCTCGGCTATGGCCTTGGCCTTGCTCGGGACCTTGGGGCTGTTCGGCCAGGCAACTTGGGGAACAACAACAACAACAACAACAACAACGAATGAGTTAATAACTGAGGATTTTGCTTGTTTTTCCATTTACGAAAAATGTATTCCAGTTTATTCTTTAGGCAAACAAAAACGCTTACTCAGACGCCCTTTCAAACTAATAAATACCCACCCAGGAACCCTTGCTCGCCCAGAAACAAACAAAAATAACACCTGCATGGGGTGAAGCGTATTATTATTGCCAAACTAATGGGGTGGCACTTATTACAATGTCCAACCTAATGGAGCAAAACTGGGGGAGGTGGGTCCAAAAAGACTTCCCCTGTTTCAGTTGCTACAGTCAAACAGTTCGCAACCTCACCTTGTATAATAAAGCTAAATTATTATGAGAAACTGTGCAGCACTATAAGAGAAGGGAGATGCTGTGATTTTTATTTTAGCTATTAAGATAAATATACAATCGATGTTCAACACTAATTAAGAAAACAAAGAGATGAATTAACCTAATATACATAACAAATATAATCTATACAAAATATTGCGATCTCCTAGATATCTATACAATTATTCCATACACATTCGTGCCCGTCTCTCTCTCTCTCTCTCTCTCTCTCTCTCTCTCTCTCTCTCTCTCTCTCTCTCTCTCTCTCCAATATATATCACGCCGTGGTGTAGTTGATTAAAGCAAGGACTCTCTTCCTGACTGTCCGTGGTTCGAGTACCGGCTTAGAGTAAAAATGTTTAGTATCTCACTTGCATTTGTCAGATACTCTTGGTATTAATAACTCTCGTGCTTCGCTGGGCGAAAATCATTTAAAATCAATTCAACCCGAGTAACATGGTAATGTTGTAAAATCCCCTGTATGGTACTCTAGAATATGGGTGTTACGATTTTTCCACCTCCTTTGTATAAATAAGAAAAGGTTATAATTATATTCTGTATCACCCCTTGGTGTAATTGATTAAAGCAAGGAATATCGTCCTGAATGTAAGCGGGTCTAGTCCTGGCTGGGAGTAACAAAATAAATAAATACAATTTGTTATATATAATATATATATACCGGTATATATATATATATATATATATATATATATATATATATATATATATATATATATAATTATATACAGTATACAGTATAATTACAAGTATAGGACGATGTTGGATAAGAAAGGATCAATTATAATATATGTGGGTGAGCCAGGAGCAGTCAGAAGCAGTCAACAGTCTTAATGCTCTCTTTTCCAGCCAGGGTGGAGAATAAAAAAATAGTGTTCACTCAAAGCAAAAGTTCCCGACTGTGGTTTAAGTTTGGACAATAGGCCTAAATACTGCGCTCTCTCTCTCTCTCTCTCTTTCCCTCTCTCTCTCTCTCTCTCTCTCTCTCTCTCTCTCTCTCTCTCTCTCTCTCTCTCTCTCTCTCTCTCTCTCTCTCTCTCTCTCTCTCTCTCTCTCTCTCTCTCTCTCTCTCATAAATGTAAATAAGACCCAGGGACCCGATATGCTGCACCCTAAAATAATGAAAACTATTAAAGATTAGATAGCCAAAAATATTAATACAAGAGGGGACCATGCTAAGTGATTAGAAATATGAAAACATCACGCCAATTTACAAAAAGTGTAGTAAGGCCAAAACACATATAAGTTTTGTTTAAGTTGTAAATAGTTCTTCAGCAACTCAAGAAAAAGAGTAGATAGTATTTTGCATACTACAATAAGTGTAGTGCACGTCAACATATATCTTTCTCCGCCAAGGTATCTCCCCAAAATGGACCGCAAAGTCTATGTGGTAGCAACTATTACTGTACCTCTCTCTCTCCCTTTAAGCCAGTGGACACCTTGAACCCCGCAGCCCCGGAATAGGTGACAAGCCTCCCGATCTGGCCTCAGGAATAACACATAGGCTTTCCACGGTAACCTTAAAGCGGATCTCTTACCTTAAGTCCCCCAGTATTCCACGACTAGTGTCCTTCTATTTTATCTGTCTACCATTATGCGATTTTTTCTAGTTTAAGTGCTTATGTTCTGGGTGTGGTGTCCCGAGTTCGAATCCCGGGAGGACCATATGCTTTCATTAGTTTATTAAAGTACATTGGGGTACGGTTACTTATTACCAAGGATCTGTGGGACGGTTAATTCAGATAGCTATAATTGCATACAGAAAAACATAGGGGGTTCACAGATTATTTTGAGTGGGATAGAAACTATGGCATCCGAGTGTACTATTGTGATTTGCTAATAAAATCGCATAGTGTTCGCTAGAACAAAAATATAAACATCACAGCATTGAAGGAGTTAACGTGGAGTTTCACGAGTGTTCTTCCGGCAATATTTTATCAGCAATATTTCTGGCAACATGTTTGGTCTTTTCGGCGTTGGTATCGGTAGCTGGATTGGTGGTATATTATTGGAGATGGCTATAGTTATACTAAATATTAATTCAGATGCTGCCCCTTAATCCTATTTGGTCCAAGGGAGGTAGTTTTGGGTTTCCCCCTGTTTCATTCCATTAGTTTGGAGATTTTAAGACGGTTCACCCCTTTAGTTTGGCGGTAATAAGATGCCTCACCCCATTCAAGTGTCAATTTGTTTTCCTGGGCCAGCGATAGCTAGCTTATTACTTAGAAGAAATCGGCATAGGGCCGTGACATTTGTCTATCGAAAAAAATTCAATTATAGCTTTTATTTGAAGGAAGTTTGGAAAGGCGTTTTGTTAGCTTAGAGGACATACTAAAACATATCGCTCGAAAACGGCAAAAGTAAGCACAATCTTCAATAATAATTTAAACAAATATCATAACAACCCCAAGAGGTCGGATCAGATAGTGTCAGAGTCTAGATGGTAAAAATATCCAAACAGAATCTGGCCAAGGTAAAGTTTGTTTCTGGGTACACCCAAATATTTAGTTAGTAGTAGTCTCTGATGTATTGGGCCTCTTTCGTGTACACTACGATCACACACGCGCACACACACACACACACACACACACACACACACACACACACACACACACACACACACACACTCAGCTCATGAGGCTGCCATTCTTTAATAAACCGTTTATTATTATTATTATTATTATTATTATTATTATTATTACACACACACACATGTAAGCGGTGGTGTTTATATCGGTACAAACTCGATTTATAACACCTAAATAAAATTATCTACATGAAACTTGAGCTAACCTAACCTAACTTTACTTAGCCTACATAACCTAGAACACTCTTTGTCTAAGTATATTTAAAATTGTATGTACACTTTAAAGTGTCAGCTCAATCTACTGTACTTCAATTCAATTTCAATTCAAAATATTTTATTTGTCATTTGTTTATTTGCACATTAATTATACAGCCACATATTACATTATTTTGTATAAATTCCATAACAAATGAGGACTTGATACCCTATGGTACAGTATTATGTCCTCTACTCAGCTACAAAACATTCGTTATTAGGCAGGCAAACGGCAAGAAAATGGTGCATTATGAAATAAATAAAATAGTGAACTGAATGGTGAAAATTATCTTAGTAATAACAACAATACTAATACAAACAAAAATATATATGATAATAATAAAGTAGGTGTGCAGTTTTCGCATTCAAAAAAAAAATGCATACGCAACTCTGCGACCTAGAATTCTGCAAGTAGTATTGAATCTCTTAGGTAAAATCGGTTTATATACAGTATATATATATATATATTGGTAAAGCAAGGTAATACATTTTCTTTAATACATACGAGGTTGAAAGAAATGGCAATTTCTGCGTTGGAAATTTTATTATTCAAAGTTTCCAGGTCTCTGATGAGTTTTCGCTGGGTGGCAGGAAGTAGATGAAGGAGATGAGCAAAATTCATGGTGGTACAGGGTTACATTAAAGTACATGAAGATACAGGATATACGACGCGTTTCACTGGACAACCAGCATTATCAAGTAAGGAAGGAATGATATAAAAGGTAAACAGGAAGGGTATATATAGAGGGTGGAGGATCAGAGGAGAGCGGAAAACAGGGGGCAAAAGTCTGCTATTGGTGGAAGGGTAAACTAGGAGAGAGAAAGGGGTTAACCGCTTCACGCATGCGCACTGGATGCGGGATGGTGGTCAGTAGGTGGGGTCGAAGCTGATTGGCTGCGTGTCGAGGGGCGTGGCCTAAGTTGTGTGGCGCCTGCAGAAGACGAAGCTGAAGGAGGTAGCGCGGGGGGCTGCGTCAAGGGCACCGGGGGCGAGGAGGGGTGTTAGGTCCTGTAGGGTAGTGCCTTTTGGCAGAAGGAAGGATCTGAAGGTCCAGAGTTTGGTTGTTGATGTTGGGATGTAAGGCTTGGATATATAAAGCTTCGAGTATAGGTAATCTCCTTGGGTCACTTTCTTTATCGAGTATGGTGGTGTGTTTCTCTAACTCGTTGCGTGTGAGGTGAGGGTGGTTAGGGGTGAGATAGTGGTCTTTGATGGCTCCAGCCTGAAGGTGAAGAGTTAACCGACGTGAAAGATGAGTCTGCGTCATACCAATATAGGAATGAGGTCCACAGTCCTCATAATTACAGGTATGTTGGTAAATGACGTGATCGTCGGTCATCGGGCTCTTTATCTTGGTGGAGGCTGGTTTGTTGTGGAGAACGAGGTTGGAGGTCTTGGGGTATTTGTAATAAATTATTAATTTGATTTTGTTTTCCGGGTTGGTTGGGTGGACATGCTTGGAGATTATTTCTTTTAAGAAGGCCTCGTCATTTTTGTGTTCAGAGGACATGTAATTGCGGTAGAAGATCTTAATTTCATTGGGGGGATCAATGTTGGGAGGGCTTTGGGTGTACCATTTTTCAAGATGGTGGTTGATGGTGCTGGAGATGTCGGAGTTGGAGTATCCGTTATTTACTAAAACTTGGGATAGCCTTTCTAGTTCCTGGTGGGTGTCGGCCCAGGTAGAGCAGTGCGTGAGGGCTCTCCTAACATAGGCGGAGATGGAGGATAGAAGATAACGGCGGGGGCATTCACTATCGCCGTTGAGGCATTGTCCTGTGTTAGTTGGTTTAATGTAGACGGTGGTTTTGAACCCATGGTCGTTCAGAGCTACGAGGATGTCGAGGAAGGGGAGTTGTCCATTGTTAGATTTTTCAAAGGTGAAGTTAAGTCCGGAGGAGGTCATGAAGCGACGCTGGAGTTCCTGTAGTTCGTGGAGGTCCTTGATTTGCACGAAGATGTCATCCACGTATCTACAGTAGACGGCTGGTCGTTGGGCAGCTAGGAGCTCTTCCTCGATGGTACCCATGAAAAAGTTCGCAAAAAGAACTCCTAGGGGGCTGCCCATCGCCACACCGTCTATCTGCTTGTACATGTTGCCCCGGGGGCAAAGGAAGGGGGCCTCCTTGGTACATAGCTCCAGTAGTGTTTTCAGGGCCTTCTCCGGGATGTCCAGTGTAGGTGTATCAGGGAAATGATAAATTCGACGTAGAATCATGTCAATGGTCCTATCCACTGGCACGTTGGTGAACAGGCTTTCTACGTCGAGAGAGGCGATAGTGTGGTTGTTGTTACGGGGGGCGTCTCGTAAAATTTCCAAGAAATCGTGGGCTGAGTTAAGGTTGAATTGGCTGGGCACGTAGGGGGTGAGGAGGTTGTTCAGGGCCTTGGCGATCTGGTAGGTGGCAGTGGGGATCTGGGAGATGATGGGGCGGAGGGGGTTCCCAGGTTTGTGTGTTTTGATGGTTCCGTACGCATAACCAGGGGTGTATTCTCCGACGAGTTTTTTAAGGTGGATCCCTCCTTGTTTGGCATTGATGGCGGTGATGGTGGTGTTGGCAATACGTTTGATTTCGTCGGTTGGGTTGCGGGCGATCTTTTTAAATTTAGTGTTGTCACTTAAGATGACGTCCATTTTTCTAAGATATTCCTCCTTGTCATGGATCACGAGGCAGGAAGCTTTATCCGCACGACGGATGATGATGTTGGGGTTGTCTCTTAATAGTTTGGCAGCTTGGAAGTGTTGTTTGTTGAGTATTTTGCTATGGTGAGTTCCTCTGGTTTTGGCGGCTTCAGCGAGGAGAGTAGGTTGTAGGGCGGGAGTAGTGGTGACCTTGCCATCCTTCTTGAGTCGTAGGATGTCGTCCAGGAGGATTTCCGTTTCTAGGCGTTTCCGGTGGGGGCCAGGTTTGGAGCTGTAGTGGCAGTTGAGGCCTTTGTTGAGGAGGTCTTCTTGGTCCAGGGTCAGAATGGTGTAGTAAGGTTTATATATCCTTTTGTTGGTTTGGGTAGTTTTAAGTTTCCGCCATAAAGACGGGCAAGCTTTTTTATGGTTGTGTTTTCGGCTTGTCTTCTGTGTTGTTCAAGGAGTTGTTCGAGGGCTGTGTTGATTTCGACTTTGAGGTGGTCTGGAGGGGTTTCGTCTTCCCAAATCCGTAGAAGAGCATCTCGTTCTTTACGAAGGTTGTTGGCGAGTTCACGTTTTTCAATTATTTGGTCCCTTCCACCAATAGCAGACTTTTGCCCCCTGTTTTCCGCCTCCTCTGATCCTCCACCCTCTATATATACCCTTCCTGTTTACCTTTTATATCATTCCTTCCTTACTTGATAATGCTGGTTGTCCAGTGAAACGCGTCGTATATCCTGTATCTTCATGTACTTTAATGTAACCCTGTACCACCATGAATTTTGCTCATCTCCTTCATCTACTTCCTGCCACCCAGCGAAAACTCATCAGAGACCTGGAATCTTTGAATAATAAAATTTCCAACGCAGAAATTGCCATTTCTTTCAACCTCGTATGTATTAAAGAAAATATATATATATATATATATATATATATTGCAAATACACATAAGCTACTAAATGTTTTTATACTTACAGCCGGACTTGAACCACCGACAGTCAGAACAAATGCCCATACTTTAATCCACTATACCACGGCATGATAGAGGATACTTGTGTGCAGTGGATTAATGCATGGACACTCGTCCTGACTGTTGGTGGTTCATGTCCGCCTGGGAGTATATAATTATATATAATTACATTTATGATCATATTGAATCTTAACCATTAAAATATTTATCTATAATAAGGTCAGCGTAACACTATTTTGTAGCATTTTGAATATGGTGTATTTCAAATTTAAATATACTGTATATAAGAAAGCCATAGTGACCATAATCTGCGACCTTCACCATTCACCTTGACCTTTGAATAACAAAAACACAAAATTTGGACAATAGTTGCATTGACCAACCGAATTTGCCAGCAAAATTTGGTGACGATATGTAACCCGTTCAGTAGTTCTGTTGGTTTCATTTCATACTGGATATTAAGACAATTGTATTTAGTTTATGAAGGGCCTCCATAAAATTAGCAGGCTTTCAACCATCTTAATTAACTCTTCTTACTACCACAGATCCTTCATAAGCCCTACAATATCGTCTAATTATAGCTAGAATACAGTAAAAAATACTGTACGTCACTGGTACACAAAGGGTTAAACACTGGTACACAAAGGGTTAAACAGTTTAGGATGAGTATTAACAAAATTATTAACATTCTTCTTTTGTTCTTTGACCTTGACCTTTAACCTTAAGTATTATAATATTTATATATATGATTGAAATTTATGTTATTTAAGTAATATGCAGATAACAGTCCTCAGCTTATCGAAAATTGAGTATTTTTTTATGATGAAGGTTAACTTATGACCTTGGCTTGTGACCTTGATCTTTATGTAGGATTATAGTTTTGCTTGCTTTGATGTAACACTAGAAAATCAAATAAGTGTGTCAAATTTCATTAAAGATCATCAGTTAGTTTCGGAGGTATTAAAGGAATAGTTGACCTTGATCTTTAACCTTCATCTTGACCATCTTAATGTCTGAAATTTTAATTTTAATTTTCCCTTAAAGCACAACTGTCTCAACGAATTTTGTCAAGTTTACATGAATAGTAAAGAAATGAGCATATTGACCTTATATTTGACATTGACCTGTGACCTTGTATGACCTTGGTCTAAGCATTCCGAAAATGCATGATATGTCTAATGAGAATCTTACATTAAATAGGAAATACCAGTAAAATCATATTTCGACCTTTAGCCTTGACCTTCGACCTTGACCTTCGACCTTAGAATTTCTTATCAAAGATTTAGTTAGCTTAACAACAATGTTCGTATTAGCTAGCATTATGAATATGGTGTAATTTGGATTAAAACTTATTGATTACAAATAGTGATCATATACTGTGACCTTGACCTTTGACCTTTGACTAAAAATAAGATACATATATTTGGATGGTCATTGCCCAACTGAACTTAAAGTGGAACTATCTCACCAAATGTTGTGAAGTTTGCATGAAAAATAAAGAAAATAGCATATCGACCTTTTATTTGACATTGACCTGTGACCTTGACCTTTCATATGGAATTGAATAGTTTTTTGTATGACCTTGGCCTAGGTATTCCGAATATACATGGCAAGCCTAGTGGGAATTTAAGAGCTGGTATAAGAAATACTAGTAAAAAAACTATTTTGACCTTTGACCTTGAACTTTGACCTTACCCTTTAGTATAGTTTTCTAAAATTTGGGCAATACGATATCAACGTTACCAGTAACTAGTATAGTGAATATAAAGACATTTGAATAAAAACAAAAAAATATATAGAATAAGTTGACCTTTGACCTTGACCTTTAGTAAGCATATTTTTGTGTTGTCCATTGACATTGCCTAGGAAAATAAAATAAGCATGACTAATTTCATTAAAACCCATCAGTTAGTTTTATATATATTTATAGAAAAGTTGAGCTTGAACTTCGACCTTGCCCTTGACCTTCATGACATGTGTCTCAAAATGTGTTATTTTCCTTTTCATTTAAAGTGCAGTTATCTCACCAAATGTTGTGAAGTTTGCATGAAAAGTAAAGAAATTAGCATAGTGACCTTATATTTGACCTTGAATTGTGACCTTGACCTTTCATGTGGAATTGAATAGTTTCTTGTATGACCTTCGCCTAGGTATTCCGAATATTCATGGTAAGCCTAGTGAGAATCTAACAGTTAGAATAAGAAATAGTAGTACAAAACTTATTTTGACCTTTGACCTTACCCTTTAGAATATTTATCTAATATTTGGTCTATAAAATATCGAGGTTACCAGTAACTTGTATAGTGAAAATGAAGAAATTTTAGTAAAAACTAAAACACGTGAAATGTTGACCTTATCTTTAACCTTGACCTTTGACCTTAACTTTTTATTTAAATTTAAAATTTATGTTTGACTGACCTTCGTATTGACCAAATGTATATACCTGTGAAATTTGGTGAAAATCCATCGAACGGTCTAGGAGGAGTTACCGGACGGACGACGACGACGGACGACGACAGACAAGCTGATTGGTGGTGCACAGTATACGGGCGGGATCTGTGTGCGCGATACCACTCTGCTTCGCACAGTTGATAATAATAATAATAATAATAATAATAAAGTAGACGTGCCGTTTTCGCCAAAATCAAAACGGCATACCCAACTCTGCGATGGGGACCATAATAACTACTAATACCATCATAAATCACAATCAACATAATCACTACTACTGCCATCATCACTACAACTGCCACAATTATCACGAGTACTGTCATCATCACCATTACTATGATCATCACTACTACAATTATAATAATCACTACTACTCTCACCATAATTACTGTCCATTGTCACTACAATCTTAATCACTACTATTATCATTGATACTACAACTATCAACCATCATTACTAATATCATTTCCACCATCTTACAATCATCATTATTACTGTTAACATCATCACTACTACTATAACCATCATCATTACTACTGTCACAAATATGACCATCATTTATCCTACTGTCACCATCATCACTACTACTGCCATCATCACCATTACTATGATCTTCATCATCATAACTATTGTCATCATCACTACAAATTTCACCATCCTCATTATTACTCACCATCATCACTAATACTCACACCATAGTCACTACCATCAGCACTACTGTCATTATTATTACTACAACTATCATCATTACTTGTAACCATCATCACTACTATTATGACCATCATTACTACTACTATTACTGTCACCATCATAGCTACTACTGTCACCATAATATCTAATACTGTCATAATCATCACTACTGTCATCATCATCAATACAATTACAACCATCATCACTACTATTATCACCATTATAACTACTATCACCATAATTCCAAATATTACTACCATCACTTCTAATGCCAACTAAACTACCTTAACCTAGCAAATTGGTAGCGAGATGTTGTTGCTCCCAGAATGCCATCAATGCTGAGGGGAGGGGGGGGGGGGGGGGGGGGGGGGGGGGGGGGGGGGGGGGGCGCGCGCGGTCCGGGAGGTAGGGGGGGGGGGATAAAACCATATTTTGGACCTAAAATCATAACTATTGCATAAATTAAAAAAAACTTTTTTGACTGACGTTCGCATTCACGCAACAAATGTTCGTGTGAAATTTGGTGAAAATCCGTCCAACGGTCTAGGAGGAGCTTCGAGACAGACTGACAACGACGACGACAATGACAGATTTTTGTTTGTGTGATACCCACTATACGGGGGGGGGGGGCGATACCAAACTCTGCTTACGCAGAGTTGATTATTACAATCATCACTACTACTCTCACCATTGTCACTACCATCTTAATCATGACTATCATCATTGATACTACACCTACCAACCATCATTACTACTATCATCACCACCATCTTACAATCATAATTACTACAGTTAATTAACATCATTACTACTACTATAACCATCATGTATCCTACTATCACCATCATCACAACTATTGTCATCATCACTACAAATTTCACCATCATCACTACTACTCACCATCATCAATAATTCTCACACCATCGTCACTACCATCATCACTACTGTCATCATTATAACTACAACTATCATAATTACTTGTCACCATCATCACCACTATTATGACCATCATCAATAGTACTAGTATTGTCACCATCATATCTAGTAATGTCACCATCTTATCTACTATCATCATCATAAATACAAATAAAACCATCATCACTACTATTATCACCATCATCACTACTATCACCATCAATCCCACTATTACTACCATCACTTCTAATGCCAACTAAACTAACTTAACCTAGCAAATACGGAGCGAGATATTTTCGCCCCCAGAACGAATGCGTTCTTAGAGTGTGAGCCCCTTCGGGGCTCACACTCTTTTTTTCGTGTGGTACCCACTATACGGGGGGGGGGGGGGCGATACCAAACTCTGCTTACGCAGAGTTGATAATAATAATAATAATAAAGTAGACGTGCCGTTTTGCCCAAAATCAAAACGGCATACCCAACTCTGCGATGGGTTACCATCATCACTACTAATACCATCATCAATCACAAACACCATCATCACTACAACTGCCACAATCATCACAACTACTGTCATCATCACCATTACTATGATCATCACTACTACAATTACAATCATTACTACTACTCTCACCATCATCACTACTACTATCACCATTGTCACTACCATCTTAATCACTACTATAATCATTGATACTACAACTATCAACCATCATTACTATCATCACCACCATCTTACAATCGTCATTACTACTGTTAACATCATCACTACTACTATAACCATCATCATTACTACTGTCACAAGTATTACCATTATGTATCCTACTATCACCATCATCACCATTACTATGATCTTCATCATCACAACTATTGTCATCATCACTACAACTTTCACCATCCTCACAACTACTCACCATCATCACTAATACTCACAGCATAATCACTACCATCATCACTACTGTCATTATTATCACTACAACTATCATCATTACTGGTCACCATCATCACTACTATTAAGACCATCATCATTACTACTAGTACTGTCACCATCATATCTACTACTGTCACCATCATATCTACTACTGTCATCATCATCACTACTGTCATCATCATCAATACAACTACAACCATCATCACTACTATTATCACCATAATAACTACTATCACCATCAATCCCACCATTACTACCATCACTTCTAATGCCAACTAAACTAACTTAACCTAGCAAATGCGGAGCGAGATGATTTTGCCCCTAGAACGAATGCGTTCATAATGTGTGAGCCCCTTCGGGGCTCACACACTAAGAACGCCATCATTGCTGGGGGAGGGGGGGGGGGGGGGGGGGGGGGGGGGGGGGGGGGGGGGGGGGGGGGGGAGGGGGGGGGGGGGGTAGGGGGCTTGGTAAAACCATATTTTGGACCTAAAATCATAACTATTGCATAAATTCAAAAAATCTTTTTTGGCTGACGTTCGCATTCACGCAACAAATGTTCGTGTGAAATTTGGTGAAAATCCGTCCAACGGTCTAGGAGGAGTTCCGAGACAGACGGACGACGACGACAACGACGACGACGACAGACATTTTTTTCGTGTGGTACCCACTATATGGGGGGGCGATACCAAACTCTGCTTACGCAGAGTTGATAAAGTAGACGTGCCGTTTTGCCCAAAATCAAAACGGCATACCCAACTCTGCGATGGGTTTCCATCATCACTACAAATACCATCATTAATCACAATCATCACTACTACTGCCATCATCACTACAACTGCCACAATCATCACGACTACTGTCATCATCACCATTACTATGATCATCACTACTACTCTCACCATCATCACTACTACTGTAACTATTGTGACTACCATCTTAATAACTACTATCATCATTGATACTATAACTATCAACCATCATTACTTCTATAATCACCACCATCTTACAATCGTCATTACTACTGTTAACATCATCACTACTACTATAACCATCATCATTACTACTGTCACAAGTATTACCATCATGTATCCTAATGTCACCATCATCACTACTACTGCCATCATCACCATTAATATGATCTTCATCATCACAACTATTGTCATCATCACTACAACTTTCACCATCATAACTACTACTCACCATCATCACTAATACTCACACCATAATCACTACCATCATCACTACTGTCATTAATATCACTACAACTATCATCATTACTGGTCACCATCATCACCACTATTATGACCATCATCACTACTACTAGTAATGTCACCATCATATCTACTACTGTCATCATCATCACTACTGTCATCATCATCAATACAACTACAACCATCATCACTACTATTATCACCATAATCACTACTATCACCATCAATCCCACTATTACTACCATCACTTCTAATGCCAACTAAACTAACTTAACCTAGCAAATGCAGAGCGAGATGATTTCGCCCCCAGAACGAATGCGTTCATAGTGTGTGAGCCCCTTCGGGGCTCACACACTAAGAACGCCATCATTGCTGGGGGAGGGGGGGTCTGGGAGGAGGGGGGTCTGGGAGGGGGGGGGGGGCCCCCCTCCGGGAGGGGGTAGGGGGCTTGGTAAAACCATATTTTGGACCTAAAATCATAACTATTGCATAAATTCAAAACATCTTTGTTGACTGACGTTCGCATTCACGCAACAAATGTTCGTGTGAAATTTGGTGAAAATCTGTCCAACGGTCTAGGAGGAGTTCCGAGACAGACGGACGACGACGACAAGGACGACAGACATTTTTTTCGTGTGGTACCCACTATACGGGGGGGGGGGGGGGGGCGATACCAAACTCTGCTTACGCAGAGTTGATAATACAAATACAAAATAAAAGCAATATTAACTAATAATATTAAACTAATATAATTGTTTACCCGATTCAATGATAACGCTGTAGCTATATTAACTTAATTATCAAACATATATTGTTTTAATTTCTTTTTATATAGGATAAAAGAGCAATGGTTATCTACCTTTCCTGTCAAGGTGTTCCATATATTAGTTCCCTTATATCTAAATGTACGGTTTACCATACTAGTTCTTCCTCTTGGCACATGTATAAGATATATTTGTCTAGTAGGATAAGAATGTATTGCTTCATTCGTTACAAACATGTCGCTCACAGCTTCAGGTGTCATATTATTCATAAATTTGTATATTGTCTTCATCATGCAAAGCTCGTACACTCGTGGAAATGGTAGCAATTTCAACTGTTTACATAATAGACTGGTGTGTTCTCTATAACCAGCAGATGCAATAATCCTAATTACTTTCTTTTGAACCCTAACAAGAGACTGAATGTGACTGTTACTGGTACCACCCCACACTTCAATGGCATACGCCAAATAAGGATAAATAAAGCTATTATATAAAGTCACCAATGTTGATGAGTTGTTGTTGTTGTTGTTGTTCCCCAAGCTGCCTGGCCGAACAGCCCCAAGGCCCCGAGCAAGGCCAAGGCCATAACCGAGCGCCCCCACAGAACCCTCCCCACCGACCACAATAAAGCCTGGGTGACCGAAGCCACTCCATGGCGGGGAGCTGAGGAGGGTGCGGAAATGCCCGGGAAACCAAAGCCCCACCCAGGGCCCTGTGTCCCTCAGCAATTATGAAGAGAAAGTTGAGGGGCAAGGGAAAAATGTGACGCTTTGGCTTCCAATCTTGGTAGATTGGGAGTTCAATCCACGTTAGAGACGCCGTCACTTGAGATCTAGAAAATATATAAGTAAAAGGAACAACAGTCAGAGTAAGCTATGGGTATGGCAGAGATTGCTCAGTTCTCACTCTGATAGACCAGCCCATCACCACATGACTAGAACCCAATCCTCTCAGCATCAGCTAGGAAAGGCCCTAGAAAGTCGCCTTTGGCGGGGGGATAGCTCCCCTATTTCAACCCTTTTCGGGGTTGGGCACCCGCCCAGTAACTTCCTAGCCTTACTTAGTATTCCTATACCCTTAGATATTTTAGTTCTAATGTTTCGTATATGTTCACTCCATGTCAGTTTTGAGTCCACAATTACACCCAAGAATTGGGTAGTTTCTACTTGTTCTAAATGTATATTGTGTATATTTACAAACAAATTAGTCCGCACTGGCTTGCCTTTCGTATGGAAAATCATGTAATTTGTCTTATTGATGTTCAAAGATAATTTGTTCACATTAACCCATTCCTATAATTTGCTCTCAACAACAAAAATTATATATGTTGGCTCGCTACCGCTCACCAGGAATATATTGAAACCTGGATGGGGGTAAACGTCTTAAAACAGTAGGCTGAACGGGGCCGAACGGATACAAGGCAAAGAGAGGGAGAGAAAGAGAAAAACAAATAAAAAGGAGAGAGGGAGAGAAAGAGAAAACAAAAAAAGGCGAGATGGGCTCATAAGCCGTAACGCAAACATTGAGCCCACCTCGCCTATTTTTGTTTTCTCTTTCTCTCCCTCTCTCCTCGTTTCGTTTTTTTCTCTCTTTCTCTCCCTCTCTCTTTGCCTTGTATCCGTTCGGCCCCGTTCAGCTTACTGTTTTAAGACGTTTACCCCCATCCCGGTTTCAATATATTCCTGGTGAGCGGTAGCGAGCCAACATATATAATTTTTGTTGTTGAGAGCAAGCTAAATTTGTACATTTTTAGATAGAAAAATTTCTCCGGCGAAGCCGGATTTCTCCATTTAATGCTGGTTCGCTATCGCTTGCCAGGAAGGTATCGATACTTGGATGGGGATAAACGTCTTAAAACAGTAGGCTGAACGGGGCCGAACGGATACAAGGCAAAGAGAGAGGGAGAGAAAGATAAAACAAAACAAAAACGAGGAGAGAGGGAGAGAAAGATTAAACAAAAACAGCGAGGTGGGCTCAATGTTTGCGTTACGGCTTTTGAGCCCACCTCGCCTTTTTTGGTTTTCTCTTTCTCTCCCTCTCTCCTCGTTTTTTTTTTTTTCCTCTTTCTCTCCCTCTCTCTTTTCCTTGTATCCGTTCGGCCCCGTTCAGCCTACTGTTTTAAGACGTTTACCCCCATCCAGGTTTCAATATTTTCCTGGTGAGCGGTAGCGTGCCAACATATACTGTATATATTTTTGTTTTGAGAGCAAGCTAAATTTGTACAATTTCCATTGTAATTGGGGTTGGGTGTGACAGGGATCTGCCTTGTGTGGGCCGATCGGCTTTCTGCAGACTCCCATTTTCTTATGTTCTTATGTTTTTGCCATGAAATATATGCAAAAGGTTTTCGGATAATCTCGCCGAGATATTCGCAGAACCATCGCTTAATTCGCCGAAGACGTCGCAGAACATACGCCGAGGATTCGTTCATCCTTCGCATTATTTCGAAATATTTTATTCAAATGTGACAGTTCTCGCCGAGGTCATCGACGAACCATCGCTCAATTTGCGGATGTCATCGCATAATGTCGCCGATTACGTCTTACCCATCGGCGACATCGTCGCTGGGTGTAAACTTGTCAACGTTTTTTAACGGTCAAAATCGTAGACGTCGCACACATTCCTTGCGAATTGACAAGACTACGTCCTCGGCCACGAAAATCGTCTGAAGTCGCACATGTGGGAAAGGGGCATTAAACCCTCTCATGAAAAGTCGTTTGACTCGCAAGGCCTCTCAAGGCCTCGCAAGGGCCCTCGCGGGTCGTCGCAAATGTTCGGACTGTTCAAAATTTTGGACAAGGACTCACGAGGGTTCGTTGCCATTGCAAGCATCGTCTAGCATCGCCGAGGGATCTGCGAGGGCTTCTGCGATCATCTGCGACATCGGCGAGACATCGCGTGGGGTTTCGCCCCAAAAGAACTTTGCAACGCTGCATTGATGCTCACCGATGCTCTCAGATGCTCTGCTCGCCGATGAGATGATCGACGATGCTTGCGAGAACATCGACGATGCCAAAGAGCACCTTGAGCACCTTTGGGGAGGTGGGTAAAAAAAAATGAATAGGCCTATAGTGAACCTGCCAACCCTTTTTTCTATGCACCTCTCATGGGGGGTTCACTTGTTTTTTGTTTTCTCTTTCTCTCCTTTTCTCTCTTTCTCTGGTTTGTATCCATTCAGCCCCATTCAGCCAACTGTTTTAAGACGTTTATCCCCATCCAAGTATCGATATATTCCTGGCAAGCGATAGCGAACCAGTATTATATGGAGACAATGGAAATAGGGCGATAATTCATTCATTAACGCATCGTCACCACCCTTGTACAAAGGCATAATTCTGGCAAGTTTCAGTTCGTCAGGGAAAATTCCTTGACTTAAGGATAGATTAATAATATGTACTAATGCGTCAATAAAAAGGGGATATGTTTCTTTTATGCCGGTTACAGATATATCATCCCATCCGGGACATTTGTTTTGTAATGCCAGAATTATATCTTTTACCTCTTTACAATTAGTTGGCTGCAAGAACATTGAATTGGGGTTGGCTTCTGGCATATAAGAAGAAAAGTCTTTATTACATGCGGGTATAGACTGGCTTAGGTTATGACCAATACTAGCAAAATAATTATTAAATCCATTAGCTATAGTTTTCCCATAATTTACTACTTTACCAATCACAATTATTGACTTCGCTTTAAAAGATGTCCTATGTGTATTTATATTTATTACTTCCTAAATTAACTCCCATGATTTTCTAATGTTACATACATTTTGTTGGAATAATTCATTATAATGATCACGCTCCACCTTACGCAATAAACCCTGGAGAGTTCTCTTAACATTGCTTTATCTGTTCTTATTATATAAAGTTTGTTTGTTTAATGATAAAACATATAATTTATTCTTCATTGTTATAAATTGTTTTAATCCTGTAGTAAACCATGGCTTTCGATTACGATAATTGATTTTTATTCTTACCACAGGGAAATATTGATTATAAAACCTAGAATATTGTCCATGAAAATAGGAGAATGCCTCTTGACAATTATTTTCATCCATGATACTATCCCAACTTGCTATATTCAGTTTCTCTTTAAATCTCTGTATACAAGCTTCATTACACAGTCTTTTAGTTATATATGTATTATCATCATCTTTGGTTATTTTAGTACTTACACAGAAAATTGGGAAATTATCCGAGAAATCTGTATACAATATCCCGTTAAAAAGACATGAATCGATTACTTTGTTACAACATATGTTATCTATTACTGTAGCAGATGTTTGAGTAACTCGAGTTGGTTTATTGATAATCGGGGAGTGCTGGAGCGACCTTGGTGACCCTGGTCTCTGGGTATTCTCCTGGGTGACCTAGATGTGTGTGAATTTTGTGTTTTGTCTGTGTTTGTTCGCTGTTTTGTCTTGTGTTTTGTGTTTTCCTGTTCTTGCTATGTCTTGAGTCGGCCACCCCCAAGAAAATACAAGAAAAAAAACAATAATAAAATAGAGGAAAATAAAATAAAAAGATAGGAAAAGTGGGGATTGGGCCTGAGCATATAGAATAGAATATAATAGGTAAAAAAGAATACGAAAACATGGTTTCCATAAACAATGATGTATGCTTATGACGGTCAGCATTAAGCATATTTAAGTTGAAGTCTCCCATTATATATGTACACTTATGTTCCGGTTTAATTATAGCTGGTATGTTATCTAAACAATGCATAAAGTTATCCACATGAGAGCTAGGGGTCTATATATAACACCAACAATATATTATCCTCTACCATTTTCTATATCATTTATTTCTATAAATATAGATTCTATATCAGCATTCATCACACATAAATCCTCTCTTCTGGCAAAGTGTAAATTGTCCTTAATATATATTGATACACCTCCACCTTTTTTATTTGTTCTAATGTTCTCCTCCAGTGAATAACCTTCAACATTGTACCTATTTATATCTGACTCTTTGATCCATGTTTCTGTTACACCAATTACACTGAATTCTATGTTAAGATTACTTAAGTAAGATTTAAAATTGCCAGGATTCTTAGGAACATTACGAATATTTAAATGTATAAGAGAAAAGTGCTGTTTATGAACAAGTTTTGTTTTGCATAAGTTATTGAATGAATCTTCGAGGAAATAGTTACACCTTAACTTATGCCATGTTAAACTATTTTGGTAATTATAGTCTGGATCAATGTCATTTAGAGGTACCATGTCGCGATTATCGTTAATTTACAAGGGATTAAAAATTATATTATCAAGAAACGAAGGCACAGGAACCTTCCCCAGGTTACAATACTCATTTTAAACATTCTTAAATTCATCATCGTCAATAATCTTGTTAAATGGGAATACATTCTCCGTAAAAGCTCTACATAACCAATTGAAGCAGCGACTGTGTAGTGTACGGGAACATATGGTACAACATGAACTATCTGAATCAATATATAAAAAGTCGGAACATATTTCACATATTTCCAGCATTTTCTTTTAAATACTTACAGACGCACACGCAAGCATATACAAATACACAAGGAAGCGCACATTCGTGGTCAGTCGCACCCGAACATTTAATTACGGTAAAAAAAGAGAAAGTCATCGCCTATTGAACACTTATTATAAGGTCTCTGCGTCTTGATTAGTTTTTCAGAAGACTTCGCAAGTGTATCAGAAATCTTCCACCAAATGATGCTCAGAAATTCATGACCACGATTGCTCAAACTATACATGCACATTCACAAGTCCAATTCTACTAGCTTGGTCTCCTTTCAGATAGTTATAAAAAACATATAGGAACACAACAATTATATAATAAGGAGTTCTAACGTTAACGTAACCCAGGAAAACATATAGGAACACAACAATTATATAATAAGGAGTTCTAACGTTAACGTAACCCAGGAAAACATATAGGAACACAACAATTATATAATAAGGAGTTCTAACGTTAACGTAACCCAGGAAAACATATAGGAACACAACAATTATATAATAAGGAGTTCTAACGTTAACGTAACCCAGGAAAACATATAGGAACACAACAATTATATAATAAGGAGTTCTAACGTTAACGTAACCCAGGAAAACATATAGGAACACAACAATTATATAATAAGGAGTTCTAACGTTAACGTAACCCAGGAAAACATATAGGAACACAACAATTATATAATAAGGAGTTCTAACGTTAACGTAACCCAGGAAAACATATAGGAACACAACAATTATATAATAAGGAGTTCTAACGTTAACGTAACCCAGGAAAACATATAGGAACACAACAATTATATAATAAGGAGTTCTAACGTTAACGTAACCCAGGAAAACATATAGGAACACAACAATTATATAATAAGGAGTTCTAACGTTAACGTAACCCAGGAAAATAATATGTAATCGTTAGTAATGGAAATGTTGTTCTCAAAATATATGCAACATGTTAGGTAAACAATATAAAACCATGAATATACCACCTCTAAAAAAAAAAAAAAAAAAAAAATATATATAAATACCTTACTGCATGTTGAAGAACATATATTATAGAACACGTTCTAGTGAAAGTAATCATTGTTTGATCATGCGAAAACATATGGATATCATAACAAAAAATCATCTCATCCCAATAATCACATCTATGGGCAACCTGATCTCATAACTCATCATACACTCTGTTCAAGGAGTACTCTAAAGAGCAGGATTTTTTTTAGAAAATTAACGATGTAGTTCATGATGTCTTGGAGTCGTTTTTTCAAATGACATCGCGCTTGTTTCACATTGGTTAGTGATATACTGTAAACTAATACGCACACACAAGTCCGTGGACCGTCCAGATACCCAATCACGCAATACACTGAAACCTACAGATATCATGACATGTTTATGCATTAACCCACTAGTGCTTGTCCAGACAGACACACACACACTATGGGTTGGGATTGCCAAATGGTTTAAGGCGCCCACCCTATGACCGCGAGGTCAAGGGTTCCAATCCGCCAGAAACCTAAAGTTTTGTTTCGGTCATACCGATGGAGAGGATTGTTTCATGGTCGCTTCTAGCCAAGCTGCTCAACTATTAGCTTGCGTTAGCCTATGCGCACTTTTCACTAGTGCATCTGCATATGTACTGTACATACTATGGTGGGAACCCAGCCACCTCACGGTTGCAAACTGGTGCTTGTGACCTAGTCGTTGAGATATTTTTGTAACAGATTCGTTAGTAAATACATATAAACAAAAACACTCACCTTAACTTGTATTAAACTGTTGAGCTTGCATAGAGAGGGACAGCCATTCGACATACCTGTGGAATGGAAAAGAACATTATTAGATGTGGCCTTCAACTGTAAATAATAATAATAATAATAATAATAATTGTAATAATCTCTATCTCTCTCTCCCTTCTATCAATTTGTCATTATATTATACTTCTGCATTTCTCTCTCCTTTTCATTGTTCTATTAATTAATTGTCTTATCTTCCCTTCTCGTATCTCCCTTTCCTAACTCTAATATATATATTTTTCTTTTCTCCTCCCCTTGTTTTTGTTATCTAAGATTTATGCTTCTCACTTCCCATCTCTTTTTGTTCTCTCTCTTCTCTTCTTCCTTCCTATTCTCCCCTTCATCGCCTTTTGCTTTACCATACATTTATCTGCCTATAGTATGTTTATTCTCAGCTGACGGTAAATTCTCTTCCTAACATCAAATTTATCGATACGTAGTGGAGATATATGAAACTGCTGTCTTTGAGTCATATTGTGTTCATGTTTTCATGATTTACGGATTAATTATCTACAAATACTTTGTAACAGGTTAGTAAGCAAGGTGAGGACAAGACAATTTACCGTCACTTGATAACAAACTGACTAGTCACTACCCTATAGTAATTAAGCTATTATTAGACAATTCTATTCTGATTAGGGAAGGTATATGGATAGGGTTACGAATGTCGACGTCATCAATACTCAACATATAGGATATGATTGTACAGTTTATCACAAATGCTTGTGATATTACATAAGTATAATATACTGTATGCTGGTACACTAAGTGCTAATACAGTGTAGTAGTCATGGGAATTTCCATATACAGTTGATAAAATCTACACACTTATTTTTTACAGTATAGTAATAACCGATTAATTATCATAATAATTAGGTACTAAAATGCCTTCTGACTTTTTATTATACATATATGTATGACTATAGGTGTTATGCAATTACTGATTAATTATCATAATAATTAGGCACTAATATGCCTTCTGACTTTGTATTATGCATATACGTTATTTATGACTATAGGTGATAATTATGCAATATGCAAAGACTATTATATATGTCAGCTACAGAAACATCGACACACAGCTTTTAATACAGATAGGTTGAAGGAGAGGGAGGATGGAGGGCTCTGCGCTATCGTTTTTTAAGGCTAGGTCGCTTACAGTCCGAAACAACTGCCTCAGGCGGCAATTCCTAACAAACCTTGGTGGGTAGAATTGAGATAGTCTTTACCTTTTTAATTCTCACAGACCCTTCCTAAGCTGTACGAAATCGTCTATTGATAGCCAGAATACATTGTCAAAACACGTCATAATCGTCAAGAGGTTAACAAACTTACCAGAAGATCTCCAGATTGCCTCGTAAGGATCAATAAGTATGTCTTAGTTTGTAAATTATTTGTCTATCCTTTATAATTTATAATTTATAATTGTATTCTTCCTTTCTTTATCCTTATGTTCTCGCTTTATCCCACCTCTCCTCTTCTCTAATATTAATTATGCCCTCTTAATTTTTCGTCTTTCTACTTTTCTTCTTCTCTTCTGTTCTTTTCTCTTTAACTCTCATTTTTTTTATGCCATTCTATCTTATCTCCACCCTTCCATTTCGCTCTTTCAATCTCTCCCCTCCTCTCCTTTCCTCTACTTTATCCACACTATCTTGTTCTCCTGTTCTCTTATCTTACCCCCTCTCCTCTCCTTTATCCACACTGTTCCTTCTCGCTTTCTTCGCTCCCCTTTCTCTTCTCCTACCATCCATTCTTCTTTATCCACACTGTTCTTTCTTCCATCCCCTCTTTCTCCTAACATCCTTTCCGCTTTTTTATCCATATTATTCTTTTCTCTTCCAACCCCCATTTTTCTCCTCTGATCACCACAATATTATACGAATTTAGAGTTTTTCCTTTCTCTTCCCATCCAATCTCTTTTTTTCTTTTGCTCTCCTTTCTCTCCCCTATTCTCCTCTCCTCTCTAATAATCTTTTCTTATCTCTACTTATATTTTCTCCTACCCTTCGGCCTCCTTCTCACATCCACTTCTTTCCTCTCCCCTCGTTTTACTTATCTTTTTCCTCTCCATTCTCTGTACTGTCCTCGTTTCGTTTCTCTCCACTTCTCCACTATTCATTCCTCGACTGCTCTAATCTTCTCCCCACAATATACAGGAGTTCAGAACCTTTCCTTCCTTTTATCAGAGAGCGGAGATGGCTGGGCAAAAATTCTGATTCGGCTTGATGGATGGGGTGAGTGGTGGGGTGATTGATGGGGTGAGTGGTGGAGTGTGTTGTGGGGTGAGTGGTGAGGTGAGTAGAGGAGTGAGTGGTGGGGTGAGTAGAGGAGTGAGTGGCGGGGTGAGTGGTGAGGTGAGTGGTGGGGTAGGTGGTGGGGTGAGTGGTGAGGTGAGTGTTGGGGTGAGTGGTGAAGTGAGTAGTGAGGTGAGTGGTAGGGTGAGTGGTGAGGTGAGTGGTAAGGAGGGGTGAGTGGTAGGGCGATTGGTGAGGTGAGTGATGGGGTTAATGGTGGGGTGAGTGGTAGGGCGAGTGGTGGGGTGAGTGGTGGGGTGAATGTTAGGGTAAGTGGTGGGGTGAGTGGTGAGGTGAATGGTGGGGTGAGTGGTAGGGCGAGTGGTGAGGTGAGTGATGGGGTTAATGGTGGGGTGAGTGGTAGGGCGAGTGGTGGGGTGAGTGTTAGGGTGAGTGGTGGGGTGAATGTTAGGGTAAGTGGTGGGGTGAGTGGTGAGGTGAATGGTGGGGTGAGTGGTGAGGTGAGTGGTGGGGTGAGTGTTAGGGTGAGTGGTGGGGTGAGTGGTGAGGTGAATGGTAGGGTGAGTGGTGAGGTGAGTGGTGGGGTGAGTGTTAGGGTGAGTGGTGGGGTGAGTGGTGAGGTGTGAAGTGGAGTGAGTGGTCAGGTGAGTGGTGAGGTGAGTGGTAGGGCGAGTTGTGGGGTGAATGGTGAGGCGAGTAGTGAGGTGATTGGTGTGGTGATTGGTGAGGTGAGTGGAGGGGTGATTGGTGAGGTGAGTCGTGGGGTGATTGGTGAGGTGAGTGGTGGGGTGAGTGGTGAGGTGAGTGGTGGGGTGATTGGTGAGGTGAGTGGTGGGGTGATTGGTGAGGTGAGTGGTGGGGTGAGTGGTAGGGCGAGTGGTGAGGTGAGTGGTGGGGTGAGTGGTGAGGTGAGTGGTAGGGCGAGTGGTAGGGTGAGTGGTGGGGTGAATGGTGAGGTGAGTGGTGGGGTAAGTGGTGGGGCGAGTGGTGAGGTGAGTGGTAGGGCGAGTGGTGGGTCGAGTGGTGGGGTGAATGGTGGGGCGAGTGGTGGGGCGAATGGTGAGGTGAGTGGTTGGGTGAGTGGCGAGGTGAGTGGTGGGGTGAGTGGTGGGGCGAGTGGTAGGGTGAATGGTGAGGTGAGTGGTAGGGCGATTGGTGTGGTGAATGGTGAGGTGAGTGGTGAAGTGAGTGGTAGGGTGAATGGTGAGGTGAGTGGTGGGGTTTATGGTGAGGTGAGTGGTAGGGTGAGTGGTGGGGTGACTGGCGAGGTGAGTGGTGAGGTGAGTGATGAGGTGTGTGGTGGGGTGAGTGGTGAGGTGAGTGGTGATGTGAGTGGTGAGGTGTGTGGTGAGGTGGGTGGTGAAGTGAGTGGTGAGGTGAGTGGTGTATTGAATGGTGAGGTGAGTGGTGAAGTGAATGGTGAGGTGAGTGGTAGGGCGAGTGGTGGGGTGAGTGGTAGGGTGAGTGGTGGGGTGAGTGGTGAGGTGAGTGGTGGGGTGAGTGGCGAGGTGACTGGTGAGGTGAGTGGTGAGGTGTGTGGTTGGGTGAGTGGTGGGGTGAGTGGTGAGGTGAGTGGTGAGGTGAATGGTGGGGTGAATGGTGAGGTGAGTGGTGGGGTGCATTGTGAGGTGAGTGGTGGGGTGAGTGGTGATCGAGGTGAGTGGTGAGGTAAGTGGTGGGGTGAGTGGTGAGGTGAGTGGTGGTGTGCATTGTGAGGTGAGTGGTGGGATGAATGGTGGGGTGAGTGGTGCGGTGAATGGTTCGGTGAGTGGCGAAGTGAATGTTATGGTGAATGGTGATGAGATGAAGTAGTGGAATGAATGATCCAAGTGTTCTTCAAAATGTATTTAGCCTAGACATGGAAGGCTCTCTTAAATAAATTAGCGTTTTATCTTACATTTAACTTCTTTCACTCTTCATTTTGGTTATCCTTAGACGATTTTATGCAATTTAGGAAGGTCTCTAGGAATCAAAGGGGTAAAAACAATCTCCATCAACTCACTAGCTCTCACAAGTTCAACTTGAACTTAAACTGAATATAATCGTCCAATGATAGCCGGAACAAAGTGTCAAAACTCGTCATAAACCTGAAGGCGTTATCACATGGCTATACTTGATATTATTTCACCTAACGGAAAATTCAACTCCCTATCATTAACTAATTTATCGAATAACTAATTTATCGGGGGGATGGGCGTATTTATTCCATAACTTTTATATATTTTTATCATTTGTTTTAGTGTCTTCCCTAAACCTCCATCAAGTTTTGAAAAATACACCCCCGAAGACCCACCTTCAAAATATATTTGTACATTTTTCGATAGAAAAATATCCCAGCCAAAGCCCGGTTCCTCTTTAATAACAGACTCGAAATAGCTCGCCAGGAAAAAATCGACACCTAAATTACACGAAAAGTCTTAACATTGGCAAAGAAATGGGATGAAAGATCTTAAAATTGCCAAACTAATAGGCCAAACGTAATAACATTTGATAACTAATGGGGCTAAACATGACGAAGTAGGGGGACCAGAAAAGCGACCCATATCCCCTTAAGACGAACAGTACGAAGCAACAAAGTCCCTGCAACATATAATTGTCAAAATTGCGGGAGAGAGTGCCTGTGTAAATCCATGTAAGTCCACCTTTATGTATCCGTATTAATCCAATTTTATATATCAAGGCAAATCCTCATCTACAAGTCCGTGTAAATCCACTTTCATAAATCCGTGTATATCCCCCTTTATAAACCCATACTTTTAAAGCCATATATATTTACGTTTTTAAATTCATGAAATCCACCTATATACTGTATAAGTATATACCGTACGTGTAAATCCACCTTTATACTGTATAAGTATATACCGTACGTGTAAATCCACCTATATACTGTATAAGTATATACCGTACGTGTAAATCCACCTATATACTGTATAAGTATATACCGTATGTGTAAATCCACCTTTATACTGTATAAGTATATACCGTACGCGTAAATCCACCTTTATACTGTATAAGTATATACCGTACGTGTAAATCCACCTATATACTGTATAAGTATATACCGTACGTGTAAATCCACCTATATACTGTATAAGTATATACCGTATGTGTAAATCCACCTATATACTGTATAAGTATATACCGTACGTGTAAATCCACCTATATACTGTATAAGTATATACCGTATGTGTAAATCCACCTATATACTGTATAAGTATATACCGTACGTGTAAATCCACCTATATACTGTATAAGTATATACCGTACGTGTAAATCCACCTATATACTGTATAAGTATATACCGTACGTGTAAATCCACCTATATACTGTATAAGTATATACCGTACGTGTAAATCCACCTATATACTGTATAAGTATATACCGTACGTGTAAATCCACCTTTATAAATCCGTGTAAATCCGCTTTCATTAATCTGCATAAATCTACCGGTATAAATCTGTGTAAACGCACCTGTATAAATCCGAGTAAATCCCTTTATATAAACGCGTGTAAATCTACCTATATAAATTTGTGTTAATCCACCTTTATATATCTGTGTAAATCCACCTATATAAACCCGTTTTAATGCACCATTATAAATCCGTGTAGGCTATATCCACCTTTCTAACTTCAATTTCATTAATCCAGTGTATATTCACCTATACAAACCCGTGCACATTCACCTTTGAAAGTCCGTGATAATCCACAATTAAACATCCGTGTAAATCCACCTGAATGAATACGTGTAAATCCACCTTTATAATTTGTGTATATCCAACTCAATAAATCTGAAAATCCACCTTTATAATATCGTGTAAATCCACCTTTCTAATTCCGTGTAAATCCACCTTT
The DNA here is from genome assembly GCA_032716605.1 of Paralithodes platypus. Classification (NCBI taxonomy): domain Eukaryota; kingdom Metazoa; phylum Arthropoda; class Malacostraca; order Decapoda; family Lithodidae; genus Paralithodes; species Paralithodes platypus. The sequence continues at coordinate 27,549,736 of CM064483.1, read as the reverse complement.
ATACATCCGTGTAAATCCACTTATGTAAATTCACCTTATTTAAACACGTGTCAATCCATCTTTATAAATCAGTATTAATGCACCTTTATAGTTTATACATCCGATTAAATCCACCTTTGTAAAGCCACTTATATAAGTCCGAGTAAATCTCCCTTTATAGCTCCATCTTCATAAATCCGTGTTATAGCTCCATCTTCATAAATCCGTGTAAATCCACCTATAGATATCCGTATAAATCCATCTTTACACATCAATGTAAATCCGTGTTATCTGCTGGTGGTCTATTCTCTGGCTTCCGTGGCCGAGTTGGTAGATTATCATTTGACATTCAATAGGCCCAAATTGCCATGCATGATTCGATGGTGATAGCATTGTGTGCGTGTGTGTGTGTCGGGCATAATATTGATAGATAGATATGGTGATCGGCCCATAGATAAAGAGAGAGAGAGAGATAGAGAGAGAGTGTGTGTGTGTGTGTGTGTGTGTGTGTGTGTGTGTGTGTGTGTGTGTGTGTGTGCGAGATAGCAGTTGCAAAATTTGAGAGTCCAATCCACCCCGTATACTGCGGTAAAAGGTACTAAATGAAGAGGGCCCTGAACATACCACAAACTCTACCACTACCATATAGACATCTCCAATACCACCAATACTATATCACCATGCAGTACCACACCACTAATACCATGCCACTTATACCACACCAATAACATTATATCACCCTCAAAACCTTAACTTGACAGCCAAAAGAACCACTACACTACCAGAAATATATACCATCATATAACCCATAACAAAATCAGGAATCGCCTTTCTTCTTATTCATTATTACTATTAGGAGACGATTTTATTCAGCTAAGGAAGTAATTGTGGGAATCATGTGATTAATTGATTTAAACCTTATCCTTTTGATTAGCAGAGGGGCTTCCAAAACTGAATACAATCGTCTAATATTATCCTGAATAAAATTAACACACGTCTTCTAAGACTGAGAGAGCTAACTTGACAACCACAAGTACCACCACACTACCAGGAGACCCCTTCACCACATACCATTATAAAACCCTTAACACGTTCAGTATTATGACGCTCTTTGTCCCATTAACGACGTCTTTTGGGTTGATATGAGATTTGTTTTAATTATTATTTAGGATTTTGCTTGTTTTTATAATTTTTAAGGAATGTATTTTAGTTTGTCCCCTAGGCTAACAATAACGCTTTTTTAGGAATGTATTTTAGTTTGTCCCCTAGGCTAACAATAACGCTTTTTTAGGAATGTATTTTAGTTTGTCCCCTAGGCTAACAATAACGCTTTTTTAGGAATGTATTTTAGTTTGTCCCCTAGGCTAACAATAACGCTTTTTTAGGAATGTATTTTAGTTTGTCCCCTAGGCTAACAATAACGCTTTTTTCAGGCTTCCTTCAACCTAAGAAATGCTAACCCAGACACCCTTCAAGATAAATTTGAACATAATTCAAAAGAAAAGTGGCCTGGCTGGAAATCTATTTATTTTAAGTTACAGGCTCGCCCGCCGCTCGCCCAGGAAAAAATAACCGACATATGAATGGGTTTCCCTAACCTTCCCCAAGTCTATCAACCTTTGTACCTACACCAGTTCCTTACTTACCCCAAGTCTATCAACCTATATACCTACACCAGTCCCTTACCTACCCCAACCCTATAACTCGATTATATCCGGCGTTGGCGTTCTCCTAGGCAACCCTTGTTGCCTAGGGAAAATCACAGGACACTTTCAGGTTAAATGAGTACAGTACATTCTTCGTCTCATTGTCTATTTTCCCTTGCGACCAGCACCGAGACTGAAAGTTAGGTGTCCCTGGCTTGGTCACAGACATGTTTCTACCGAAACATTTATAAAATCAGTTTGAAAGAGATCTGGGATGTGTGTTTTTTTTTTTTTTTTTTTTTTTTTTTTCAATAAAAAAATGACAGCTGAAAATTTTGAAATTGCCTAGTCTGGCTGAGAGAGACAAAAGGCAAAACTGCCTGTGATGAATGCTTCCACCGAGTTGACAGAGTGACAGAGACAAAATCAAAGAATATACGAGCCAAAATGCCTGGATACACAGAGTTTGAAACAATTTAAGTCATAGGATGAGGGGAAATATGGATTCAGGGAGAGAGTTCCAGAGCTCATCTGTTGAATAGAAGGAAGATAGGGAATATCTTTTCACTCTTGGGTTGTAAAGTTGCACAGAGTAGGGGTGAGATTGTGTTACAAGTCGGGTGCTATTTGCTCTACATAGAGGAGGTGGAATACACTGAGTTCTGAGGAACACCGATTATTGTAATAACGGTAGAATATCGAGAGAGATGTAGCATTGCGTCGAAGAGAGAGATATTGCAGAGAATCAGTGAGTGGATGTGAGTTAATGAGACAAAAGACTTTCATTTCTACTTTGTCTAGAAGTGCTGTGTGAGAGGATCTTCCCCACACATGCAAGCAATACTCAATACATGGACGCATTGAGCAAGAAACTGTGCAGTGGTATAGAGCCCCCCGAAGGCGGTTGAGCACACCAAGCTTCTAGGAAGCTGTTTTAGCAAGAATGGTAATAAGGTGTTTCCAAGAGAGATCAGAAAAAAAGAGACACTGAGAATGTTAAGAGAAGATGAAGGGTTAATTTGTGTGTTGTTGATGAGTAAGTGATAGTCTTGTGGAAGGTTATGACGAGTAGACAGATGGAGAAATTGAGTTTTGAAATTATTGAAAGACACAAGGTGTTCTCTGTCCCAATCAGAGATACTAGGAATATCAGAAGTTAGGCGTACCAAGGCCCTGTTGCGTGAGTTTTGGAGTGATTGCATGCTGGGTTTTGGGGAAAAACTTGTTGAATAGTGTAAGGTGAAGTTATCAGCATATGAGTGGATGGGACTAGAGGTACAGTTGAGGAGATCATTAATTAATATTAGAAAGAGAACTGCAGATAGGACATACCCCTGAGGAACACCGGAGTTTATAGTTTGAGGAAGAGAGTGATGGTCATCCACAGCCGCAGCTATGGACTGGCCAGAAAGAAAATTAGAGATAAACGCACAGATTGAGAGATAGAAACCGAAGGAGGGTAGTTTAGAAATAGAGCTTTGTGCCAGACTCTATCGAAGGCCTTCAATAAGTCTAGCACAGTAGAAAAGGTCTCACTGAAGTATCAAAAGGAGGATGACCAAGAGTTAACTAACATGAAAGAAGATCACCAGTAGAGCGACCCCTAAGGAAGCCATACTGGCGATCTGAGAGTAGATTATGAGAAGATAAATGCTTAAGCAATTTTGAAGTAAAAAGAGTTTCAAAAACTTTGGAAATGCAAGAAATGAGAGCAATTACATTTTAGTTGGAGGGTTGAGAGCGGGCACCCTTCTTTGGGACAGACTGAACGAGAACAAATTTCAGCAAGAAGGAAAGACGTTAGAGGAGAGACAGAGACAGAAGAGTTTGACTAGGCAGGGAGTCCGCATGGAAGCACAATTATTTTAGTACAACAGGAGGAACACCATCCGGTCCATATTATGTCTTCTTAGCATTAAGCCCTGCGAGGGTAGAAAGTACATCTTTCGAAGAGCTTAGAATATTAGGCATAAGTTGGAGAGAGGTGGGTGGAATCATCCAAGGTGGATTTTTAAACTAAAGTTTGGGCGAAGAGCTCAGCTTTGTCAGAGGAAGAAGTGATGGTAGTGCCATCAGAGTGGAAAAAGGGAGGGAAAGACGTGGAAGAAAATTTCTTGGAGAAGTGTTTGGTTACATGCCAGAAAGCTTGGGAAGAGCTAGATTGGGATAGTTCAGTGCATTTATTATTGATGAAAGAGTGTTTGGCGAGTCAAACAACAGATTTGGCTTGATTCCAGGAAGAAACATAGGAAGAATGAGATTATTGAGTTTGAAGGTGACAATACTGTTTGAATGATTCCTCCTTATTGCAGACAGCAGTAGAACAAGTGTGAGTAAACCAAGATATTTTGCATTAGACTGAGATAAAGAAAATAGAATGTATGCCTCCATGCCCTAGACGATTACCTCGGTAATGCGTTCAGCACTCTCTGAGGGTCCCAGGCCACCGAAGCAAAAAACATTCAATGGGAAATCAAAGAAGTACTGCCGAAAAGCCTCCCAGTCGGCAGCCCCAAAGTACCACAAGCACCGCCAGTTGGAATGATCAGGTGGCCATACTGGAGAAGTAGGACAGGAGACAGGATAAGTTTATGGTCAGAAGGAGTCCAAGATCGACAGTATAAGCGGAAGGGTTAGAAGTTAGAAACAAGTCAAGAATGTTGGGCCGAACTCCGATTCAGTCCGGGATATGTTTTATCCATACCAGGCCTTAATTAACCTGCCACAAGTCGATCACTATGTGTTCCAGTACTGAAAACCCTTACCTCTCACTACAAAGCTTATAGGCCTCCAAGCCTCCAAGTCTCCTGTAAGCTACATGTTGTACATTTTTGGATAGAAACATTTCCTGGCGAGCGAAAGCGATCTGGCAATTTGTTTTTAGCCAAAACTTTTACAAAAAATGACTTGAAGGGTGTCTAAGGGGTCTTTTTTTCTCAATTAATGTTGACTTGCTACCGCTCACCAGGAATATATCGCCTCACCTGAATGGGCCGAAATGTCTTAAAATCGTGAATCGAACGAGGCTACAATATCAAAGCCTCCAAACCCTTTAGTTACCCCTCCCCAGACCCTAACTTACTCCCAACGAGCACACCACTGCCTCTCTCTGCCAACGACACCATTAAGGGGAGATGGGTCGTTTTTCTGGACACATTTCTCCCTCGTGTTTAGCCTCATTAGTTTTGATATTTTAATGCGTTATGCTCATTAGTTTGGCGACTTTAACACCTGTAGCTCCATTGCGTTGTCAAGTTTAAGACCTATCGTGCCATTTACAGTAGGTGTCGATGTTTTCCTGGCGAGCGATAGCGAGCCTAAAATTATAAGAGGAACCGACCTTCGGCCAGAATATTTTTCTACCGAAAAATGTACAAACTTATCTTGAGGGGGAGTCTAAGGAGTGTTTTTTATAAGTTTGAGGGAGGTCTAGCGAGGAAACTAAAAAATAAATTAACATGTGAATTAATATACCAGAACAAACAGCCACTATCGCCTTAAGGGGGGTGACCTGCTTTTTGTTATTTCTGTCCTTTTCTCTCTTTCTCTGCCTTGTATCCATTCGGCCCCATTCAGCCAACTATTTTAAGACGTTTATCCCCATCTAGGTGTCGATTTCTTCCTGGCGAGCGATAGCGAGCCAGCATTATATGAAGAAATCCAGCTTCGCCAGAGACATTTTTCTATCGAAAAATTTACAAATTTAGCTTGCTGTCAAACAAAACTAAGAAATATGCTGGCTCGCTACCGCTCACCAGTAAAAAATTGACACCTGGATGGGGATAAACGTCTTAAAACAGTAAGTTGAATGGGGCCAAATGGATACAAGCCAGAGAAAGATAGAAAAGGACAGAACAAAAACAGGTCACCCCCTTAACTTACACTACACCTGGCTCGTACAGAATGAGAAGAAAATATTATATTGGATACTATAGTCTATTGGATACTATAGTCTATTGGATACTATAGTCTATTGGATACTATAGTCTATTGGATACTATAGTCTATTGGATACTATAGTCTATTGGATACTATGGTCTATTGGATACTATAGTCTATTGGATACTATAGTCTATTGGATACTATAGTCTATTGGATACTATAGTCTATTGGATACTATAGTCTATTGGACACTATAGTCTATTGGATACTATAGTCTATTGGATACTATAGTCTATTGGATACTATAGTCTATTGGACACTATAGTCTATTGGATACTATAGTCTATTGGACACTATAGTCTATTGGACACTATAGTCTATTGGACACTATAGTCTATTGGACACTATAGTCTATTGGACACTATAGTCTATTGGACACTATAGTCTATTGGACACTATAGTCTATTGGACTCTATAGTCTATTGGATACTATAGTATATTGGATACTATAGTCTATTGGATACTATAGTCTATTGGATACTATAGTCTATTGGATACTATAGTCTATTGGATACTATGGTCTATTGGATACTATGGTCTATTGGATACTATGGTCTATTGGATACTATAGTCTATTGGATACTATGGTCTATTGGATACTATAGTCTATTGGATACTATAGTCTATTGGATACAATGGTCTATTGGATACTATAGTCTATTGGATACTATAGTCTATTGGATACTATAGTCTATTGGATACTATAGTCTATTGGATACTATAGTCTATTGGATACTATAGTCTATTGGATACTATAGTCTATTGGATACTATAGTCTATTGGATACTATGGTCTATTGGATTCTATAGTCTATTGGATACTATAGTCTATTGGATACTATAGTCTATTGGATACTATAGTCTATTGGATACTATGGTCTATTGGATACTATGGTCTATTGGATACTATGGTCTATTGGATACTATAGTCTATTGGATACTATGGTCTATTGGATACTATAGTCTATTGGATACTATAGTCTATTGGATACTATGGTCTATTGGGTTCTATAGTCTATTGGATACTATAGTCTATTGGATACTATAGTCTATTGGATACTATAGTCTATTGGATACTATAGTCTATTGGATACTATAGTCTATTGGATACTATAGTCTATTGGACACTATAGTCTATTGGATACTATAGTCTATTGGATACTATAGTCTATTGGACACTATAGTCTATTGGATACTATAGTCTATTGGATACTATAGTCTATTGGACACTATAGTCTATTGGACACTATAGTCTATTGGACACTATAGTCTATTGGACACTATAGTCTATTGGATACTATAGTCTATTGGACTATGATATAGTCTATTGGATACTATAGTCTATTGGATACTATAGTCTATTGGATACTATAGTCTATTGGATTCTATAGTCTATTGGATACTATAGTCTATTGGATACTATAGTCTATTGGATACTATAGTCTATTGGATACTATAGTCTATTGGATACTATAGTCTATTGGATACTATAGTCTATTGGATACTATAGTCTATTGGATACTATAGTCTATTGGATACTATGGTCTATTGGATACTATAGTCTATTGGATACTATAGTCTATTGGATACTATAGTCTATTGGATACTATAGTCTATTGGATACTATAGTCTATTGGACACTATAGTCTATTGGATACTATAGTCTATTGGATTCTATAGTATATTGGATACTATAGTCTATTAGATACTATAGTCTATTGGATACTATAGTCTATTGGATACTATAGTCTATTGGACACTATAGTCTATTGGATACTATAGCCTATTGGATACTATGGTCTATTGGATACTATAGTCTATTGGATTCTATAGTCTATTGGATACTATAGTCTATTGGATACTATAGTCTATTGGATACTATAGTCTATTGGATACTATAGTCTATTGGATACTATGGTCTATTGGATACTATGGTCTATTGGATACTATAGTCAATTGGATACTATAGTCTATTGGATAATATGGTCTATTGGATACTATAGTCTATTGGATACTATAGTCTATTGGATACTATAGTCTATTGGATACTATAGTCTATTGGATACTATAGTCTATTGGATACTATAGTCTATTGGATACTATAGTCTATTGGATACTATGGTCTATTGGATACTATAGTCTATTGGATACTATAGTCTATTGGATACTGTGGTCTATTGGATACTATAGTCTATTGGATACTATAGTCTATTGGATACTATGGTCTATTGGATTCTATAGTCTATTGGATACTATAGTCTATTGGATAATATAGTCTATTTTATACTATAGTCTATTGGATACTATAGTCTATTGGATACTATAGTCTATTGGATACTATAGTCTATTGGATACTATAGTCTATTGGATACTATAGTCTATTGGATACTATAGTCTATTGGATACTATAGTCTATTGGATACTATAGTCTATTGGATACTATAGTCTATTGGACACTATAGTCTATTGGACACTATAGTCTATTGGACACTATAGTCTATTGGATACTATAGTCTATTGGATACTATAGTCTATTGGATACTATAGTCTATTGGATACCATAGTCTATTGGATACTATAGTCTATTGGATACTATAGTCTATTGGATACTATAGTCTATTGGATACTATGGTCTATTGGATACTATAGTCTATTGGATACTATGGTCTATTGGATACTATGGTCTATTGGATACTATGGTCTATTGGATACTATAGTCTATTGGATACTATAGTCTATTGGATACTATAGTCTATTGGATACTATAGTCTATTGGATACTATAGTCTATTGGATACTATAGTCTATTGGATACTATAGTCTATTGGACACTATAGTCTATTGGACACTATAGTCTATTGGATACTATAGTCTATTGGGTACTATAGTCTATTGGATACTATAGTCTATTGGATACTATAGTCTATTGGATACTATAGTCTATTGGACACTATAGTCTATTGGATACTATAGTCTATTGGACTCTATAGTCTATTGGACACTATAGTCTATTGGATACTATAGTCTATTGGATACTATAGTCTATTGGATACTATAGTCTATTAGATACTATAGTCTATTGGATACTATAGTCTATTGGATACTATGGTCTATTGGATACTATAGTCTATTGGATACTATAGTCTATTGGATACTATAGTCTATTGGATACTATAATCTATTGGACACTATAGTCTATTGGACACTATAGTCTATTGGATACTATAGTCTATTGGATACTAAAGTCTATTGGATACTATAGTCTATTGGATACTATAGTCTATTGGATACTATAGTCTATTGGATACTGTAGTCTATTGGATACTATAGTCTATTGGATACTATAGTCTATTGGATACTATAGTCTATTGGATACTATAGTCTATTGGATACTATAGTCTATTGGATACTATAGTCTATTGGATACTATAGTCTATTGGATACTATAGTCTATTGGATACTATAGTCTATTGGATACTATAGTCTATTGGATACTATAGTCTATTGGATACTATGGTCTATTGGATTCTATAGTCTATTGGATACTATAGTCTATTGGATATTATAGTCTATTGGATACTATGGTCTATTGGATACTATAGTCTATTGGATACTATAGTCTATTGGATACTATGGTCTATTGGATTCTATAGTCTATTGGATACTATAGTCTATTGGATACTATAGTCTATTGGATACTATAGTCTATTGGATACTATGGTCTATTGGATTCTATAGTCTATTGGATACTATAGTCTATTGGATACTATAGTCTATTGGATACTATAGTCTATTGGATACTATAGTTTATTGGATACTATAGTCTATTGGATACTATAGTCTATTGGATACTATAGTCTATTGGATACTATGGTCTATTGGATTCTATAGTCTATTGGATACTATAGTCTATTGGATACTATAGTCTATTGGATACTATAGTCTATTGGATACTATAGTCTATTGGATACTATAGTCTATTCATTATGAGAAGGTCAGCAATCATGACTTCTATCCTCTGTAACTCAAACAGGGCTAGAGCAAAAGGTCTCTAACTTTCCAAACCTATTTCCTGGCTGACTCTTCCAAAATGGTATAAACAGTAGCTCGATTATTCAAGTTTTTTGTTTTGTTATAGGATGTTATTGGTCAATATTTTCGGGCTATAAAATAGTTAATGAGTACCATTGCTATATATAAGATATAGGTGTTCCAATATCTACAGTGTAGTTTATTCCTCACTTGGGGGAGAGTTCAGTTTCTTAGCAGCCAATCGGTCATTGGTTAATTAATGGAACACTAATAAGATACTACGTCGCTCAGTTACTTAAACATCGGGGTTTATGTCTACATGGTTCGTTAACACTAGTCAGATGTCTGGTGGGTTATTATGATATTTGATTAATTATTATAGAGGATTTTGATTGCGTTTGCCACCCAGACGTCCTTCAAGCTAAAATTGTAAAACATTTAATTATTGAAAAATTTCTCAGCAGAAGGCCGAATTCTTCTAAGTTACAGGCTAGCTATCACTCGCCTAGACAAATATCGACACCTGAAATGTGTGAAGCATCGCATTATCACCAAACTAATGAGGTGAAGCGTCTTAAAATTTCCAAACTACTGGAACGCAGCAGGGGAAGTCCTCCCTCGGACCAAATAAGGTTAATAAAGTCGTCTAACAGTAAACAAACTATAAACAAACACAGCAACTATAAACAACAAGAGTTAAGTATAAATAACAACATTTAACCCCATCAGTACGATGACACCCTTTTAACCGTTTATTGTGGCTAATCTGTATGCAGCCCAACTGCATATATGGGGGCCCAACTCGCTTTTGTTCTCTTTCTCTCCCTCTCTCTTTGGCTTGT
>CM064483.1:27526797-27534297 GCA_032716605.1 Paralithodes platypus | reverse complement strand
CTCCTCTCTTCTTCCTCCTCCTCCTCTCTTCCTCTTCTCTCTCTCTTCTTCCTCCTCCTGCGTTGTGAATAACTGGAACAGACTACCCTCGAACATTGTAAACTGTAATACTGTCGAAACATTTAAGAACCATCTGGATAAACACATGGCAAATAACCCCCGATTAACACAGTTTCTTTCAGAATAACGCACAACGAAATGTCAACGCATACCGCAATGTATATTGAGTTTCATACATCTTCCCTTTTCGAATTGTAGTAAATAGAGTAGCTTAGATTACAATCACTTCTTTTTTCTCCCTGTCCTGTCCGAATTTCCGTGTCAGTTTTTCAATACTACATGGTATTTTTCCTATCTGTTTCCATGCCAGTATTAGCTGGAGGGAGTGGTGGGTGGGGAGGAGCCTTCTTCTTTGCTATCCTTTTTTTCTACCTCCTAGTAGTAGTTTTAGATATCCAAACTGCCCCGTAAGGACCAATAGGTCTGTTGCAGTTTGTTCTCCTTTGTATTCCTTTGTATTCCTCCTATCTTCTTCCCCTTCTCTCTTCTCTCTCCTCCTCCTTTTCTCCTTCCCTTTCTCTCTTCTTCTTCCTCCCCCTTCTCTCTTCTTCCTTCCCCTTCTCTCTTCTTCCTTCCCCTTCTCTCTTCTTCCTACTCCTCCTCCTCCTCCTCCTATTCTCCTTCCCCCTTTCTCTTCTTCTTCCTCCTCCTCTTTTCCTTCCCATTCTCTCTTCTTCCTCCTTCTCTTCTCTTCCCCTTCTCTCTTCTTCTTCCTCCTTCTCCTCCTCTCTTCCTTCCCCTTCTCTCTTCTCCCTCCTCCTCCTCCTCTCTTCCTGTCACTTCTCTCTTCTTCATCCTCCTCCTTCTCTTCTCCTTGCCCTTTTATCTTCTTCTTCCTCCTCCTTATCTTCTCCTTCCCTTTCTTTCTTCTTCTTCCTCCTCTCTTCCTTCCCCTTCTCTCTTCCTTCCCCTTCTCTCTTCCTTTCCCCTTCTCTCTTCTTCCTCCTCCTCCTATTTGTCTTCTACAATTATTCTATTATTAATTACATATCCTTCTTGCCTTTCTCCTCACTATCTTTAACATCTTCTCATCCTACAGTTTTCTTCTTCTCTTCAATGTCCTTTTCTCCTCATTTTTTCATTGTTGGTGTTAATCTTCTTCTTCTTCTTCTTCCACTTTCCTCAGTCTTCCTTATCTCTGGTATCTTATCTGCCTCTCTCCTCTTTCAGTCTGTCCTTCTTCCTTTACACGTTGGTTCCTCTTAAGCTTCTATGGTCTTGTTTTCCATCTCTTCCCAGGCTTTTTCGTTCTCTTCTGCCTTTTCTTTCGTCTTCTTCTTTTCATTCTCTTTTTCATCTCTTCTTCTTGTTTGTTCTCTTCTTCTAGTTTTATCTTCTTTTCATTATCTTTTTCATTACTTTATTTTGTCTTTCTCTTCTTCTTTTCCATTCTCTTTTTCTTGTTCGTTCTCTCCCTTTTTGTTCTATTTTCGTGCTCATTTGTCTCGCTCGTTTCGTTTCAGTTCATTTATTTGTCATTCTCTTCGTTTTTGTTCGCTCCTTTTTTTTCGTTCTTTCTTCCTTTTCTTTCTCTTATTTTTTGTTCTTCTTTTGCATGCTGTTCTTTTTCATTCGCTTCTTTTTTGTTCTCTTTTTTGTGCGCATCTTTTTTCCGTTGTCTTCTTTTTAATTGTTTTTGTTTTCGTTTTCTTGTTCTCTTTCATTCACTTCTTCTTGATCATTCTTATATTGTTCATGTTCTTCTTGTTCTGTCTCTTCTTTTATATTCTCTTTTTCCAGTCTCTTCTTTTTCAATATCTTGTTTTCGTTATCTTCTTCTCTTTCATTTTCTTCTTTTTTATTCTATTATTTTTAATTCCCTTCTTTTTAATGATATACGTATTTTTGTGTATTTTATTCTTTTTCATTTTCTTATTCATTTTTAATTTTCTTCTGATTATCAATTATCTTCTTTTTCATACTCTTTTTATTTTTCGTTCTCGTCTTTTTGTTCGTTCTCTTCTTCCTTTTCTATTGTACTTCTTCTTCATGCCTTCATTCTTATCTCTTCCTGTCTTCTCTTCCTCATTCTGTTTCCGTCATGAATCGACGAGAGGCATATTGCCCCTTCTCATCTCCCTCTCCTTTTTCATGCTTTCATTCTAATATCAATGTTCTTGTCTCTCGTGTGATTCCTTGGTTTTATTGTTTTCATTTCTTCCTATTTTTTCTTCTCCTTCCTCCTCCTCCTCCTTCCTTCTTGTCTCCCTTCTCCCCCTTCATCATGTTCTTTTCTTTTCCTAATCTCCTCCATGTTCTCTTGCTTCATAATCTACATTTCTATTAATTTCTCACCATCGATACTATCTCTCACCGTCTTCTCACCATCGATACTATCTCTCACCGTCTTCTCACCATCGATACTATCTCTCACCGTCTTCTCACCATCGATACTATCTCTCACCGTCTTCTCACCATCGATACTATCTCTCACCGTCTTCTCACCATCGATACTATCTCTCACCGTCTTCTCACCATCGATACTATCTCTCACCGTCTTCTCACCATCGATACTATCTCTCACCGTCTTCTCCTCGTGTGTTTATTCTACTCCTTCTTCATCTACTCCTTTTCCTCCCAATCTTCCTCTTATTCCTGCTTTCATTAATTTTCATTTCGTGTGCTTTATCTTCTTCCTTTTCCCCTCATCTTGTTTCTTCTTTTTCTTCTTCCCTTATTTTATTCTTCATTTTCTTCCTCTCCTTTCCTCTTCTTCTTTTCCCCATTCCCATTCTTCTCCTCCTCTCTCCAACATGTTAGATGTAGAATTATCATAAACTATAAATTAATCTCCTTTCATCCTATCCTATCCGAAATTCCGAGTCAGTTTTTTCATACTGGTTGGTATATTTTTCCGCCAGCATAAGCTGAAGGGAGTGGTGGGTGGGGAGGAGCCTTCTGCTTTAGTTTAATTTTCTCTACCTAGTAGTTATTAGCTTAGCAGTGTAGATATCCAAACTGCCTCGTAAGGACCAATAAGTCTGTTGCAGTTTGTAAGGTCCTTTGTATTCCATTTTATTCCTTCATCACCACCACCACCACCACCTCCTCCTCCTCCGACTACTCCTGTAATCAGTTTTTACTTTTTGCCTCGTCCAAATCCTCTTGCTTCTCCCCTCCTTCCTTCCTTCCTTCCTACCTCATTCCTGTCTTCGCTGTAAACATTCACCACATTCCTTCGCTGATTCTTGGTTCACAACACGGGTTACCTTTCTTATTAATAGGATTTGTTATCATTTTAAGATAATTATATTTGTATATTTATTTTACTATTTTTGTTTTGTTTTTTTAGTTTCCTCCCGAGACCCCCATCAATCTTTTAAAAAAGTAGCCCAAAATCCCCCTGCGAGAAATATTTGTGCATTTATCGGTTAAAAAAAGGCCGCGACCAAAGGCCAGTTCCTCCTAAATTGCAGGGTTGCTATCGCTCGCCATGAAAAAAAGGATATCTAAATGGCACGAAAAGTCTTAAAATAGCCAAATTATTTGGGTAAATGTCTTGGAAAAAAAAAAAAAAAAAAACTAAGGGGGCTAAACATGAAGGAGAAAGGTGTCCAGAAAACCTCCCCATAAGTTTATGTTACTTGTATGTATATCGTATGTATCTTGCTCTCTCTCTCTCTCCATCCTTCCTTTTCCCTCTCTCTTTGGCTCCTCCCTTCCTCTATTATTCTTGTTCTTCTCATATACAGTATATTTCTTCCTTTTTTTCATTTAATTCTTCCCTCCCATCTCTCCTTTCTTTCTGCTTATACCTTCTTCCTCTCCACCTACCTCCCATCAATTATAACCTTCTGTGTTTTATATGTTTGTGTTTTCTCACTCTCTTTCAATATTTCGCTATTTCCTGATTTCTTCTATCCTTCCTCGCTGTCTGCATATTTCCCCTTTTTCTCCCCTCTTACCTACCATACCTTAAATTAATCCTACCTAATCTTCATAATTCCCCTCTTTTTCTTCCGTTCCTTCCTTCCTTCCTTCCTTCATCTTTCCTTCCTTCTTCCCTTCGTTCATTTCATTCTTTCTTACACCCAGCCATCACTCCCCCCCTCTCTCTCTCTCGCCCTCTCTTCCTTCCTTCTCTTCTTCCTCTCCTAATTACATCTTTCCTTCATTCTTCCTTCCATTTTTCCTGTCTCATTCCTTCCTTCTTTCCTTCCTTCCTTCCTTCCTTCCTTCCTTCCTTCATTCCTTCCTTCTTTCCTTCCCTCCCTCCCTCCCTCCCTCCTTCCTTCATTCCTTCCTTACTACCTTCCTTCCTTCCTTCCTGCCTTCCATCCTTCCTTCCTTCTTTCCTTTCTTCCTTCCTTCCTTCTTTCCTTTCTTATGTTCTTCCTTCCTTCCTTCCTCCCTTTCGTTCCCTCCTCCCTCCCTCCACTTCATCACGTCAATGGGGCCTCGTTTCCTACGCCATTCTTCCTTCTCCTCTTTCTTCCTTACCTCCATCATTTTTTCTCTCTCTCTCTCTCTTTCTCTCCCTCTCTCTCTCTCTCTCTCTCTCTCTCTCTCTCTCTCTCTCTCTCTCTCTCTCTCATACATACACATGGCCTATGGATCTATCTATGCACACATAACCATATATTCAACCTTTTGTCTAGTAACCGTACCCCCCCCCCATTTCTCTCTCTCTCTCTCTCTCTCTCTCTCTCTCTCTCTCTCTCTCTCTCTCTCTCTCTCTCTCTCTCTCTCTCTCTCTCTCTCTCTTAGTAATATATACTAATATGGATAACAAAAAAGTGTCTTTACTAACACTGCTTGATTTGTCTAAAGCTTTCGACAGTGTCAGTCATCAAATATTGTTAGAAAATGCAAAAAATTAAATATTGACTCATTCTGGCTTATGAATTACTTGACCGATAGGACACAGGCTGTGCAGTTGGGTGATACAGTCTCATCTACTTTACATGTAACATATGGAGTGCCTCAAGGCTCTATTCTAGGACCCATTCTATTTATTATATTTGTCAATGATTTACTAAACTATGTTAAAGATTGTTTGCTCATTCAGTATGCTGATGATACACAGATACTTCACTCAGGCACTCTGGATGAACTAACTAATGTAATTAGCAAAAACAGAAAATACACTCAAAATAGTGAAACAATATTTCCAGAGAAATGGTCTTATGTTGAATGCAAATAAAACTCAATGCATTTTCCTTGGCACTAGACAGCTTTCATCTCAAATACCCTCAAATGTATGTATACAACTCGATGATCATAAAATTATACCTTGTACACATGTAACAAATTTAGGTCTACATATAGATTGTAACATGCTTTTCAACAAACACACAAGTGAACTGAACAAGAAAGTCATGGGAATGTTGATGTATGTGAATCGTATAAAAGGTAATTTTGACAAAGCTACTAGGGTCATTGTGATTCAATCGCTAATTTTAAGTTTGATAAATTATTGCATAATGATATGGGGTTCAACTAATTGCACTATATTAAATACTGTACACAAAATGCAGAATTTTGCTGCAAAGGTAGCAGTGGGTGGAGCAAACAAATACGACCATGTAACTCCGATAATAAAGGAATTAGAGTGGCTAAAAATAAAGCAAAAATATATATATGATACAGCTATTGCGGTGTATAAAGAAAGGCATAAGCTAATTCCAAACTGGCTAATACACTTTCCTATTGTTAATGAAATCATAAATAGTAACACAAGACAGCAAAACCATCTATATGTACAGAGAACAAACACCTTTTATGGTGAACGATCGCTTTTGGTAGCAGGTCCTAAAATATGGAATAGGTTGCCGAGATCAGTAAAGGACACAAATAACCTAAACACGTTTAAGCATATATTAAAAGATTATATTCTGAAACATGAAATGGATCTATACATTTTTTTTTAATAATACTGTAACTGTAATTTTTGTTTTATAGATATTGAAGACTGTCCACAGTAACATACTAGAGATGTTTCTTATTGTAAATATGTATATATATAATGTATGTATTTTAATATTTGTTTTAATGTTTTATGTGAAGAACCATTGTAAAATGGAAAAATAAATATTCTGATTCTGATTCTGATTCTGATTCTCTCTCTCTCTCTCTCTCTCTCTCTCTCTCTCTCTCTCTCTCTCTCTCTCTCTCTCTCTCTCTCTCTCTCACACACACACACACCCTTTTCAGCTGTCAATCATTCTCTCAATCTTTTCTCTCTTATCTCCCAGTTAACCCATTATTATTATTATCATTATTATTATTATAATTATAATTATTATTATTGTTATCATTATTATTATCATTATTTGTATTCTCACTATTATTATTGTTATTGTTATTATTATTATTCCAACCGTCGTTTTTACCTTTATCCCCTACGAATATTTTCCTATATACATTATATAGTAGTATTTCCCTAGTGTTATTTTACTATACAGATATATTTTCCTATATACATTATATAGTAGTATTTCCCTAGTGTTATTTTACTATACAGATATATTTTCCTATATACATTATATAGTAGTATTTCCCTAGTGTTATTTTACTATACAGATATATTTTCCTATATACATTATATAGTAGTATTTCCCTAGTGTTATTTTACTATACAGATATATTTTCCTATATACATTATATAGTAGTATTTCCCTAGTGTTATTTTACTATACAGATATATTTTCCTGTATAGTTTTATTTTTCTCTATAGTTATATTTTTCTATACGTTTTAATTTCATATATAATTGTATTATCCTAAATAGTTATATTTCCTTATAGTTTTATTTTCTTATATAGTTTTAGTTTCCTATATAGTTATATCTTCCTATAATTTCCTTCTAGTTTATTTTCTATGTAGTGCAATTTTCCTATATACATTTCTTGTTATAGTTTGTTTTCTATATAGTGGTATTATCTTATATAGTGTTATTTTCCTTTATAGTTTCATGCCCCGCTTTTCCTTTCTTTTTCCATTGTGTATCCAGTATTTGCATCTATAGTTTACTTCCTTGCATTTTTTTCGTCTTCCGTTTATCCTGTATTATCGACGTCTCCCTCCATATTTCTTCCTGGCCTTTCTTTCTTTCGTTTTCCGTTCATTCAACATTTTCATTTTCCCTCTCTTTAAATCTTATATAATAATTCGTATTTATTTAAGTGCTCTTCCGTGTTAGGTCCCGGCTTCCCGTATTTAGTTTCGTTCATCATTTATATATCATTATATTCTCTCTGTAAGAATCGAATTGAATTTAGAATTATGCAATTTACTGAATGTCTATTGTTTTGAGTATTATACAAATATTGTTATACATAGGTTACTTTATGGCATTCTAAGAACCAACCAGTTTCAGGTTTTTCTTAGTCAACCACCACCTCAAGAAACGGAGTAATATAAAGTTGGGTATCATAAAGTAAGGGGGAATGATTGTTTGTCTGGCCCCTCTTCTCCCTCATGTTTAGCCCCATTAGTTTTC
>CM064483.1:27516797-27521797 GCA_032716605.1 Paralithodes platypus | reverse complement strand
GGTTCCGCTGCTTCCCTTAGCCTTTTATTTAAAGCTCAAACACGAATAATTTGAACTATAGCGTCGCTCAGAAAAACAGACCGCACAAATTATTCCTTCAGAAATTTCGGGCTTTTATAATTCGAAGATATCTCTAATTATGTACTAGGTACATTTGTCTAAAACATCTCTACACTAGCTCATAAACATTAATTTACCTTATTTTACTAAAAGGAATAATACTAGCTATAATTTACGGTACATCAATAACCTGGAATTACCATTTCTGAGAACAACACAAAGCCAGTCCTCTATTAAATACCAAGGTTTAAAAGTGTGGCATAATCTTCCACTTCATATCAAGACCCAAAAACCAATCACAGCATTCAAGATGGCTTTGGAAAAATATTTATTGAAAAAATATCAATACAGAACTTCATGATTACTACGTTACAGAAATCGTGACGAAGGAATTTGTTGGAAATAGCATTTTAAAAAATTCATATTAGATTTGAGTGTGCGTGCGTGACGGTGTGTAGGTGAATGTATGAATAATTAGTATATACTTAGACGGATGATCAGAAAGTATTTAATAAAAACTGATATTCTATCGCTTAGCCAACTTGAATGTACACTATCTTAAGTTTTAGTTTATGATACGGCTTCACATGTATGTGTGCAACATATTTCTATTAACTACATTAGGTGCCTTTTAAAGAGAGTTCACTCTCAAAAGGCACAGCCAGGAATATTCGGTTCATTAGTTTAATTACATTGTACAGTACATACTTTGTGTCTGTATTTCTATATGGCTAAATGTAGGTTTAAAATTGAATTTGAAAGGAAATGTTATGCACACCTTCACCATTGTTTTCTGCTCTCTTCAACTGAAAGCAGTGTTATGTTTTGCCAGGTTCTCTTATCAGTAATTATTTTATACTCCAGACCAACTTCTCTGATAAGTTGGAATTAATGTACATGCTAAGATGTGTATGCAGGATTCGAAACTGCATAATAAATCGTAGGCTTGTGCATCATTCTTTAACTGTCTTCGTGGCGCAATGCATAAGTGTGTTGATTTTCGGTGTGAGCGTCCTGGGTTCGAATCCCCGGACTGCCACATATGTTTGTTAATTTCATTAATCGAGCTTAGGAGTAAAGTTGGTTGGTGGAAAGATCATAATAATGTTAACAAATGTGTATATTGAGCCACTTCCTAATACTCAATTAGTGAGCTTATTCCACTCACCAATTATACTCTGGGCAATTTTTTGGGTTTTTAGTTGTGTCTGGTTGTGGAGAGAGAGAGAGAGAGAGAGAGAGAGAGAGAGAGAGAGAGAGAGAGAGAGAGAGAGAGAGAGAGAGAGAGAGAGAGAGCTGGGTAGTGTCAATTGAAGTCTTTGAACTAGGGGAAAAGTGGAGTGTGGGAGGGGTGAAGAGATCAAGTGAAAGCAGGGAAGGAGAAGGAGGGGAGTGGGTAGAAAAGGGAGGAAGGGAGGGTAGTTAACATATATGGAAATTGGGGAGGGAAAATAAGGGGAGGAGAGGAAAGAAAGTAGGGGGAGGAGAGGAGGAAGAAATAAGGGGGGGGGGAGAGGAGGCAAGAAGGGGAAAGGTGTAGGGAAGGAAAAATAAGGGGAGAGGGAGTGAGGGAAAAGGGGAAACTGGCAAGAAGAATGGAGGGGGAAAAGGGAGGGAATGGATGAGCAATAGAGGGAGGGGGTGAAGGGATACAGCGCAAGCAGTGTGGGAGGGAGGGAGGGAGGTGGAAGGAAGAATGTGGAGAGATAAGAAGGGGGAAGAGGAAAGCTGGATGAATGGGAGACAGGGGGTGAAGTGAGAGAAGGGGAGGAAGGGGAGAAGGGGAAAGGAGGAGAGGGAGGGGAGAAGGGGAAATGAGGAGAGAAAGATAAAGGAGGGAAAGAGGGGAGACGGGGGAATGAGGAGAGCAAGGTATAGGAGGGAAGGAGGGGAGAAGGGGGAAGATAATGGGGAAGGAGGGGAGAAGTGGGAAGGAGGGGAGAAAGGGGGAAGGAGGGGAAAAAGGGGGAAACGAGGGGAGAAGGGGAGGAGGGGAGAAGGGAGATGAGAGAAGGGGTGGAAGGGAGGAGGGGAAAGGAGAGGAGAAGGAGGGGAGAAGGGGTATGGAGGAGAGAAGGGGGTGGAAGGGAGGAGGGGAAAGGAAGGAGAGGAGGGGAGAAGGGTTATGGAACGAGAGAAGGGGGGGGGAAGGGAGGAGGGGAAAGGAGAGAAGGGGAAAGGGGAAAGGGGTATGGAGGAGAAGTGGGGTGGAAGGGAGGAGGGGAAAGGAGATGAGAAGGGGGAATAGGGAGAAGGGGGGGGAGGGGAGAAGGGATAGAGGAGAGAAGGGGGTGAAGGGAGGAGGGGAAAGGAGAGGAGAAGGAGGGGAGAAGGGGTATGGAGGAGAGAAGGGGGGTGGAAGGGAGGAGGGGAAAGGAGAGGAGAAGGGGGAAGGAGGGGAGAAGGGGTATGGAGGAGAGAAGGGGGGTGGAAGGGAGGAGGGGAAAGAGAGGAGAGGAGAGGAGGGAGAAGGGGGTATGGAGGAGAGAAGGGGTTGGAAGGGAGGAGGGGAAAGGAGAGGAAGGGGGGAAGGAGGGGAGAAGGGGTATGAGAGGAAAATGGGGTGGAAGGGAGGAGGGGAAAGGAGAGGAGAAGGGGGAAGGAGGGGAGAAGGGGTATGGAGGAGAGAATGGGGTGGAAGGGAGGAGGGGAAAGGAGAGGAGAAGGGGGAAGTAGGGGAGAAGTGGTATGGAGGAGAGAATGGGGTGGAAGGGAGGAGGGGAAAGGAGAGGAGAGGGAGGGGAGAAGGGGTATGGAGGAGAGAAGGGGGGTGGAAGGGAGGAGGGGAAAGGAGGGGAGAAGGGGGAAGGAGGGGAGAAGGGGGTGGAAGGGAGGGGGGGAAAGTGAGAGGAGTGGGGGGAAGGAGGGGAGAAGAGGAAAGAAGGGGAGAAGAGGAAAGAAGGGGAGAAAGGGGAAGGAGGGATGACGAGGAAACGGGGAGAGAAAGGGGAAGGAGGGAAGAAGGGGAAGGTGGGGAGAAGAGGGAAGTGGGGGGAGCGGAAATGGGTGGGAGAAGGAGGGGAGAAGAGGGAAGTGGGCGGAGCGGAAATGGGTGGGAGAAGGAGGGGAGAAGAGGGAAGTGGGGGGAGCGGAAATGGGTGGGAGAAGGAGGAAGGAGGGGAGAAGAGGGAATGAGGGAGGGAGGGGAGAAAGGGAAAGGAGGGGAGTAGGGAAGGAAGGGAGACAAGGATGGGTTGAGGGAATTATTGGAGGAAATGTCAACTATCCAGACAAAGGATATATTTTTGTTCATACTTCTATTTTCGGGTAAGATCCATGCAATCTATTTGGGTATCTTACATACGTTTGAAAAGGGTAATTAAAGTGCCAATTAACAATATACCCTTTATATGGTACATTGATAGTAATACAGTGTTTTTATCTAATATGAGGATAGACAGGCCTCTTTCATACTCTTTTTATAACACAGTTTCTTTCAGAATAACGCATATTGAAGTGATAACGCATACCGCAATGTATATTGATATTTATACAACTGTTTCCTTTCAGAAATGAAGAAATAGAGTTAGCTTAGATTACAAATCAATGTCTTGTTCTCCATGTCTTATCCGAAATTCCATGTCAGTTTGTCCATACTACATGGTATTTTTTCCAACTGTTTGCATGCCAGTATTAGCTGGAGGGGGTGGTGGGTGGGAAGGAGCCTTATTCTTTGCTATCCTTTTCTCTACCTCGTAGTCAGTAGATTAGTAGTTTAGATATTCAAACTGCCCCGTAAGGACCAATAGGTCTGTTGCAGTTTGTACTCCTTTGTATTCCTTTGTATTGGTCCCTCCTTCCTCCTCCCCCACCTACTCTATCAGTCCCTCCTTCCTCCTCCTCCACCTCCTCTATCATTCCCTCCTTTCTCTTCCGCCTCTTCCTACTCTATCAGTTCCTCCTTCCTCCTCCTCCCTCTTCCATCACACCAGCTATTGGAGAAAAAAGAACACGAAAAAAAAGAGAAGAGCTAAGATAGACGCACAGACTGAAGAGAGAGAGAGAGAGAGAGAGAGAGAGAGAGAGAGAGAGAGAGAGAGAGAGTTAGAGTTAGATACAAGGAGGTACAAGGAATAGTTAGTATATCAGAGACCTCGGGGTCCATTCCCGGGGAGATTTTCGAAGTGGAAGGAATACTGTTTAATGCACTACACGCATTACAGACTGTGCAAAATACTATCTAGTGTGTACTTGAGCTGCTCTTCTGAAGAACTGTTACAGCTTATGTGGGAAATTTGTTCAAGGTAGAACAGATGTTATATGTGAAAAAGTTTCCCTAAATACTATTGCTGAACCTTTTCAATTGTAACTTCCAGCCATGGTTGCGTGATATTTTCATATTAAGGCAAAACGTTTTGCTATATTCCAAATGATTAAACCCATTAAGTTTATTTAAAATTTCAATAAGCAGACCTCGTAGTTTGGGTGTCTTCAAAACAAAGAGACCAAGAGCTCTCACCTGGTACTAATAGCTCAGTCTTCTAAGCGATGGAATAAGCTTTGTAGCCCTAGCTTGTACTCTTTCCAGTTGCTCTATATCTTTCCTGAGTGGAGGAGACCAGAATTGATCAGCATAGTCTAGGAGAGGCTGCATCAGAGCTTTGTAAAGAGTGAGGGCTATTTCCTTATTTGTATACTTACATTGCCTCTTAATATAACCTAATAATGTCTGAGCTTTCTTCTCTACTTCATGCACTGCTTGGAAAAAGTTAGGTCGCTGCTAATCAGAACACCCAAACCCTTTTCCAAGTCAGTAACTTAAAGAGGCATTCCCAATAGTGAATAGCCTGACTTGGGGTTTGTTTGGGCGATATTTATCACCTTGCAATTTTACAAGTTTAGAGGCATCTGCCATGTCTCCGACCATTTACCCAGTCTGTTGAGGTCCATCTTGAGCTGTTCAACCGTTTTGGGGTCCTCCACTCTCAATCCAAGTTTTA
>CM064483.1:27491797-27511797 GCA_032716605.1 Paralithodes platypus | reverse complement strand
TATGATATTTTCTTGTCCTTTAAAGTTACTAGAATTACATATAAAGTATACCGGTATGTTATTTTAGAGGAAACACTTAATGTTTAATAGTCGACAGCTTAGACTTAGCAAGGGTCTGTCTACAACTGATTGCACTTTTGTATTAAAGGAAACTATATAATAGAAGCACATTGTCAATAGACGAAAATCATATGCTTAATTTATGGACTTATCAAAAGCCTTTGATAACGTTAATAATTTTAAATGTAGACATATTTTATTAGATAGAAACATTCCTCCAGACATTGTTTTATATTGATGCATTATCTCCGAAATAAACAGGTAAGAGTTGTATGGAGCAGCATATAAGGAAAATATCATGAGATAGAGACAAGAGTGAGACAAGGGGGTATACTCTCTCCTCTTCTTTGTATAATATATATTGACAGTGTAATTAGATAGCTAATATGAAAATTGGATGTAGGTTAGGATTGCCAAGATTAAATAGTTTAGCCTTTGCCGATAAAGTGGTACTGTTAGCAGAGGCAGAATATCATCTAAATATATTATGTAAATCATTTGAGGAGGGAATTAATTGTCTAAAACTATGCATTAATGACACACAATAAAAAATATCCAATATTCTATTATGAATAGATAGCATTTTACCTTCAATATATAAATTATAATCTGCATCCTTTAGAAGCCAATTGAGATTGCTTAGGGCTAACAAACTTCATATGTGGGTGAAAAGACATCAATGTGTGGGCGAACGAACATTAGTGTAGCCGAATGGACCTCATTGTTTGGGCGAATGGACTTCACTGTTTGGACGAACGAGCTTCATGGGCGAAAGGACTCCTAGTGTGGGCGAAAATAATTGTGGGCGAAACGACTGTAAACCAAAGAAACGAGTCTAAGGAGTGTCAAAATCTAAATATAATAAGCTCATATGAATTTGTTGATCAATTAAATATTTAGGACGATTGCTTTATTGTAACTTCAAAGACAATCATAATGTTGAATTGAGGCTTCATACCTTCTATAGCAAATTTAATGTTGCCTTTACAAAATTTATTCTAGTTAATGTAAATATTATTATGTTCTAGCATAATTCTTATTTTTTACCTGAATATGGGATTAAATTATCGGATATATAATTATAATGGCAGTAAATGCCAAGTTATAAGGCATTTAATATTGCATTCGCTAATGCTCTTGAGAAAGTTATACACGTTCATAGACATGCTAGTAGCCTTAGAGTAATTGATTGATGTGTTCAGTTGCTGTTAAATCATTAAATAGCACTAGTTCAAACTAGGTATTTATAAAATATTTCAGCGAAAAATAATGCCAATTGATAGGTATCTGCCATGTCCCTCAGAGACGGATTTCATACTTCGAAGGCAACAAATTATGTTATTACTAAGTATGGTATTC
This sequence comes from Paralithodes platypus, assembly GCA_032716605.1. Lineage (NCBI taxonomy): Eukaryota > Metazoa > Arthropoda > Malacostraca > Decapoda > Lithodidae > Paralithodes > Paralithodes platypus. The sequence continues at coordinate 27,510,378 of CM064483.1, read as the reverse complement.
ATTATAACAATTATGTTATTACTAAGTATGGTATTCATTATAACAATTATGTTATTACTAAGTATGGTATTCATTATAACAATTATGTTATTACTAAGTATGGTATTCATTATAACAATTATGTTATTACTAAGTATGGTATTCATTATAACAATTATGTTATTACTAAGTATGGTATTCATTATAACAATTATGTTATTACTAAGTATGGTATTCATTATAACAATTATGTTATTACTAAGTATGGTATTCATTATAACAATTATGTTATTACTAAGTATGGTATTCATTATAACAATTATGATTTTATAAGAAATATATTTAAATCTCTACAAAATCATAGTAATGTGGGTTTATTTAGTTACCGCATCAATGAAAGATATAACTTACGAAATACAAATTCCTTAGAAATCCCTCATATGTTCTCAAAAACAATCCCAGACATCTATTAACTACCGCGGTGCAAATATTTGGAATAATTTACCAGTTGATATACAGAACAAACAGACCATCTCTAGTTACAAAATAGCAATTAAGTCACATCTACTATCAAAATATTAATACAAAATATGAAAATTTATGTATTACCTAGGGAAATTGGACTTCCACTGATTGGGTCGTGTGTACTGTGTGTACATATTTATTTAAACTCATATGTGTTCTTATGGATATAGGTGTATGTGTATGTATAAACAGACTTTAGCATCAATGTGGGTAGCATAAAAAGTATTGTAGCTATAGGTTGACTGGTGTGGAGCCCCTCGTTCCCCTCATGAGTATGGCCGTTGGGTGTGGGTTCTGTGGGGTTGTGTAATACATTACACTCATGGTCAGCCCACGTGATGGTGTATGTTGGGGTGGGCGTGGGGTGCCTACAACTGCCTTCCTCATTATTAAATTCAATACCGTAATTTTAAGTTTACTGCAGTAATCGAGTTATGCACAAGGGGCCTTCAAGAGAGATTTCTCTCAAAAGGCTCAGCCATTGTAATATGTTTCACAAATTTTTTATTTTAATTGTATTTGGATTGGTTAAATAAAACTTATTATTATTATTATTATTATTATTATTTTGATACATTCAGAGCAAGAATTACATGGGTTCAAAATATTGAAAATGTAACAGTAACAGGAGTAAATGTAAATCAATTTATAAGGAGACATGTTGTATACATGTATTTGTAAATTAATCTAGTATCTGTATGTTTAAGGTATAAATACTGATTGCTTAATACGAAATAGAGATTGCTTGATTGATTGACACACACTCTCACACACACAAATACATACATACGTACACAAACACACTCACACATACACTCACCACACACACACATACACACACAACCACACACATACACACATAGACTTCAGCCATCAACAAACAAACCACTTTGGGTCAGCATTATCTCCATGGTTACCGCTGGTATAATCTCTGCATGACATCTCTTATATCTTCCCCTGCACTCACCATTATAATTATATACAGTCGCCAGCACTAGTAAGCCAGCTGATGATTGTACCTACTGGAAACTATATTATTCCTGCTTAAGGAGATAATTTTTTCAAGACCCCCTTCTCCCTCATGTTTAGCCTCATTGGCTCTCAGATTTTAAGACGTTCGCTCCATTAGTTTGTTAATTTAAAGGATACAGTAATAAAAGTCTCCCCCAGTCCCAAGCAATGTGGCCAAAATGGCAAGATAGAACAACCTTCCACCTCAAGAGATGAAGGAAGACTGGCTCTCCCACCCTTCAGTTGGTTTTATATAAGCTGAGAAGTGTTGCAATATCGAGAGCAGCGCTCAAAAGGTCGTGGTACCAGGTACAGCCTGATACAGGCAGTTACAAGGAAAGTACATTACTGACGGCTCCTAGCCGTCGCTGGGACTGGGGAGTGACTTATCTTCTGACGGCTAGTAGCCGTCGCTGGAATTGGACGGGTTAATCCATTCAGTACCGTTGGCGTCTTTTTCATAATATGGTGGCAATTATTAGACGATTATATTCAGCTTAGGAAGGACATCTACACATCAAAAAGTTGCAGACTATCCCAATTCATCCTTTTAGCTACCATATATCCTTCCTGAGCTTCATAAAATTGTCTAAATGTAGCCAAAATAGATACAAAAATTACGTCGCCGGAACAGGAATTAAGGTATAATAGCTCGGATTGGCAATGGGTAGGGTTCTGGGTTAGCTATAAGACCAAGTAAGGTATGATAGCTCGGACTCATGATAAGTAGAGTTCTGGGTTAGCTATAGGACCAAGTAAGGTACGATAGCTCGGATTCATGATAAGTAGAGTTCTGGGTTAAGTATAGGACCAGATATGGTATAACTGTGTTGGTGGTGTAATGGTTTAGGTGCTTATGTTCTGGGTGTGGTGTCCCTAGTTCGAATCCCGGGAGGACCATATGCATTCATTAGTTTATTCAAGTACATTGGGGTTTGTAATTGATGATTGATGTTAAGAACGGGGTGTTACTTATAATAGCTTTGACTCATAATAGTTAGATTTCTGGGTCAGCTATAAGATCAGATAAGGTACTATAATATAACTCTGACTCTTGATAGGTAGAATTGTGTGTTAAGTTCCGGTGAGATATAATAGCTCTGACTCACAACAGGTAGGGCTTTGGGTTAGTTATGACATCAGGTAAGGTATATTAACTTTGACTCATCATAAGTAGGGTTCTGGGTTACCTATAAGATTAGATAAGGTAACGTATAATAGCGCTGGCTCATAATAGGTAGGGTTTTGGGATAGTTCTAACATCAGGTAAGATGAAATAGCTTTGACTAATGATAGATAGACTAGGCAGGCCATTGTGCAGCATATTCATATATTCGTTTCCAGATATATACTTACGTAATTACAAACATGTGAAGTCCATGAATCCTTATGAGTGGCCTCTAGACTATGGCATCCAATTGTAGCCACGAACTTCTGGCGGCAGCTGCGGGACCCAAAATCAGCTTTTCCTCCGATGTGGCCCTTCATATAAAACATTTTCAAATTGAGCCGCGTCCGGGAAGCCTGCCATTGGGCTGTATATGATAGCTTTGGTCGGCTCACGGACGGTATTGGAAAAAGTGGGCTGGGGCGGGTGGGGGAGGGAAACGAGAGAGAGAGAGAGAGAGAGAGAGAGAGAGAGAGAGAGAGAGAGAGAGAGAGAGAGAGAGAGAGAGAGAGTATTTGTGTGTGTGTGTGTGAAGAGGGAATGTAGGTATGCTAATATTAAAAACAAAATTAATTATAGCTCTATATTTGCAATTTCATATATCCGATATAATATTATTAATATATAACGAAAGATAAAAATATGTTATACATGTTTTCCTATGTGGATGAGGGAGACAAAAGGCAGAGCTACCTGTGACAAGTGCCTCCCCCAGAGTTGAAAAAGTGAGATTTTTTGTTTTTCTGTTTTTGTTTTTGTTTTTTTGTTTTTGTTTTTATATTTGTGTGGCAGAAAGAAGAGTGGTGTGCATGTCTAGTGTAGTGAAGTAGATAGCAGAAAGAGGTGTTTGTGAGATTTAACTGGTATATCGCACTCATCTAAGCGTAGGAAGCCTGGGTTCGATCCCCCGCCGAAGCACCTTGGGTTTATTAACTTTAATCCAGGGCTTTCAATACTTTTAGGTGCACTGGGGGACATTAAAGGTTCGGTATACCAGTGTCAAATGTACTCATGTATATGCTTGCACCTGATCAGCAGGGTTGAGCTGATTACACTGGTTACAGACTACATTCACATCCATTACAACAGTTCAATAATATTCCAAATGCGCCCCCACACATTAAACATTGATAACATTAAATACTTAATATTTAGTCAGCAAAATATATTTATTTTAAAATATAAGTAATATCAATTAAATGCAAGTGGAACCAATATAAGCATTAACAAATAAATATATAAATATAGAATTTAAAAGAAAACATGAACAAAATAGTGATCAAAGCATGAACCAGCATGGAAATATCCAGACTGTAAATGTAGGCTACGAGACAATGGATATTTTAATACCGGAACCTAATTGAAACAAAAGTGGCGGCCCAAAAAGGTGTAATGTAACGGAAACACCTTCAATTTGGAATAATTTTATATATACAGTATATATACAGGTATATATATATATATATATATATATATATATATATATATATATATATTGTTACGTATCTTGATCCTCAAGTGGTTAACTTGATGAATCTAGATAGCACAGAGATATATATTAAGGTATCAGTCAGCTGAAAAGTAAAATCTAATAAAATAATTTCCTGTTGTTGCTTCCTTTCCTTTTGGATCATAGGACTTGGTATCCTTTATTGACTGATACTCTTTAATTATGAAAAATACTGAAACTAATTAAAGTCATGTAGTATTTATAAAGAATTATTATTTAACCGAAGCTTAGTAGGCTATGGTTATGAACCGAATAAGTTATAGCTAAAGAAGGACTATTAATTTTATAAAAAGTCTTGAAAGATAATATTAAAGTAAGAATATTTCTGTCTCTTACCCTTTTTGAAATGAATAGATAGTTTTCTTCTATGTCCTTTTATTTATATTTAATGTAATTATTCTTGGTTCTTGTCTTACGTTAATAGTATTATATTATTATTATCATCAGGAGTAATATCAAAGTCACATAAAAAGTTAGATATATATTTAATAATTAGTTAAATTTATTTCTTAACCACGTAACATTGAGGTTTGATTATGAGTAAATAAAGTTACAGGATCGTTTCATAGATTCGATTCAGGTCTCACTCAAATAATATGAAAAGCAAAATATAATATTTTGAAGCAAAAGAATTTTCTTCAGCTTAGGAAATCACTATAAGTAATATTAACACAGCCATGTTAGTCTAAGGCGATATTACTAATACGAGACAATAGCATCACCGTACTAAGCACCATTAAGCAATGTAAGCTTAATTCAAAGAAAATGAAAGAACTCGTAAGTATTAATATAAAACAATAGTATTACTTTCATCATAACCCAATTACTTAAAGAGTTGCTTTAGTCCACAAGTTAGGCAACTAAAATAGTTAAGTACATAATAAGAGCGTTAACGTTAATTCCCAATCAAATAGTTAAGTACATAAATAGTAGCGTTAACGTTAATTCGCAATCAAATAGTTAAACACATAATAGTAGCGTTCACGTTAATTCCCAATCACATATCTCACTAACCAACATAACATAAGTGTTTACACCGAACACACTTAACACACATTTATATAATCTGACTGACAGTCACAATCCCATTATAATACTTCACCCCGTCTTCCTCCAGCTGCAAGTTCACCTTCCCCAACTCCAAATGAGACTGATTTGAATGCCCACAACTCGGGTCTTATATACCAAACAATGATGGTGTAGGAACGAATCAGGAGGCGGCGGGTGGTGCGCGCTCCAATCATAGCTCCTCGAATCACATAACAAGTGTGTCGTCCACTCACAGCTCCTGGCGTCGATCATACGTCATAGCATCGGTCATCGAGGTATGGGGCGAGCTGGTATGGGGCGAGATGGTTTGCCCACTCGCTCGTTCGCTCGCTAGTCTGCTTCACCACTTGGGTAGTTTGGCTCCTTGAACTCTAATTCTAACGCTTAAATTAACATACAGGGCTCCGTATGTCAGAATATATATATATATATATATATATATATATATATATATATATATATATATATATATATATATACAGGGTGATTCAGTAACCCTTTTCATAAATTAAATGGCAAATTCGGGAGACAAAAATAAGACTAATTTACTCTATGACCCTTAGGGTGAGTCTTTGATATGATGGAGATATTACACCTTTAAAGTTATCGATAGATAGAAAAGAAAAAAATCTAAGGAGTGAGAATGAAAATGTCGTTGCTAACTGGCAGGGTAGTAGAGTATTAATTATGATGATGGTGATAAAATGCTAATGTTCTTTTGAGCATTGAGACAACTGCTACCATATGCAACCATTTACATACCACGTGTAAGCAAAGAAACAATCTTTAGATTCATGTACAGATTGATTCAAGATTCATTAAGACGAGCGGAGTATCAAAGCTCAAAGTCGGCAGGAAGATCCCTCCTCCTCCATTTACCCCTCTTCCACCACTTACTCCTCCTCCTCTTCCTCTTACTTATCCTCCGCCGCCTGCTTCTCCCCTTGCTACTACTACTACTAATACAATGATTATTAATAATAATGATGATGATAATACAAATACAGTAGTAATGACTGTAATGTACCTTTGTAAATTGCGAAACGAACTGCATCCAGCTACCGTATGCAGCCATTTTGATACCAGTCGAGTCTTGGTTACGTTACCCTGCCAGTTAGCAACGACATTTTCATTCTCACTCCTTAGATTTTTTTCTTTCTATCTATCGATAACTTGAAAGGTGTAATATCTCCATCATATCAAAGACTCACCCTAAGGGTCATAGAGTAAATTAGCCTTATTTTTGTCTCCCGAATTTGCCATTAAATTTATGAAAAGGGTTACTGAATCACCCTGTATATATATATATATATATATATATATATATATATATATATATATATATATACCGGTATATATATATATAATTATATATATATATATATATTATTATTATTTTTTTATCTGCTGCTACCTATTTATTTAAGCAGCTACTACCTAATTTTAGAACTGCAAGATCATATTGTTATTGATATATATTTTCTATAGATATTTATTCATATATTTATTTACATATATTATATATTTAGAAATTAATTAATTTTGTATTGTATTTATATATATATTATTTATCTTCTTAAGAGGTGGGGGGACTTTCTTACAGTAATACAATCGCGTGTATAAGTAACTGCTACACTGGTACTTGTATATAGACAACCGTTAACACTGACGGAGAGAACACACTGGGAACTGGTTGTGAATGATAATATATTATATACAAAGAAATATTTAAAGAATGAGTTATCAAAATGTTATGATACAGAAAAATAGAAAACATGTATATTGAGCCTCCCTTCCCCCCCCCCCCCCAAAAAAAATAGAGAGAGAGATTGTGGATTTTCTGTTCACCTGTCCTTCCGCCTCCTAGCCCCTCCTGAGTCTTTGTTGTATAGGCCAATAATATTGATCAACAGTGTGTTAATATAAACAAATGAAGTAGGCCTACATTGAAATAGATCCCTTCTTCCCCCCCCCCCCCTCTCCCCCCCTCCCCCCAAAAAACAAAATATAATAGTTAAAAACAAACATCAACACATAAATGCTAAAAATAAAGTGCAATTAAAGCAAATACCCCTTCTCATACCCAAAAAGAAATAAAATATAATTCAACAAAATCTACCTCCTCTCCCCCCCCCCCCCACCCCCGCAGGTAATACATAAGAAATATATATATTTATAAATAAATACACACATAAATAAACCAAAACATAATGGTGATATCTTAATACCTGGACTTAATTGGATGACAGTGGTGCTCCAACAATGTGAATCGGAAGGGGGTCACTTATAAATAGACTTTACCTTCCCGAGCGGGGTATTGTGTGCGCATTATTGTATATTATTTACACACTTTTATGTGTACAAAGGAAACAAAAGGCAAAACTGCATTTATCAAGTGTCTCCCCCAAAGTTGAAAGAGCGACAAAGAGCCAAATTCAAGATATTGGAAATAATGTGGCGTGATTGATAAGTGTAGCGAGACGAAGAGAAGCTGGTGTTTTTTAAAGCTAGAGACACTATCAAGCACGTATTCATGATCACACATAGACATATGCACATACAGTATATGCACACATATGTATATATACGCTCACGCTCTCTCTCTCTCTCTCTCTCTCTCAGTAGTAGCTATTCACCGTTAAATACACTTACACAAATCACTAGCATACAACACACACACAGACGCACATGAACCGATTACATGCATAATATACTCCTTGAAACACTTCATTACAAACAAATACTGAACTCACACACACACACACACACACACACACACACACACACACACACACACACATACATACACATACACACCGCTAAATGCCCTACCCTCGCGCCGAACATCCTGCGCCCTGAATAATAACAGGCATCGAACAATTACAAAACAAATATCAAAATTATACGAAGCGGGCCTAACTTTAATGGTAAGTAATGGGAGCTATTTCCAGGCTCCCCCACCCCACCCCCCTTCTACACACATACACACACACACACACACAAATAATAAGGGTTAGCCCTCCATACACAACCCTCCCCCCTACCCCTCATTTCCCAGACCCCCCCCCCCCCCCCCGCCCCCGCCCCCCGCCCCCCGCCCAACGTGTTAAGGAAAATTGTATGATACTTGGGTTTTGTCACCTCTAGTTAACTTCTTACAAAATTACGTTCCCCAAAGTTTTGCTAAGTCGCTTAAAAAAGGGAGGTGGGGAAGGGGGGAATGTTGGGGGAGGCGTTGGAGGAAAAGGCAGATTTGCATCCTTGATTTTTTTTTTTTTTTTTTTTTTTTGCATTTATTTGTTCTATTTTTGAATGGGGTAGGAGGATAGAAGGTAGGATATTTTTTGCTTAGTGTTTAAATGTGCATTACGGTAAAGTGGTGGAACATATAACACTACATAGCTTAACATAACAGTAGCTTATGTTTCACATAACGGAAAGAAGATTTTTTTTATATAACACAAACCATGCGGCCGAGAGTGTTCCTCATTAATTTTGTGACTAGCCTATAGCATCTAGATCAGCTGTAAGGCAAAATGTGGGTCAACGAGACCTCAATATAAAAGCAGCTACCTATCATATATATATATATATATATATATATATATATATATATATATACAGTATATATATATATATATATATATATATATATATATATATATATATATATATATATATATATATTGCATATAATTCACGAGAATATATTGTGGTGTGAATAAACAATCTGCTGTAGCTACCACCAGCAAATGAAGTTAATACACCGAAGGACCACCAAAATGGCAAGATATTCACGAGGACATATTAAAAAACATACATACACATATACACATGCCCGTGCAGACCTGCATTAACCACATACTCGCACATACAACCCCCTCAAACACAGGCACATTCCCTCGCAGACACCCCTCTCCCCCAACACAACTGACGCACAACCAGAACTCCCACAGATACAAACATCCACCAGAAACACCCCTCGTCAACTGCACAACCACACGCACACATACACAAATCTACTCCCCCTTCAACAAACACACAGACACATCCCCCCATTGCACGCAGGCACACGCACACAGACACACACACCCACACTTACACACACACACACACACACACACACATACACACGGGAGGCGAGAAAATCAATGCAGGGTGGTGGTGGTGGTGGTGGTGGTATAGTGAACTGGCAAGTCAGCTGACAGAGGTTGACCTGGTTTGGCCTCAGTTACAATTGAAGGTTTTTGTCTCCATTTATGAACCAACGAGAGGTTTATTATCGCTCGTCTCACTCTTGTTGTTCTTGTTGTTGTTCTGCTTGTTTGACAAGATCAGCCAAGAGTTGTTATTCGGTAAAGAGACTAGGAATGAGAAGAGTTTAGAGAGGTTGGGTTAATGACAGCGTTCGGCGGAGGATATCAGTGGTTTGCAACATTTGTTGAAGTTTTGATTAATCTTAAATTTTTCCTTGTTTTCATTTTTTTCTTTTGGTCCCCATAGACCCCTTTCAAGCCAAAGCCAACCAAGACCTTCAGGTTTCTCTTAAATTGCAGGCTCCCTATTGTTTGCTTCCCAGACTTCCTTCAAACTAAAAAATGCCCACCCAGACCCCCTTCAAGCTTAATTTGTATATAAAGTAAAGGGATGAAAAGTCTTAAAATCCCCAAATTAATGAAGCGATACAGAACAGGCCCCAAAAGACCCCGTCGGACCAAACACGGTTGAGAAATGTACTGACTATACAGAGTGTCCAGAAATAGACGTGCCAAACTTCTGGACATGATTATACAGATGATTCTAAGCATTAAATGTTCTATAACAACAATTCTAAATCTCAACCATTTAAGAGGTATTGAAGGTTATATATAATGTTCTCCCCCGCATCGTTGTAATGGACTCTTCCATATCAAATAGTGTTCAGCAGGTCCAAAGTGAGCTAAAATGTCTATAATAATTTTGTAGTTTACAGAATACAAATTATCTTGATAATGACATGGTAAAATATATTCAGTTAGATGCGGGTTTGGTAAGCTCAAGGACAGCTAGGACACCTTTATGGGGAAATACTTAAGACAATGCCATTTTCATCAGGCAATATATCTGTAACTAGTAAATTTTGTATATTTGTTTATAGAACATCCTATGCTTAGAATATTTTTCTTAACCTAATCCTAATGTTTGGCTCGTCCATTTCGGGACACCCTGTATATGATGTCATTATCACTCTTCTATGGCAATTTAGTTTTACGTATATACCAGTAGTTTATCTACATAAATCTATTACGAAATTCAGATAATGTAATGTAACTTTGACAAATAAGACGAAGGGCCATTTATTTCGTAATACATATGTTTTGGTGATGGGTCATACAAGAGGGTACCACGTATAATGCAACATGCATTGCAATCTATATAATATTTTCGGTTGTCTGTGTGTGTGTCTGTTCTTAAGAGGCGGCCGCAGTTTTGGACCTGGGGAGCTGAAACTTTGCATGTGGGTGTCAATTGATCTGGGTCAGGTCATAGAGGGGGCGAGGCCACGATCGGAGATTGTTTCGAGGCCGAAATTGAAAACAAAATGAAAACAATTGACAAAAATGGCCGTTTGGGGCAGAAGGAGGCCTCCGATCGAAAAGGTGTATGGAACGAGAGTTGTTCGTAGCCCCCCAAAATGGGAGTACGGATGAGGTCAGATCCAAAATCGGAGGTAATTTAGCGGCCGAAATCGAGGTTGCCGTTTAATGAGGCACAGGGAGGTCGAGGCCGGTGATTATGGTAGTAGTAGTATTGTGATGATTGTGGTAGTAGTAGTGATGGTGATTATGGTAGAATTTAAACCCGGGCAACGCCGGATAACCCTGCTAGTATTTCATAAACTTATAGAGGTACTAATGCGTCTATTTGGCCCTTTGTGAATAATGGGGAGATTGTAGGCAAAATTCGAACAGGGCATTACCCAGAGGAGGCCACATAGGCATATGAAAAGGAGTTGCTGGAATGTATGTTTCATTTGCCTGGCTTCCCCCACTGTGCCTCATCTACATTTGTGCCTCATCTACACAGAGAGTAACCCACCCAACTTCCACAAACACCTCCTCCTATTCATTTCACTACACTTATATAACAAGCACACCATACTTGTTTCCAACACACCTAAAATAAAAACTTTTAACGTACTTTGATTTTTGGTTCTCTTATCACTCTTTCAACGTTGGGGGGACACTTGTTGTAGGCGGCTTTGCCTTTTGTGTCATCCATGCACATAGAACAAAAAATAGCAAATTCAAATGTATATATATTTTCAAATCAAATCAAATGCATACATTTAAATTAGGTTTTGTAATTACCATAGTAAAACAAAATTCACAAACAATGGAACGAAAGGACACCGAGATAGAGGAATGTGAAAACGTGCACAACGTACCCCCCCCCCCCCCAAATACCACATACACACACACACACACCATCCCCCATAACACACATACTCACACACCCTCCCCCATAACCCACGCACACACGCTCCCCAATAACACATACACACGCACACACACACACATACAGTACACACACCCACACACCTTTGTACTCCTTTGTACATACAGTACACACACCCACACATAAAGTACACACACACACATACACACCGACACACACACACACACGCACATACATACAGTACACACAAACACACAACACCCTCTACAACATTTTGGGTGAACAAAACAAGGAGGCTTGGTTTAACTGAGAACCGTTTTGTATGCGACCCGGCAGCTTGGGCGACACATATGCGATGCAAGTCTTGCTTGAGTTACACTTGAGGTTTGCTTGAGTTGAACTATAGTTGTATATGCAGCTTATATGAGTTGCACTCAGTTGAGTTGAAGTATAGTTGTATATGCAGCTTATATGAGTTGCACTCAGTTTCCGTTGCATTGTATTTGAGATTTGTCTCCACTTCACTATAGGTAGCGCCAACGAACTTGACAATTTTGTTGACCCCTTAACTTCTCATAACTCAAAAGGTCCTAGACTTGCGGGGGTGTCAAACTCATTTGCTCTGGCGGGCCAAATTTTACACGGTACAATATTGTAGGGCCGCATTAACCCCTTCTGTACCGGCGACGTCTTTTATATTTTATTGTAGCAATGTTTAGAGGATTTTGCGCAATTTAAGAAGGATCTGTGGTAGTAAAAAGGAATAAGTGAGATTGTTCGAAGCCTATCAATTGCTGGAGGCCCTTTTGAAACTGAAAGAATTGTCTAATAGTAGCCAGATTAAAGTTAAAAAAGACGTTGCTGGTACAGAAATGGTTAATGTAGCAGGCCAAATATAATATACCGGTAATGCCTTCACCCGTCCTAATATAAATTAAAACATATGCTTCATTTTATCCAGATTTAACAATTTCAGAAAATATTAAAAAAACAAATATATATTATTTAGATATGAATTTACGGCAAACTATGGCACCTGTCGCACTAGTTGTGTTTTATCCCCGTAGCCTTAGGTCACATACTGAGCATGAATGCAAGAACCGTCCCACTAGCCCCGAATTGAACATATCATAAAACCCGTTGACGATTGTATTCAGCTTAAGAAAAATGTCTAAGGGTGAAAGAGTATTTAATCTCTTCAAGCTTTTACTCTCACAAATACTTCCTAGAATTAGACCTTAATTTAACTTTAAAAAGTACCAACATAAATATAGCCTATATATGAAATACTAACTATGTCTGGAAGAAAATGCAATATTTGACACTAATTGGCCAAACTGGTTTGCGGGCCGCATGCTAGAGGGTGGGGGGCCGCATGCGGACCGCGGGCCCGCATGTTTGACACCCCTGGACCTAGAGCAAACCGGCTGTAAATGTCCACACCTCTTTCCTGGTGGGCTCTTCCCTAATGATAAAAATGTCAGCTCCATTGCTTTCATTCATTTTGAGTTATGAGAAGTTAAGGGGTCAAGAAAATTGTCAAGTTCGTTGGCCCTACCTATAATCTTAACAAGCAAGCACATAAAAGCCACATAACAATATTTTAAGTCCGATCGGTTTCATTGATGGCTAGATATGGGTCAAAACAACTACCAATATTCTTGCCCGGGACCAATAATGACCTCTAAAATCGTTAATTGTTCAACCTGTTTACCTCGGATAGCCTCGATTAGCATCTGTCCCTCATTTCAAGCCATATATCTAATGACTCGAACACAAGTATTACATCTGTGAGAGTGCCTATTGAGTTGCCTTTATTCTTGGAGCAGCACTTGAATCATCTAAGTTGCGCTAATCTTGTTAAGTTACGTTTGAATCTTGTTTGAATGGTACTCAAGCCTTCATTGTGTGTATGTGTGTGTGTGTGTGTGTGTGTGTGTGCCTGTGTGTGTGTGTGTGTGTGTGTGTGTGTGTGTGTGTGTGTGTGTGTGTGTGCGTGCTACAGATTGATAGAGCAGTAACATGAGGGTCGTAGGTGCTGTAAACGAGGTAAGGGAGTGGTCATAAAAGGCCTAGTGTACGCATGGCAAAGTGGGAGAGAGAGTACAAAGGAGTTCAAAGGAAATCAAGCAACAACAGATCCAGCAAACCCTCAAGGCTGCTTGCCCCCCAAAACACTGATGGTCAAGTGTCCAAACAGTAGTTTAGAGTTGGTAAGGGAAAACTGGAAAGGGAAGACTGCCCTGGGACAAATGTCCGCGGCAGGATTAGGAGATGTTAGTAGGGGACAGTTGTTAGTAATATAATAGAGGGGAAAAAATAAATGTTATCAATTTACAAATGAAGTCAGTCGTGGATATAAGGCAAGGTGTTTGTCTAGGCGAAGTTTAAAAGAATCAATGGTGCTGCAGTTTATGGCATCTCGGGGAAGCCCATTCCACAAGTTGACAACTCGATCGAAAAATAAATTCTTAGACTCGTGTGAGTTAAAAGATTTACCAATAATTTTGCAACCGTTCCCCTGCGTGTAATTTGATTGGTCGATAGTGAAATATTTTTCATAGTTCATATTGTCAATGCCTTTGATGATTTTGAACACTTGAATTAAGTCGCCTCTTAATCTGCGCTGGGTTAAAGAAAATAAATGTGATTCTCTAAGACGCTCCTCGTATGGTTTGTTCTTTAGGCAAGGTATCATTTTGGTTCCTCTACGTTGAACTCGTTCTAGCTTGTCTATATATTTTTGGTAGTAAGGGCACCTAGATTTAACGCAATATTCCAGGAGAGGGCAAACTAAGGAATTGTAAAGGGTTAGGATTACATCTTTGGATTTATGCTCAAATGACCTGCCTATAAAGCCAATTATTTTGTTTGCCTTTTTAACAACTTCTGAACATTGTTGACTCGGTTTTAGGTTACTCGATATTGTTACTCCTAAATATGTTTTTCTGTCTACACTCTTAAGCTGGATGCCATTCATTGAATAGTTTGCTTTCTCATTTCGGATATGGAGTTCTTTACATATATCTGTATTGAAACACATTTGCCAAATTTGAACCCAATATGACAACTTATCTAGATTATTTTGCATATTTTCAACATGTTCATTTGAGAGTACGCTATTTGCGAGAGAGAGAGAGAGAGAGAGAGAGAGAGAGAGAGAGAGAGAGAGAGAGGAGAAGAGAGAGAGAGAGAGAGAGAGAGAGAGAGAGAGAGAGAGAGAGAGAGAGAGAGAGAGAGCGAGAGAGCGAGAGAGGGAGGGGGCATTGTGTACAGTCGCAATCAATAATGGTTATACATACACTTTCGAAGCTGTCTTGGGCTGAGTTGAATTTTCTTATTATAATTTTATTTTATTTTAATTTAATTGTATTTATTTGCCAGGTATATATATATTTCGGAGGTTCTTTTCAACAATTCAAAGCTTCAAAATTTATCAAAATCAATGGCTGTGACTGTAGAGATAGAAAGCAAATAGATCAAAGTAGATAGATAGATAGATAAATAGATAGATAGACAGATAGATACATAGATAAAAGTAATTAGATTGATAGATAGATAGGTAGATAGATAGATAATTAAATTGATAGATAGATAGATCGATAGATAGATAGATAGATAGATAGATATTAAATGATAGATAGATAGATTGATAGATATATAGATAGATAGATATAGATAGGTAGATAGATAGATAGATAAAACCAGAGTAAGAAAGATGAGTAAGACAAAAATGAATGAGTGAGGGAAGTGGAAATAAACGTCTAAGGGAGGGGGATTGTGTACAGACCAATAAACGTCTAAGGGAGGGGGATTGTGTACAGACCAATAAACGTCTAAGGGAGGGGGATTGTGTACAGACCAATAAACGTCTAAGGGAGGGGGATTGTGTACAGACCAATAAACGTCTAAGGGAGGGGGATTGTGTACAGACCAATAAACGTCTAAGGGAGGGGGATTGTGTACAGACCAACAAACGTCTAAGGGAGGGGGATTGTGTACAGACCAATAAACGTCTAAGGGAGGGGGATTGTGTACAGACCAATAAACGTCTAAGGGAGGGGGATTGTGTACAGACCAATAAACGTCTAAGGGAGGGGGATTGTGTACAGACCAATAAACGTCTAAGGGAGGGGGATTGTGTACAGACCAATAAACGTCTAAGGGAGGGGGATTGTGTACAGACCAATAAACGTGAAGGGGAGGGGGATTGTGTACAGACCAATAAACGTCTAAGGGAGGGGGATTGTGTACAGACCAATAGGAAAATGGGCTGCGAGGGTGTTAATGTAGATAGATAGAGAGACAGACGGATGGAAATATAGGTAGGTAGATAGATACACTGGATACAGACATAACAAGACATATAAGAAGATAAAAATCAAAAGTAGATAGATAGATAGAGCTAGCTAGATAGAATGAAAGATAGATAGATAGATAGATAAATGGAGAGCTAGATTGATAGAAAGATTACCAGTGTAAGAGTGAGAATGAGTAATGAGTGATTGAGGGGAGTGGTAATAAAAGTCTAAGTAGGGGAAGTTGTTGTTGTTGTTGTTGTTGTTGTTGGTGTTCCTTAGGCTGCCTGGCTAACCAGCCCCGGGTAAGGGAGGTTATGTTTCTATACCACCGCCAACAGGGATAAATGTTACCCTAGATATTGGAATGTATGTAATTATAGCTATTTAGGAATATATAACAGCATGCAAACTATACAGCCTCTAAATTATTTTCCTCATAGTTAAATTTGTTTTTAAGTCTAAATAATTTGCAGATATATATATAAAATAACATAATTAAATTTCGTTAGGTGAAGCAGATCCAAACGCTAAGAAAGGCTGACCATAACTGACACCACCAGGGATTTATCTTAAGGGGAGATGAGCTGTTTTTCTAGTCCCCCTTCTTCCTCCTCATGCTTATTCCCCATTTGTTTTGAAATTTTAAGGCGTTTTCCCTATTAGTTTGTAGATTTTCAGACCATTCGCACCATTTATTTGTCAATATTTAGACCTTTCGTGCCCTTTAGGTGTCGATTTTTTCCCTGGCAAGCGATAGCGAGCCTGTAATTGTGGAGGAACCGGCCTTCGGCCATGACATTTTTCTACTGAAATATGTACAAAACTAATCTCGTAGGGGGATCTAATAGATGTTTTTGTTTAAGTGTGTTGGAGGTCTAGGGAGGAAACTAAAACATAAATTAATATATAAATAAATAGACACCCCCCCCAAAAAAAAAAACCCCCAAAAAAACACTGTCCCCTTAAAGTAATATGATGAATGAATTATAATTATAACTCACTGTTAACAATTACATTGCTGCAAATAGGCAAACTCTTTCATTCACCTTCAAGCTATAAATTAATCCGTGAGAGCATGACATCTACACACACCTCCTCATCACCTGTATCTGATTCATCTGCTCGTAATTGTACATATCATGAATGTTAAGATTAATAGATAGATAGATAGTCATTCAGTCAGTCATATTTTATATCATAAAAAGATCCACAACGTATGTTTTTTACATATTGGCAAAGAAGGATAGTAATAATACATACATATAAATACATACACACACATTGTATCTATAACATGTTCATAAAATATGAAAACAGAAATATATATATATATACTGTTATATATATATATTGTTTATTCCTTACCGCAATGTGGGCTCATTATGCTGATAGATAGCTAGGTAAATATAAAGATATATATAGATAGACAGATATAGAGCTAGAGATAGAGAGTGAGAGAGTGTTTGTAGGAGTAAGGGGAGGTGTAATAAAACTCTTAGTGAAGGGGCTTATGTACCTGCCAGAAAGAAAATGGGCTGAAGGGGGTGTTAAGGGGAAACTTTGTTCTTACCAAGTGTTGGTTCAAGTGTAAATGGATTAACCTCTTGCTTTACCTGTATACCTCTCTATCTACCTATCTACCCTCCCTATATGTCTATTAGAGTCTATCTTGATATTATGCAGTTTATGGGAAGGGTTATATATACATACTTTAAATAGGTGATGTTTGTGTAATAGTTGTATTGTCAACATATTGCTAAACTGCATTAATCTGCTTTGTATATTGTATTTAGTAATGTATATATCTATATATTGCCCGACGATAATTCCCGTTGAGGGTGGCCATACGCAAAACGCCCCAAGTGGACCTATTCCTCATGAGGACAATCCGTACCAGTTTATGAAGGACCTACAGGACTGAACACTCAACTCAGGGACCGTCCGATTCAGAGGCCTTCACTTATACATGTGTTTATATTTATTTGCCGTACACTAGGTCCCTTTGAGCAAAATAACACTATTTTCGAGATCTGACTGCAATGTGTCATATATATTTTGTGTTTGATTTTGCAAGTGAAAGATATTATTGGAAATACCGTCAGCCAATCAACTTTAAGTTGAGTTATTAAGCACAAAGCAACCAAGTGCAAACTCGCCAGGTTAAGGGGATATTATTATTTATTTGTTTATTAATTAATTTATCTATTCTTATATTTATGTTTTATAGTTTCCTCCCTAGACCTCCATCAGGCTTTCATAAATACCCCAAAGACCCCCTTCCAAATAAATGTGTGCATTTTTTAGAAAAAAAAGGCCATGGCAGAAGGCCAGCTCCTCCTACATTGCAGGCTCGCTTTCGCTCACCAGGAGAAAATCGACACTACTAAGGCTAAAATGTGAAGGAGAAGGGGGTCCAGAAAACACCCCCTTCAAATAAAGTAGACGTGCCCGTTCGCCCCAAATCAAAATCAAAATTTCGGCATACCCAACGCTGCGAAGGGTTACCATCATCACATAATATTTACCACCATTATTACTATTAATATCATCATTACTACAATTGTTCCAACATCATCACTACTACTACCATCATCACTAA
>CM064483.1:27481226-27491697 GCA_032716605.1 Paralithodes platypus | reverse complement strand
TGGAAAAAGTGGGCTGGGGCGGGTGGGGGATGGAAAACGATAGAGAGAGAGAGAGAGAGAAGAGAGAGAGGAGAGAAGGATAGAGAGATAGAGAGAATCGAGAGCGTATTTGTGTTTGTGTGTGTGAAGAGGGAATGTAGGTCAGGCTAATATTAAAAACAAAGAATTATAGCTCTATAGTTTGCAATTTCATATATCCTATATAATCTTCTTCATCTATAACGAAAAATAAAAATATGTTATATAGTTTCCTATGTGTATGAAGGGAGACAAAAGGCAGCGCTACCTGTGACAAATTGCCTCCCCCAGAGTTGAAAAAAAGTGAGATTATTTTTTTTTTCTGTTTTTGTTTTTTGGTTTGTTGTTTTTGTTTTTATATTTGGTTGTTGGCAGAAAGAAGAGTGGTTTGCATGTCTAGTGTAGTGAAGTAGATAGCAGAAAGAGGTGTTTGTGAGATTTTAACTGGTATATCGCACTCATCTCAAGCGTAGGAAGCCTGGGTTCGATCCCCCGCCGAAGCACCTTGGTTTTATTACTCTTTAATCCAGGGCTTTCAATACTTTTAAGTTGCACTGGGGGACATTAAAGGTTCGGTATACCAGTGTCAAATGTACTCATGTATATGCTTGCACCTGATCAGCAGGGTTGAGCTGATTATCACTGGTTACAGACTACCTCCACATCCAGTACAACAGTGCAATAAGATGCCAAATGCGCCCCCACACATTAAACATTGATAACAGGAAATACTTAATATTTAGTCAGCACAATATATTTTTTTTAAAATATATAGTAATATCCCTTTACATGCCAGTGGAACCAATATAAGCATTAACAAATAAATAGATACACATAGAATTTAAAATAAAACATGAACAAAATAGTTGATCAAAGCATGAACCAGCATGGAAATAATCCAGACGGTAAATGTAGGCTACGAGACAATGGATATTTTAATACCGGAACCTAATTGAAACAAAAGTGTCTGCCCAAAAAGGTTGTAATGTAACGGAAACACCTTCAATTTTGGAATAATTTTTATATATACAGTATATATACCGGTATCTATATTAATATATATATATATATAATATATATATATATAATAATTGGTACGTATCCTGATCCTCAAGTGGTTAACTTGATGACTCTAGATAGCACAGAGATATATATTAATGTATCATTCAGCTGAAAAGTAAAATCTAATAAAATCTTTCCTGTTTTTTGCTTCCTTTCCTTTTGGATCATAGGACTTGGTAACCTTTATTGACTGATACTCTGTAATTATGACAAATACTGAAACTAATTAAAGTCATTTAGTATTTATAAAGAATTATTATTTAAACCGAAGCTTAGTAGGCTATAGGTTTATGCACCGAATAAGTTATAGCTAAAGAAGGACGCATTAATTTTATAAAAATGTCTTGAAAGATAAATATTAAAGTAAGAAATATTTCTGTCTCTTACCCGTTTTTGAAATGAATAGAATAGTTTTTCTCTATGTCCTTTTATTTATATTTAATGTAATTATTCTTGGTTCTTGTCTATACGTTAATAAGTATTATACTTATTATTATCATCCAGAAGTAATATCAACGTCACATAAAAGGTTAGATATATATTTAATAATTAGTTAAATTTATTTCGTAACCACGTAACAGTGAGGTTGTGATTATGAGTAAATAAAGTTACAGGATCGTTTTATTCATAGATTCGATTCAGGTCTCACTCAAATAATATTAATAGCAAAATATATATTTTTTGCAGCAAAAGAATTGGTCTTTCATTTCAGCTTAGGAAATCACTATAAGTAATATTAACACAGCCATGTTTAGGCTAATGCGATATTACTAATATACGAGACAATAAGCAGCACCGGACTAAGCACCATTAAGCAATGTAAGCTTAATTCAAAGAAAATGGAAATGAACTCGTAGTACTTAAATATAAAAACAATAGTATTACTTTTCATCATAACCCAATTACTTAAAGAGGTTGCTTTAGTCCCACACAGTTAGGCAACTAAAATAGTTAAGTACATAATAAAGAGCGTTAAAACCGTTTAATTCCCAATCAAATAGTTAAGTTTACATAAATAGTAGCGTTAACTGTTAATTCGCAATCAAATAGTTAAAACACATAATAGTAAAGCGTTCACGTTAATTCCCCATCACAATATCTCACTAACCAACCATAAAACATAAGTGTTTACACCGAACACACTTAACCCCAAACATTTATATAATCTGACTGACCGTCACAATCCCATTATAATACTTCAACGCCCCGTCATTCCTCCAGCTGCAAGTTCACCTTCCCCAAACTCCAATGAGATGATTTGAGAATGCCCACAACTCGGGTCTTATATACCCAAACAATGATGGTGTAAGGAACGACTCAGGAGGCGGCGGGTGGTGCGCGCTCCAATCATAGCTCCTCGAAATCACATAACAGGTGTGTCGTCCACTCACGAGCTCACTGGCGTCGGGATCATACGTCATAGCAGCGGTCATCGAGGTATGGGTCGAACTGCTATGGGGCGAGATGGTTTGCCCACTCGCTCGTTCGCCTCGCTAGTCGGATTCACACTTGGGTAGGTTTGGCCTCCTTGAACTCTAATTCTAACGCTTAAAGTAACATACAAGGGCTCCGTAATGTCAGAATATATATCATATATATATATATATATATATATATATATATATATATATATATATATATTATATATACAGGGTGATTCAGTAACCCTTTTCATAAATTTAATGGCAAATTCGGGAGACAAAAATAAGACTAATTTACTCCTAGTGACCCTTAGGGTGCGGTCTTTGATATGATGGAGATATTACACCTTTAAAGTTATCGATAGATAGATGAGAAAGAAAAACAAAAATCTAAGGAGTGAGAATGAAAATGTCGTTGCTAACTGGCAAGGGTAGTTAGGAGTATTAATTATGATGATGGTGATAAAATGCTAAATGTTTCCTTTTGAGCATTGAGACACCTGCTAACATATGCCAACCATTTACATACCACGTGTAAGCACAGAAACCAATCTTTAGATTCATGGTACAGATTGATTCAAGCTTCATTTAAGACGAGCGGAGTATCAAAGCTCAAAGTCGGCCGGAAGATCCCTCCTCCTCCATTTACCCCTCTTACCAGCCCACTTACTCCCCCTCCTCTTCCTCTTACTTATCCTCCGCCGGCTGGCTTCTCCCCCTTGCTACTACTACTACTAATACAATGATTATTAATAATAATGCATGATGATAATACAAATACAGTAGTAATGACTGTAATGTACCTTTGTAAATTTGCGAAACGAACTGCATCCAGCTACCGTACTGCAGCCATTTTGATTACCAGTCGAGTCTTGGTTACGTTACCCTACCAGTTAGCCAACGACAGTTTCATTCTCACTCCTTAGATTTTTTTCTTTCTATCTATCGGATAACTTGAAAAAGGTGTAATATCGC
The DNA here is from genome assembly GCA_032716605.1 of Paralithodes platypus. NCBI lineage: Eukaryota > Metazoa > Arthropoda > Malacostraca > Decapoda > Lithodidae > Paralithodes > Paralithodes platypus. Next base: position 27,488,221 of record CM064483.1, on the reverse strand, counting down.
CATCATATCAAAGACTCACCCTAAGGGTCATAAGAGTAAATTAGCCGCTTATTTTTGTCTCCCGGAATTTGCCATTAAATTTATGAAAAGGGTTACTGAATCACCCTGTATATATATATATAATATATCTAATATATATATATATCTATATATATCTATATATATATATATACCGGTATATATATATATAATTATATATATATATATATATTATTATTATTTTTTTATCTGCTGCTAACCTATTTATTTAATCCAGCTACTACCTAATTTTAGAACTGCAAGATCATATGTTATTCGATATATATTTTCTATAGATTATTTATTCATATATTTATTTACATATATTATATATTTAGAAATCGAAACCATACCCATTAATTATTTGTACTTGTATTTATTTATATTATATTCTTTACTCTTCTTAAGAGGTGGGGGGACTTTCTTACCGATAATAGGCAACGCGTGTATAAGTAACATGCTACACTCGGTACTTGTAATATAGACAACCGTTAACACTGACGGAGAAGAACACACTGGGGAAACTGGATTGTGAATGATTAATATATTATATCAAAGAATATTTAAAAGGAATGAGTTATCCCAAAATGTTACTGATACACGAAAAAATAGGAAAACATGTATATTGAGCCTTCCCTTTCCCCCCCAACCTCCCCCCCAAAAAAAATAGCGAGAGGAGATTTGTGGATTTTCTGTTCCAACCTGTCCTTTCCGCCTCTCCTAGCCCCTCCTGAGCCCTTTGTTGTATAGGCCAATAATATTGATCAACAGTGTGTTAATATAAACATAATGAAGGTAGGCCTAACATTGACCTAGATCCCTTCTTCCCCCCCCCCCCTCTCGCCCCGCCCTCCCCCCAAAAAAACAAAATATACTAGTTAAAAATCAAACCTTCAACACATAAATGACTAAAAATAAAGTGCAATTAAAGCAAATACCCCTTCTCATGACCCAAAAAGAAATAATAATATAATTTCAACAAAATCTACCTCCTCTCCCCCCCCCCCCCACCCCACGCAGGTAATACATACAAAGAATTATATATATTTTTATAAATACAAACATAAATAAACCAAACATAATGGTGATATCTTAATACCTGGACTTAATTGGATGACAGTGGTGCTCCAACAATGTGAACCGGAAGGGGGTCACTTATAAATAGACTTTACCTTCCCGAGCGGGGTATTGTGTGCGCATTATTGTATATTATTTACACACTTTTATGTGTACAAAGGAAACAAAAGGCAAAACTGCATTTATCAAGTGTCTCCCCCAAAGTTGAAAGAGCGACAAAGAGCCAAATTCAAGATATTGGAAATAATGTGGCGTGATTGATAAGTGTAGCGAGACGAAGAGAAGCTGGTGTTTTTTAAAGCTAGAGACACTATCAAGCACGTATTAATGATCACACATAGACATATGCAAATACAGTATATGCCCCATATGTATATATACGCTCACGCTCTCTCTCTCTCTCTCTCTCTCTCAGTAGTAGCTATTCACCGTTAAATACACTTACACAAATCACTAGCATACAACCCACACACAGACGCACATGAACGATTACATGCATAAATATACTCCTTGAAACACTTCATTACAAACAAATACTGAACTCACACACACACACACACACACACACACACACACACACACACACACATACCTACACACACACCGCTAAATGCCCTACCCTCGCGCCGAACATCCTGCGCCCTGAATAATAACATGCATCGAACAATTACAAAACAAATATCAAAATTAGACGAAGCGGGACTAACTTTAATGGTACTTAATGGGAGCTATTTCCAGGCTCCCCCCACCCCCCTTCTACACACATACACACACACACACCAACAAAAAATAAGGGTTAGCCCTCCATACACAACCCTCCCCCCTACCCCTCATTTCCCAGACCCCCCCCCCGCCGCCCCCCGCCCCCGCCCAACGTGTTAAGGAAAATTGTATGATACTTGGGTTTTGTCACCTCTAGTTAACTTCTTACAAAATTACGTTCCCCAAAGTTTTGCTAAGTCGCTTAAAAAAGGGAGGTGGGGAAGGGGGGAATGTTGGGGGAGACGTTGGAGGAAAAGGCAGATTTGCATCCTTGATTTTTTTTTTTTTTTTTTTTTTTTCCATTTATTTGTTCTATTTTTGAATGGGGTAGGAGGATAGAAGGTAGGATATTTTTTGCTTAGTGTTTAAATGTGCATTACGGTAAAGTGGTGGAACATATAACACTACATAGCTTAACATAACAGTAGCTTATGTTTCACATAACGGAAAGAAGATTTTTTTTATATAACACAAACCATGCGGCCGAGAGTGTTCCTCATTAATTTTGTGACTAGCCTATAGCATCTAGATCAGCTGTAAGGCAAAAATGTGGGTCAACGAGACCTCATATAAAAGCAGCTACCTATCATATATATATATATATATATATATCTATATAATATACAGTAATCTATATATATATTATATATATATATATATATATATATATATATATATATATTGCATATAATTCACGAGAATATATTGTGTGTGAATAAACAATCTGCTGTAGCTACCACCAGCAAATGAAGTTACTACACCGAAGGACCACCAAAATGGCAAGATATTCACGAGGACATATTAAAAACATACATACACATATACACATGCCCGTGCAGACCTGCATTAACCACGACTCGCACATACAACCCCCTCAAACACAGGCACATTCCCTCGCAGACACCCCTCTCCCCCAACACAACTGACGCACAACCAGAACTCCCACAGATACAAAAATCCACCAGAAACACCCCTCGTCAACTGCACAACCACACGCACCATACACAAATCTACTCCCCTTCAACAACACACAGACACATCCCCATTGCACGCAGGCACAACGCACACAGACACACACACCCACACTTACACACACACACACACACACACACACATACACACGGGAGGCGAGAAAATCAATGCAGGGTGGTGGTGGTGGTGGTGGTGGTATAGTGAACTGGCAAGTCAGCTGACAGAGGTTGACCTGGTTTGGCCTCAGTTACAATTGAAGGTTTTTGTCTCCATTCATGAACCAACGAGAGGTTTATTATCGCTCGTCTCACTCTTGTTGTTCTTGTTGTTGTTCTGCTTGTTTGACAAGATCAGCCAAGAGTTGTTATTCGGTAAAGAGACTAGGAATGAGAAGAGTTTAGAGAGGTTGGGTGAATGACAGCGTTCGGCGGAGGATATCAGTGGTTTGCAACATTTGTTGAAGTTTTGATTAATCTTAAATTTTTCCTTGTTTTCACTTTTTTCTTTTGGTCCCCATAGACCCCTTTCAAGCCAAAGCCAACCAAGACCTTCAGGTTTCTCTTAAATTGCAGGCTCCCTATTGTTTGCTTCCCAGACTTCCTTCAAACTCAAAATTGCCCACCCAGACCCCTTCAAGCTTTATTTGTATATAAAGTAAAGGGATGAAAAGTCTTAAAATCCCCAAATTAATGAAGCGATACAGAACAGGCCCCAAAAGACCCCGTCGGACCAAACGCGGTTCACAAATGTACTGACGAGACAGAGTGTCCAGGAATAGAAGTGCCAAACTTCAGGAAATGATTAAAACGATGATTCTAAGCATTAACTATTCCATAACAAAAATCCTAGATTTCAACCATTTAAGAGGTATTGAAGGTTATATATAATGTTCTCCCCCGCATCGTTGTAATGGACTCTTCCATATCAAATAGTGTTCAGCAGGTCCAAAGTGAGCTAAAATGTCTATAATAATTTTGTAGTTTACAGAATACAAATTATCTTGATAATGACATGGTAAAATATATTCAGTTAGATGCGGGTTTGGTAAGCTCAAGGACAGCTAGGACACCTTTATGGGGAAATACTTAAGACAATGCCATTTTCATCAGGCAATATATCTGTAACTAGTAAATTTTGTATATTTGTTTATAGAACATCCTATGCTTAGAATATTTTTCTTAACCTAATCCTAATGTTTGGCTCGTCCATTTCGGGACACCCTGTATATGATGTCATTATCACTCTTCTATGGCAATTTAGTTTTACGTATATACCAGTAGTTTATCTACATAAATCTATTACGAAATTCAGATAATGTAATGTAACTTTGACAAATAAGACGAAGGGCCATTTATTTCGTAATACATATGTTTTGGTGATGGGTCATACAAGAGGGTACCACGTATAATGCAACATGCATTGCAATCTATATAATATTTTCGGTTGTCTGTGTGTGTGTCTGTTCTTAAGAGGCGGCCGCAGTTTTGGACCTGGGGAGCTGAAACTTTGCATGTGGGTGTCAATTGATCTGGGTCAGGTCATAGAGGGGGCGAGGCCACGATCGGAGATTGTTTCGAGGCCGAAATTGAAAACAAAATTAAAACAATTGACAAAAATGGCCGTTTGGGGCAGAAGGAGGCCTCCGATCGAAAAGGTGTATGGAACGAGAGTTGTTCGTAGCCCCCCAAAATGGGAGTACGGATGAGGTCAGATCCAAAATCGGAGGTAATTTAGCGGCCGAAATCGAGGTTGCCGTTTAATGAGGCACAGGGAGGTCGAGGCCGGTGATTATGGTAGTAGTAGTATTGTGATGATTGTGGTAGTAGTAGTGATGGTGATTATGGTAGAATTTAAACCCGGGCAACCCTGCTAGTATTTCATAAACTTATAGAGGTACTAATGCGTCTATTTGGCCCTTTGTGAATAATGGGGAGATTGTAGGCAAAATTCGAACAGGGCATTACCCAGAGGAGGCCACATAGGCATATGAAAAGGAGTTGCTGGAATGTATGTTTCATTTGCCTGGCTTCCCCCACTGTGCCTCATCTACATTTGTGCCTCATCTACACAGAGAGTAACCCACCCAACTTCCACAAACACCTCCTCCTATTCATTTCACTACACTTATATAACAAGCACACCATACTTGTTTCCAACACACCTAAAATAAAACTTTTAACGTACTTTGATTTTTGGTTCTCTTATCACTCTTTCAACGTTGGGGGGACACTTGTTGTAGGCGGCTTTGCCTTTTGTGTCATCCATGCACATAGAACAAAAAATAGCAAATTCAAATGTATATATATTTTCAAATCAAATCAAATGCATACATTTAAATTAGGTTTTGTAATTACCATAGTAAAACAAAATTCACAAACAATGGAACGAAAGGACACCGAGATAGAGGAATGTGAAAACGTGCACAACGTACCCCCCCCCCCCCCCCCAAATACCACATACACACACACACACACCATCCCCCATAACACACATACTCACACACCCTCCCCCATAACCCACGCACACACGCTCCCCAATAACACATACACACGCACACACACACACATACAGTACACACACCCACACACCTTTGTACTCCTTTGTACATACAGTACACACACCCACACATAAAGTACACACACACACATACACACCGACACACACACACACACGCACATACATACAGTACACACAAACACACAACACCCTCTACAACATTTTGGGTGAACAAAACAAGGAGGCTTGGTTTAACTGAGAACCGTTTTTGTATGCCGGGTCGGCAGCTTGGGCGACACATATGCGATGCAAGTCTTGCTTGAGTTACACTTGAGGTTTGCTTGAGTTGAACTATAGTTGTATATGCAGCTTATATGAGTTGCACTCAGTTGAGTTGAACTATAGTTGTATATGCAGCTTATATGAGTTGCACTCAGTTTCCGTTGCATTGTATTTGAGATTTGTCTCCACTTCACTATAGGTAGCGCCAACGAACTTGACAATTTTGTTGACCCCTTAACTTCTCATAACTCAAAAGGTCCTAGACTTGCGGGGGTGTCAAACTCATTTGCTCTGGCGGGCCAAATTTTACACGGTACAATATTGTAGGGCCGCATTAACCCCTTCTGTACCGGCGACGTCTTTTATATTTTATTGTAGCAATGTTTAGAGGATTTTGCGCAATTTAAGAAGGATCTGTGGTAGTAAAAAGGAATAAGTGAGATTGTTCGAAGCCTATCATTTGCTGGAGGCCCTTTTGAAACTGAATAAAATCGTCAAGTAGTAGCCAGATTAAAGTTAAAAAAGACGTTGCTGGTACAGAAATGGTTAATGTAGCAGGCCAAATATAATATACCGGTAATGCCTTCACCCGTCCTAATATAAATTAAAACATATGCTTCATTTTATCCAGATTTAACAATTTCAGAAAATATTAAAAAAACAAAAATATATTATTTAGATATGAATTTACGGCAACTATGGCACCTGTCGCACTAGTTGTGTTTTATCCCCGTAGCCTTAGGTCACATACTGAGCATGAATGCAAGAACCGTCCCACTAGCCCCGAATTGAACATATCATAAACCCGTTGACGATTGTATTCAGCTTAAGAAAAATGTCTAAGGGTGAAAGAGTATTTAATCTTCTTCAAGCTTTTTACTCTCACAAATACTTCCTAGAATTAGACCTTAATTTAACTTTAAAAAGTACCAACATATAATATAGCCTATATAAGAAATACTAATTATGTCTAGAAGAAAATGCAATATTTGACACTACTTGGCCAAACTGGTTTGCGGGCCGCATGCTAGAGGGAAGGGGGCCGCATGCGGCCCGCGGGCCGCATGTTTGACACCCCTGGACCTAGAGCAAACCGGCTGTAAATGTCCACACCTCTTTCCTGGTGGGCTCTTCCCTAATGATAAAAATGTCAGCTCCATTGCTTTCATTCATTTTGAGTTATGAGAAGTTAAGGGGTCAAGAAAATTGTCAAGTTCGTTGGCCCTACCTATAATCTTAACAAGCAAGCACATAAAAGCCACATAACAATATTTTAAGTCCGATCGGTTTCATTGATGGCTAGATATGGGTCAAAACAACTACCAATATTCTTGCCCGGGACCAATAATGACCTCTAAAATCGTTAATTGTTCAACCTGTTTACCTCG
>CM064483.1:27411226-27478726 GCA_032716605.1 Paralithodes platypus | reverse complement strand
AATAAACGTCTAAGGGAGGGGGATTGTGTACAGACCAATAGGAAAATGGGCTGCGAGGGTGTTAATGTAGATAGATAGAGAGACAGACGGATGGAAATATAGGTAGGTAGATAGATACACTGGATACAGACATAACAAGACATATAAGAAGATAAAAATCAAAAGTAGATAGATAGATAGAGCTAGCTAGATAGAATGAAAGATAGATAGATAGATAGATAAATGGAGAGCTAGATTGATAGAAAGATTACCAGTGTAAGAGTGAGAATGAGTAATGAGTGATTGAGGGGAGTGGTAATAAAAGTCTAAGTAGGGGAAGTTGTTGTTGTTGTTGTTGTTGTTGGTGTTCCTTAGGCTGCCTGGCTAACCAGCCCCGGGTAAGGGAGGTTATGTTTCTATACCACCGCCAACAGGGATAAATGTTACCCTAGATATTGGAATGTATGTAATTATAGCTATTTAGGAATATATAACAGCATGCAAACTATACAGCCTCTAAATTATTTTCCTCATAGTTAAATTTGTTTTTAAGTCTAAATAATTTGCAGATATATATATAAAATAACATAATTAAATTTCGTTAGGTGAAGCAGATCCAAACGCTAAGAAAGGCTGACCATAACTGACACCACCAGGGATTTATCTTAAGGGGAGATGAGCTGTTTTTCTGGTCCCCTTTCTTCCTCATGCTTATTCCCCATTTGTTTTGAAATTTTAAGGCGTTTTCCCTATTAGTTTGTAGATTTTCAGACCATTCGCACCATTTATTTGTCAATATTTAGACCTTTCGTGCCCTTTAGGTGTCGATTTTTTCCCTGGCAAGCGATAGCGAGCCTGTAATTGTGGAGGAACCGGCCTTCGGCCATGACATTTTTCTACTGAAATATGTACAAAACTAATCTCGTAGGGGGATCTAATAGATGTTTTTGTTTAAGTGTGTTGGAGGTCTAGGGAGGAAACTAAAACATAAATTAATATATAAATAAATAGACACCCCCCCCAAAAAAAAAACCCCAAAAAAACACTGTCCCCTTAAAGTAATATGATGAATGAATTATAATTATAACTCACTGTTAACAATTACATTGCTGCAAATAGGCAAACTCTTGCATTCACCTTCAAGCTATAAATTAATCCGTGAGAGCATGACATCTACACACACCTCCTCATCACCTGTATCTGATTCATCTGCTCGTAATTGTACATATCATGAATGTTAAGATTAATAGATAGATAGATAGTCATTCAGTCAGTCATATTTTATATCATAAAAAGATCCACAACGTATGTTTTTTACATATTGGCAAAGAAGGATAGTAATAATACATACATATAAATACATACGCACACATTGTATCTATAACATGTTCATAAAATATGAAAACAGAAATATATATATATATATATATATATATATATTGTTTATTCCTTACCGCAATGTGGGCTCATTATGCTGATAGATAGATAGGTAGATATAAAGATATATATAGATAGACAGATATAGAGCTAGAGATAGAGAGTGAGAGTGTTTGTAGGAGTAAGGGGAGGTGTAATAAAACTCTTAGTGAAGGGGCTTATGTACCTGCCAGAAAGAAAATGGGCTGAAGGGGGTGTTAAGGGGAAACTTTGTTCTTACCCAAGTGTTGGTTCAAGTGTAAATGGATTAACCTCTTGCTTTACCTGTATACCTCTCTATCTACCTATCTACCCTCCCTATATGTCTATTAGAGTCTATCTTGATATTATGCAGTTTATGGGAAGGGTTATATATACATACTTTAAATAGGTGATGTTTGTGTAATAGTTGTATTGTCAACATATTGCTAAACTGCATTAATCTGCTTTGTATATTGTATTTATTCATTTATATATCTATATATTGCCCGACGCCTAATTCCCGTTGAGGGTGGCCATACGCAAAACGCCCCAAGTGGACCTATTCCTCATGAGGACAATCCGTACCAGTTTATGAAGGACCTACAGGACTGAACACTCAACTCAGGGACCGTCCGATTCAGAGGCCTTCACTTATACATGTGTTTATATTTATTTGCCGTACACTAGGTCCCTTTGAGCAAAATAACACTATTTCGATCTGACTGCACTGTGTCATATATATTTTGTGTTTGATTTTGCAAGTGAAAGATATTATTGGAAATACCGTCAGCCAATCAACTTTAAGTTGAGTTATTAAGCACAAAGCAACCAAGTGCAAACTCGCCAGGTTAAGGGGATATTATTATTTATTTGTTTATTAATTAATTTATCTATTCTTATATTTATGTTTTATAGTTTCCTCCCTAGACCTCCATCAGGCTTTCATAAATACCCCAAAGACCCCCTTCCAAATAAATGTGTGCATTTTTTAGAAAAAAAAGGCCATGGCAGAAGGCCAGCTCCTACATTGCAGGCTCGCTTTCGCTCACCAGGAGAAAATCGACACTACTAAGGCTAAAATGTGAAGGAGAAGGGGGTCCAGAAAACACCCCCTTCAAATAAAGTAGACGTGCCGTTTCGCCCAAAATCAAAACGGCATACCCAACTCTGCGAAGGGTTACCATCATCACTAATATTACCACCATTATTACTATTACTATCATCATTACTACAATTGTCACCATCATCACTACTACTACCATCATCACTAATATTACCACCATCATCACTACTACTATCATCATCACTACAATTGTCACCTTCTAATGTCAACTAAACTAACTTAACCTAACAGATGCGGGTGAGTTTTTTTTTTGCCCCCTGAACGATGGCGTTCTGTGTGAGAGTGCCCCTATGGGGCACACACACACAGAACGCATCATCATTGCTTGGGAATAGGTACAGGGTGGGGGGGGGGGGGGGGGGGCAGGTTGAAGAGGGGGCTGTTGGGGGCCCCCCCCCCCAACAGCCCCCTGGGGGCAAAACAATTGTTTTGATCTAAGATCATAACTATTGCACAAATTAAAACAAAAATATATAATTACCGTCACATTCACGCACCGAAGGTTCGTGTGAAGTTTGGTGAAAATCCGTCGAACGGTCTAGGAGGAGTTCTCGGATAGACAGACGGACAGACAGACAGACAGACAGACAGACATTTCGGTTAGCATGTACCGCTATACGGGGGGCGAAACCACTCTGCTTATGCAGAGTTGATAAATTGACAATGCCTGTTTACCTGTCTGTCTATCTCAGGGGAGGCGTGGCTAGCCTAAGTGGTTAGGGACTGGACGAGAAACCACAAAATCACTGGTTCGAATACCAGTACATCTACTCTTATTAGGGCAATGTTTGTGTGATAGAGTGTTACTAAATACTGCATCATTGTTTCCGAAGCGTCAAACAGCAATTTAATCACTTAGCACGGCAGGGGATTGACACATATGTTTAACACACACACACATACACATGCACACACACACATTGATTGACACCCACCCACACACACACACACACACACATTTGCACCGTACTATGCAGCTAATACCCTGACCAATGAAATCCAAGCTCTGTCAGCCAAGCCGGTGTACAGTTGGCCACAAGAATTAGTAGCCACTTCGGTAGCTTAGGCATGGAAGGAAACTCAGTATGATTGATTTGCAAGACAAATTTTGCTAAGACAAAATTAAATTAGCATAATTTTCACGAGAAGGTTTTAATCATTTATGGACCCCTTTCTCCTTTATGTTTAGCCCCATTAGTTTTGAAATTATGTTGGGGATCTTAAAACCTTTCGCCCCATTGATTTGTCAATATTCAGACTTTTCCTGCCATTTACGTGTCACTGTTTTTCCTGGCGAGCTATAGCGAGCCTGTAATTTAGGAGGAACTGGGCTTCGGCCCGGAACATTTATTTACAGACAAATTTACACATTTATCTCTAAGGGCGATCTTGGGAGTGTTTAGTTTAATCATGATAGTGGTCTAGGGAGCATACTAAAAAAGAAAACATAAATAAATTAATAAATAAGTACTACACAACAAAAAACACTTCCAATTCAACCATACTAAGTTTCCTTCCCCTTATAAAATCGCAGGGTGTATAAAACTCCTGTGACCAACTGTACCGAGCTTTATTCAGGCCAGAGTAAGATGATTATAGTAGTGTGCCCTGGATTACCTCACACTGATTCCTATCATGGTTGTTATTATTGTGTGTCTGTATGTAGGTACATGTGTAGGCCTCTGTTATGTATGGAAGAAGGGAGGGCTGTACATGTAGTGTGTGGATGGATGTCTTTAAGTCTGTCTGTTTGTCTATATGTATGTGTCTGGTTTCGAAGTAAATCTCTCTCTCTCTCTCTCATAGTATATTGATAGTACACATGATAATAGTGCTGACATTAATATTACTGATAGTGACAATGAAAATACCAATCATTGTGAAGTCAATATAATATACTGTATATGTTTTATGATTCTAATGATGATAATAATGAAGATGAATATGTTGATGATGATTCTAATGATATTCAATATACATATTGCTGCAAATTTACATTGGTAGCGTCAACTAGACTAGGATGGATAAATGGATGAATGGATAGATGAATGGCTGGCCGGGCAGATGGATGAATGGATGGCTTGATGATTGGATTGATGGATGGGTGGGAGGAAGAAAGAGAATAATGAAGGATAAATGAACAGATGGGTTAGAAAAGAATATAAACATTAATATATTCACTAATCCTCACTCAGCTGCTTGTTGAAATATTGATGGATGGATGGGTGGATGGATGGATGGATGGATGGATGGATAACCCACACCTATACCGGGAAGGGGCCGCTGAACTTTCTTGCATAACAAACAAAACAACCATCCATCTCATTAACCTTTTACGCTAAATTTAACAGGAAGAGTACTTTATAAATAGCATAATTTTGATGGAGGAAGACCAGATTGATAAGGAATAAAAGGGAAATAAAGTAAATACATACATGAAGAAAGAAAATTATAAATAATGAGATGCAGCAGGAGATAGAGATAGACAGTAACGAAGAAATTAAGGAAGGGTGGATGGATGAAAGTGAAGATTACGGAAATAAATGATGGACGGAAGGCAGGACAGAAGAAAGCAACACGGGAATAATGTAGTTAATGAAGGAATACAGGAAAGATAGCTAGCTGGATAAATGGGTGGATAGATGGATGGATAGAAGGATAGATAGATGGATGGATGGATGGAAGACTAGATGGCTGGATGGATGGATGGATGGGGATGGATGGGGATGGATGGATGGATAATATAAGCCTCACAGCCCACTCACATTCCGGGAAAGGGCCAGTGACCTCCCTTACATTAAGCTCGGTTCACACATGCACGAATTAACGTCCCGTCCGTCCCCGACCCCTTAATTCGCCGTGCCTAGGCGGCGTTCTTTTTGTGCAGCATAAAATGGTCCGTGTGGGTCGGGGCAACTGCCAGAAAACGTGGTATGTCGGGGACACCCACAGGACACACACGGACACACACACGGGAGCAGTCGTCGTCTAGACGCAGGCGGCGTCTAGACGACGACTGCTTCCGTGTGTGTCCTTGTGTGACCCGTGGGTGTCCCGGCAAAAAAACGTTGGAACGGCCCTAGTGGCCATCGTGGCCACATTGGGCCTCCAGATTGATGCCATCCTGCCTATTTTCTTGGTCGGGGACGGACGTGACGGACGTGACCCAACCATCCTAACCAATTATGCTAAATGTGAGTGACGAGGAAGGATCACAGCATTGATGAAAGAAAGGAAGGCAAGAAAGAAAGGAAGGATGAATGGATGGATGGAAGGATGAATAGAAATATGGATGGATGGATGGATGGATGAAAGAAAGGAAGGCAAGCAGGAAAGGAAGGATGGATGGATGGAGGGAGTGATGGATGGAAGAAAGAAGAAAGAAGAAATACCTGGACAAAGTAAGCAAAGATGGAAGAATGTAAACAGAAAGTAATGCATGACTGAATAAAGAAACGGATTGACAGAGGGATGACTGGTGCATTTAACACTTATCTGGTCCGACATCTTTGGGTTATCAGGAGAATTTGTTTAATTATTATTGAGGAATATGTGTTTTTTTTTTGTTTTTTTTACATTTTTTTTTTTTACATTTTCGAGTATTTTAGTTTATGCCCTGGGCTAACAAATATGCCTTCCCATGCTTCCTTCAAGTTACAAATGCACACCAAGACCCACTTCAAACTAAAATTGTACAATTTTCGAAAACATAGTCTCAGTGGAAGGCCGATTTCTGTAAAGTTAAAGACTGGCTGTCGTTCGCTCAGAAAAAAAAATGTATACTTGAATGGGGTAAAGCATCCTATTATCACCAAACTAGTGGGGTGAAACATCTTAAAATCTCCAAACTAATGGAACGAAACAGGGGAGGTCCAAGACGACCTCCCTTGGACCAAAATGGGCTAAGAACGGTAGGAAGTAACCTAAATGAATCAACGAATGAAGCAGAGGCCTCACATCAGAACAAAAAACCGACCACAAGCATCCACCAATCTAGCCTCTTCAACATAATGAGATGTACAGTAGTGGTCATAAATATTTGAATACCCCGTAGTAATAAAAACAAATCTATGAGCGATAAGTGGTGAATCCCGGCACTATAATTGTTGTGGTTCACGGGGGTTAACAAAAGGGTTCGCCAGTGTATCACATTGTTCCTCCAAATATTGTCCAGGAATTCGCGGCCCCGACTGTACTTCAACAATAAAATACTATACATTTAGAGAGACAGACTGGATTGATGAGGGAGAAAGGAAGAGAAACATAGAGATAACAGACATGAGGATGGAATACGGTATGGGTGGCTAGATGGATGAAATATAAAGGAAGAGAAACATAGAGATAACAGACATGAGGATGGAATACGGTATGGGTGGCTAGATGGATGAAATATAAAGGAAGAGAAACATAGAGATAACAGACATGAGGATGGAATACGGTATGGGTGGCTAGATGGATGAAATATAATTGAAAGATGTTACCTCTTCAGCAAAATGACGCCTTCTTACCAATGATTCTGGATATAATTAGATTATTCTATGCAATTTAAGAAGGACCTATGTAACTAAGATGATTTGTGAAATCGTATTTACTCATTTGAGTAGTATACAGTAGGTAAATTACAAACTAAAATCGTCTAATGGTAACCAGAATATGATGAAAACTACGTAATAGTGGTGAAGGGGTTAAGGAGCGCTGAATAGCCAGTATAAAGGAATGGTTGGATGGATTGATGGATGGATGGACATATGGATGGAATAATGGGCAGATGGATGAAAAAATGGATGGAAACATGGAAAACAGATCAATGAATGAATGGATTAAAATAATAGATAGATGGACGTATAAATGAATGGACGTCCGGGAGAATGGATGGCTGGATGGATAGACAGATAAACCCCTAACCCCCACCTATTCCAAGAAGGGACCATTCAACTCCTCACCTATCAAATAGAACACAACCATCAACCTTGCTAACCTTTCCCACCAACTGTGACGGGGCAGACTACTCTACTGTAGAAGGGGCGAGGAGGTGGAGGTGTTCAATACAAATAGAGGTACTTCAGTTGTTTCTGTTTTGTGTATGTTTTGTTTAGTTTGCTCATTGGACCTCCATCAAACTTTAAATAATAAAAATACAAGACCTCCCTTTGAGATATATTCATATATGTTTTGGTAGGAAAATGTCCTGGCCAAAGGCCAGTCCTCCCTAATTACAGGTTTGGTATCTCTCGGTAGGAAAATATCGACACCTAAATAGCACGAAAAGTATTACATTTAAAAACAAAAAAATGGGGACAGAGATGTTTGTATCACCAAACTAATAGGGCAATCGTCTTAAAATCCTAAAGTTGGATTCCCAGTAGCACATATTCTGGCAACTATTCATCTGCATATGCTTTGTATATATAGTCTTTCTTTCTGGTCAGATTTTGATACGACTGTGTACCGGTACCCTAACCTAACCTAACGCAATCTACCTAAAGTACAAGTAGACTGCAAGTGTTCTGTTGGTGTGTTAGTAGTTGAGTGTGTAGGATGGATGGATGGATGGATAGAAACAGATCGGGGGATAGCACAATTTCACAACTTTCATCAAACCAAACCCCGACTGACTGACGGACCCATTATCTCTCTCTCTCTCTCTCTCTCTCTCTCTCTCTCTCTCTCTCTCTCTCTCTCTCTCTCTCTCTCTCTCTCTCTCTCTCTCTCTCTCTCTCAGCAGCACGATCCATCAGTTCCCCCAATATCCGCCCCTTGTCATGATCTGCCCTCGCTCTCATATCCCCACACACTCTTTCACTCTCTCTCTCTCTCTCTCTCATATCCCCACACTCACTTGCACACCCACGCCAGTATGCGGGCGCCGGCGAGATATATTCACACCGAAATGGGCGGTTCGTACGTATGGCAACACCTACGTCAATCAACCCAGCTTAACCGAGCTTAAAGTGTTACAATGTGATGGGAATTTACAGCATGGTGATATTTTATAATCCTAGGTGTAAACATATCTATAATGTACTGTGCTAGCATGTATTGGAATAGTCTTATATGGTCAGTTACAACACCCACACATACGCTCACACATGCATACACACACACACACACACACACTCCATCAACTAAGTGAATCAATACAACAACACATAACACAATTAAGAAAGCTGGGCATGTTCTCGTCAAGGATACATATGGACTATTAGACAATAAAAAATTATATATATACAGTATATATATATATATATATATATATATATATATATATATATATATATATATTGATAATTTCCACGTTCATCCGTTATACACATTAAAATGGGTATAAACAGTTAAACAGTTACATACAATCATTGGATATATTACTAGTGATTTAACTTTTTATTTGTGTATTATATGGGTTTACTTATTTTAATATTCCCTTATAAGGATATGTGATAATGGACACTTATTACCGTTTCCATATCCATTATTGTTTACAGTGTAATTGTGATGTAATGATCTGGTAAACATTAGTAATGTGTATCACCGCTGGCATTATATCGGGAACTGCACTGCTATGCCTCAGGGGTACACACAAGAGCACGAGGGGAGAGATGGTAAATATAATATGTAAAGGAAATAAATTGAGTGGGAAGTAGAAGAGGAGAAGCTATGGGAAAGGGAGGAGAAATACAAAGGAATACAAAGGGCTTATAAACTGCAACAGACTTATTGGTCCTTACAGGAAACTTTGGATATATGCACTGCTAAGCTACTAACTACTAGGTAGAGAAAAATATAGTAAAATAGACGGCTCCTCCCCAACCACCATTCCCTCCAGATTACGCTGGCATGGAAGCAGTTGAAATAAAATATCATTCAGTATGGAAAAACTGACATGGAATTTCGGATAGGATAGGATGAAGGGAGATGAATTAGTAGTATATGCTAATTCTACGTCTAAGATCTTGAAGAGAAAAACAAAAACATAATTTCGGAGGAGGAGGAGGAAGAGGAATAGGAGGAGGAAAAAGAAGAGGAGGAGGAGGAAAGGGGGGAAGGAGGAAGAAAACAAAACGAAAAAGGAAGAAACAGAAAAGGATGATGATGAGAAGGAGGAGGACGAGGAAAACAAAGATCAGGAAGAGGAGTAAAATAGGAAAATTAAAGCAGGATGATAAAGATAGAGACTCAACAAAATAATATTAAAGAACATTCAAGCAAACGCAAGCACGAACTATTAAGAGAGGGGGGAAGAAAATACTAAGTAAAGAAATAGAGCTAATGTACTGGAAAGCAAGAATTCCAAGCAAATTTAAAGACAGAAGAAAGATTACTTTATGATAAGAAAGACTCGAGGACAAATGCAGATCAGGAAGAACAGATAAATAAGAACAACAAGATAATAGTCAATGGGTAAAGTTAGAATGGGAAAACAAGAAACAAAGCAAAGGAAATAAAGATGTTTTTGATAATTAGATAGATAGATAGATAGATAGATAGATAGATATATAGATAGATAGATGGATATACTGTATATATATAGATAGATATATAGTTAGATAGATAGATAGGTTCATACATACATACATACATACACACATATATACATACATACATACATACTTACTGTGCATATATACATACATACATAGACAGGCAGATAAATAGGCAAACAGACAAACAGATACAAAGTTAGTTAGATAGATACTTAGACGGACCGACAGACAGACATACAGACAAATAAATACATAGATAGATAGACAGCCATACAGACAGACAGATAGGGGTGTCTTGGGGTGTTTGTTTAATCTTGATAGAACTGTAGGGAGAAAACTAAAAACAAAAACAAAGTTAAATATATAAATAAATCATAATTATTATTATTCAGCTTTTAAAACATTAATGTTGTCTTAGTACTCCCAGAGGACTATATTTTATACTTCAACAATACAAAAATCAACCCTTCATCTTCTCTCAGTATTCTCGGTATCTCTTTTTTCTTCTGATCTCTCTTGGAAAGACCATATTACCACTCTTGCTAAAACGGCTTCCCAGAAACTGGGTGTGCTCAACCGCCTCAAGGGGTTCTTTACCCCTGCACAGCTTCTTGCTCTGTACAGTGGCACAGTGCGTCCTTGTATTGAGTATTGTCCGTATGTGTAGGGAGGATCCTCTAACACAGCACTACTAGACAAAGTAGAAAATAAAGCCTTTCATCTCATTAACTCTCATCCACTCACCGATTCTCTGCAGTCTCTCTCTCTCCGCTGCAATGTTGCATCTCTCACTATTTTATCGCTATTACAATAATCAATGTTCCTCAGAGCTCTCTCAGTGTATATCACCTCTACGTAGGGTACATAGTACACATCTTGCAACACAATTCCCTCCTACTCTGTGCAACTCTCCAGCTCAAGAGTGAAACGATACTCCCAATCTTTCTTCTCTTCAACGGCTGAGCTCTGGAACTCTCTCCCTGAATCCATCTTTCCCTCTTTCTATGACTTAAATGGCTTCAAACTCCGTGTGTCCAGATATGTTGGCTCGAACATTCCTTGATTTTGGCCCTGTCACTCTTCAACTCTAGGGGAGGCACTCGTCACAGGCAATTTTGCCTTTTGTCTCCCTCATCCTCATAGAAAAAGAGCCATTAATTATCGATATATCAGCTACTGAAGGACTAAGCCTTCCGCCAAATGAAAAACAAATCTGGTCTTTACTGTGGAAAAAATGGGTCCAGTGATCGAACCCTGCGCTCGGTAATTGGTCGAGTTTACGCGTCTGATGAACCGCTTGTCAGTTTCTTTCCTGGTGATACTGCTAGACATACACAACAACATGCAAACTATCCAGTCTACCTAGCAAAGACACACACAAACCAACAGACATACAGACAGAAACAGCACACCAAACATACACAAGCACATGCAAGTTATCCAAGCACAGCCTAACAGACCAACACAGTTAGCAGACATTCCGACTTATGCACGCAGACCCACAGACGAGCCACTAGACATGCTCGAACAGACTTTGATAATCAGTTCCACAAGGTCAACATTTGCCTCAAGGTGCTAAAGGGAAGAGTTAATAGGGGAGGAAGAGGAGGAGGAGGAGGAGGAGGAGGAGGAGGAGGATGGAGAAGATCGGAAGGAAGAGAGAAGGAGAAGAAGGTAATGAAAGGAGATGAGAAGGAGGAAGTAGGGAAGGAAAGAGGAGGAGAGAAAAGGAGAGGAGGAGGAGGATTACCATCGTTTTAACATAGATTTACAGATACAAAAACCACACATACCGTGCGATTCAAACGAAGTGGTCGAGACTTAATTCTATTGGAGATCATAAACTCCCAAATAAATGAAAGTGGAAGCATAAGACAAGGATAGAACAGAAGGAGGGAGGATCCAAAGTAAGAGAAGATATGAGACAGAAGTACCAGAAATGCAAGATATGGAAATAATACGAGGTAGAAGAAGACGAGGAAACGAATAGATGTGAAGAGTAATAAAGAACCAACAGCCAAAATAAAGAAACATCAGAAAAATCAAAGAACCAACAGGCAAACAAAACCATAGGTACAACAGACATTCAGACACAGGTACGGACCAAAAAACTGGCACAAAAGACCTACCAAAATACCAACATAATTTATGGTTAAATTTAAACTCAGACAAGTTAACAGAATGATTATATACACCATATGAGGAGGAGCACTTTATTGACAACGATTCGAATATAGCATCATCAGACCAATGGTGACACATAAACAGAAACAAACGAAGACACACACACACACACACACACACACACACACACACACACACACACAAACCGTGATATATACACAAGACAAGCCACTAAGGTCAATATTTGTAATGAAGAATTGGCAGGAGAAGGAAGGGAAGGAAGAGGAGCAATAGGAGGATAAAAGAAGAAGAGGGAAAAAGGGGAAACGAGAAGAGGAAGTAGCAAAACAGATAAGAGAAGAGAGGAAGGTGAACTATGAAAGCCAAGGGAAGAAGAAGAAGAAGAAGAAAAAGAAGTAATATGCTCAGATAGACAAGCCACCAAGACGTGCCCGGGCAGACTTTACTACTAATACTAATCAGTTTCCACAAAGTCAACATTTGGCCCAGCTAGTCTGATTATTACCTCAAGGTGCTAGAAGAAAGAGTTGGCAGGAGGAGGAGGAGGGGGAGGACGAGGAGGAGGAATAAGAGGAGGACAATGAAGTATAGGAAGAAGTAGGAGGAAGAAAAGAGACTGTTTGTAACGTTGCGTGTAGACGTTTTTATTTTGTTTCCTTATGTCCATATTCTCCTTCTAATTTAAATAAGATAGTATAATAATAAGTAGAGATAAATGAAAGAGTGCGTCATGGTGTATATTGAAGGGGTTTACAAGAGGACGTTTTTTAATAAATATTGAAAGTTATGATTTGCATGAGAGATAAGAGCAGAGAGACCAGGGAGACAAGAGTAGGGGAGAGAGTGGCCGATAAGGTGGCGTGCGAGGAAGAGAGATATGTAGTAAAGAGCGTGTGTGTGTGTGTGTGTATGGGTGGGTGGGTGGGTGTGGTGAGTGTGTTTGTGTGCGGGTGTGTGTGTTTGTGTATGCGTATGTGTGTTTGTGTATAATCATGTGGGTGTCGGTGCGTGTGTGTGAGAGAGAGAGAGAGCACGCATCACTCAGGGTTCGAACCTTGGCTCTTCAATCATATAGCAGAATATACATACTAAGGCAAAACCAACTCACACGCTGACTGTAAAGAAAAATATTAAAGGACAAGAAAACTACATTATATTACATAATTATTGATTGTTTGACGAAGATAGTATGGGAACAATATAATTAATACTATCTATACAGAAGAGAAAATGGACAAAGATGTATACAAATAATGTTAAAGATCGACTCAAGAAAAGCCGGCTGTTCATAGCTAAGAGAAAACTAGAAAGGAAGAAAAACTAAAAGGAAGATTGATGACAGGAAGATTGAACAAGAAGCAGCAGCGATTGTGAGGTAGCGAAGAAGATAACAGAAGGAGGAAGATGTTGCGGTAAAGGTAAAGTGAAGGAGAGATGCTGATAGTCGTGGTGGTAGTGGTGCGTATTTTGGGTCATTAGGACGTTTTGGTCCATGGCCTCTTTGGGTTAAGTGGCCGTTTTGGTCCAGAAGGGTATGTGGTAGATTTTGGACAGAATTACCGTTTTGGGTCAGGGGGCCGATATTAGTTCTTTAAGGCCAACAGAGATTTGTTGTCCACACTTGAATTGGGCCAAGTGGCCATTTTGGGCTACAGTTGATTGGTTGTTACAAACAAGGTGGCTGCTTTGGTCCACAACCAATTTGGGTAACAAGTGTCACAATTTTGGACTGTGCCCAATTAGGTTAAGCGGCTGAATTGGGCCACTTGATCGTCTTGGCCTGCGGCAGAGTTGTTGACTCAACTTGGCTGCAGGCCAAAAAGGTCCTTGGTAGATATGGTCCAAACAAGTGAATTAGTCCAGCTGGTTTGAATCTGATCCACTACCAACCCTCCCTCAACTCTCTCCCTCACTTAGATACTATCTCTGATATATCTGCTAAGTCCTGTCAGAAGTCTTTTTGATCTGGTCCAATAAGAACTGCAGACACAATAACATCAATCATGTGCTAAACCTTCATCGCCATGGGATTTACGTGGCACGGTACTTTCTTTGGACAATAACTATTTTCATACAACATTTCAGCTCAGTATCTAAGAAAGAAGGGCAACACATCACTTTCGTCTTATCTACCCGCCACCTCTGATCCACAAGAAGAAATACAACAACAACAGAGTCGATTTCATAATTCATGAGGTGTTCCGCCAAAATGTAAAAGCAAGAAGAGTGAACCAAAAATTCATATACGGAGGGTACCGTTTACATGACGGTACTAGAAATATTGTTGACAGTCCAAGGGTATGTCAACAAAACCAGGAATTACGCACATACAAATCTAAGTAGAAGATGAGGAAAAATAACAGTATACAAAATATGAAGAAGACAAAGGAGGAGGAGGAAATTAAATGAAGAGGAAGGAGGAGAAGAGGAAAATACTATTGTTGAGAGCTCGAGTGTTCAGCAGCAGAAGCAAATAAATACTTAAACAGAAGATGAAGAAAAATTAGAAGAAAAAGAGGAGGAGGAGGGGAATAATAAGCTTGTTGACAGTCCGAGGGTACAGCAGCAGAAGCAAAGGCAGAAGTTACACAAGCAGGATCGGAAGCCAGACAACAGCAGGCACCATAAAACTCAAGCAGGCGGAAAATGGATGGTGAAGGAGGAAGGAACTGGGCTAGCAGAAAACGGCGAGGGGGGCAGAGGGCAGCTGGTCTAAGTTATATTATGCAAGGTTGGGGGGGGGGGGGGTGGGGGGGTGGGGGGGGTGGGGGGGGGGGGGGGGGGGGTGGTGGGGGGGGTGGGGGGGGGGTGGTGGGGGGGGGTGGGGGGGGGGGTGGGGGTGTGGGGGGGGGGGGGGGGGGGGGGGGGGGGGGGGGGGGGGGGGGGGGGTGGGGGGTGGGGGGGGGGGTGGGGGGTGGGGGGGTGGGGGGTGGTGGGGGGGGGGGGGGGGGGGGGGGGTGGGGGGGGGGGGGGGGTGGGGGGGGGGGGGGGGGGGGTGGGGGGGGGGGGGGGGGGGGGGGGGGGGGGGGGGGGGGGGGGAGGGGTTGGGGGGGGGGCTGGGGGGGGGGGGGGGGGGGGGGGGGGGGGGGGGGGGGGGGGGGGGGGGGGGGGGGAGGGGGGGGGGGGGGGGGGGGGGGGGGGGGGGGGGGGGGGGGGGGGGGGGGGGGGGGGGGGGGGGGGGGGGGGGGGGGGGGACGGGGGGGGGGGGGGGGGGGGGGGGGGGGGGGGGGGGGGGGGGGGGGGGGGGGGGGGGGGGGGGGGGGGGGGGGGGGGGGGGGGGGGGGGGGGGGGGGGGGTGGGGGGGGGGGGGGGGGGGGTGGGGGGGGGGGGGGGGGGGGGGGGGGGGGGTGGGGGGGGGGGGTGGGGGGGGGGGGGGGGGGGGGGGGGCGGGGGGGGGGGGGGGGGGGGGGGGGGGGGGGGGGGGGGGGTGGGGGGGGGGGGGGGGGGGGGGTGGGGGGGGGGGGGGGGGGGGGGGGGGGGGGGGGGGGGGGGGGGGGGGGAAGGGGGGGGGTTGGGGGGGGGGGGGGGGGGGGGGGGGGGGGGGGGGAGGGGGGGGGGGGGGGGGGGGGGGGGGGGTGGGGGGGGGGGGGGGAGGGGAATTGGCATTTGTAGTAATAAAACCCTTTCAGTGTACGATAATGCGTTTCTAATGATATTTTGACAGGGCTAGTAAAACTGGAAAGAGCAGTTGGTGCAAGTTATAACAATTATGCAATGGTGGTGGAGTGGGATATACAGCACTAATATTAGCCCTTTCTGTAGACGATGATACGTTTCTCATTCTATTTTGACGAACTTTAGACAATTATATAGATCTTAGGATGACTGTTTAGGTATCACAGGAAGAATATCCACCTCAATAGACCCACAAACTTCCTTAATTCTTCCCTAACTGGAATACAATCGTTTAGTGATGGCCAAAATATATTAAAGAAACACGTCATCGGATTTTAAGATGGTTAATAAGAAGCCTTGCAGTACATATAGTCAATTAAACCTTTTCAGTATTCGATGCTGCTGCTTCACTTTATGCTGAATAACATTAGACGATTTTATTCAGGTTTCACACCATTCTCAGACACATGGGTGAAAATGTTGTCTCTTACCTCAGACTGTGAACACGTCCATCACACGGCCATACCCAACACTGACCAGAACCTCACACGTACCTGTTGACAAAATAATAATATATTACACCAGAGAATATGAGAGCTTATTCATAAAATAGGATAACGCCAATATACAGAGCAATTAAAGAAAAAGAAACAAGAACGCTTGAATATAGTCGGTTGACGATAATAACAAAGCACATATTGTCAGTGAATGGAAAATTATACGAACAAAATAAATACAGTATTTTGGTGGTGATGAACCCATTGTATACAAGGATGGAAAGTTAATTTACCATCCAATGATTGTATACACGTTTTCCAAACCCTTGTTATACCCTTGATGTACTACAGCGTAGGCTAATTTACCCCTTTCAGTGCGAAGATACCCTATAATTATAATCATTACCCTACTACCACTAGACAATATTCAGCTTAGAAAGGATCTGTGAAAGTGAAAGAGTTAGATGATACGGTTTTTATCCAGACACTGTAAACCAAATATCTAGGGCATGAAACAGGTATGAAAAAGGTGTATATGATCAATGGGTATACTGATAGTCATTTATCTTTCCAACAGGTAAAAGATGGGCTTAGTACCATCAATATATATTTAAATGGTTAGAACATAATGGACACTTTATATAAGCTTCTTATACACGTATTAAATGGTTAGAACATAATGGACACTTTATATAAACTTCTTATACACGTATTAAATGGCTAGAACATAATGGACACTTTATATACACTTCTTATACACGTATTAAATGGCTAGAACATAATGGACACTTTATATAAGCTTCTTATACACGTATTAAATGGTTAGAACATAATGGACACTTTATATAAGCTTCTTATACACGTATTAAATGGTTAGAACATAATGGACACTTTATATAAGCTTCTTATACACGTATTAAATGGCTAGAACATAATGGACACTTTATATAAACTTCTTATACACGTATTAAATGGCTAGAACATAATGGACACTTTATATAAGCTTCTTATACACGTATTAAATGGTTAGAACATAATGGACACTTTATATAAGCTTCTTATACACGTATTCGTTGTTGTAGAGTGTAAAAATCGTAGAGGTCCTCCCTAAGCCGAGAAAAAGGGCTTAATATTAGCCAGAATAAAATGAAATATCTACCACAGAATTCAGAGGCAGGAATCGGGAGAGGCTTGGACGGGCAGAGGTAAAATATGGAGGAAATGGTGTATGGTGTGTGTGTGTGTGTTTGTGTGTGTGAGAGAGAGAGAGAGAGAGAGAGAGAGAGAGAGAGAGAGAGAGAGAGAGAGAGAGAGAGAGAGAGAGAGAGAGAGAGAGAGAGAAAAGCAGATTAGAGTAAAATATATTAGAGGAGAGTAGCACACAGACAATATCAGAGAAGAAATGCGTAGCAGATAACAAATATATTAGAGTAAAATAGAGTAAAAAGGAGTAAAGCAGAGGAAGAAAGGTAATAGAGGAGTAATTATAGAATAGTAGAATAGAGATGAAGCAAGCAAAATGGCACAACACCAAAGGATGAAAGAAAAGAAAAGAGTAGTAGAGAAAAATATATTCGAGTACAATATAGTTGAGGAGAGTAAGTCACCGGATAGAGGAGTCGAGTAAATTAGTGCGAAATAAGA
The DNA here is from genome assembly GCA_032716605.1 of Paralithodes platypus. NCBI lineage: Eukaryota > Metazoa > Arthropoda > Malacostraca > Decapoda > Lithodidae > Paralithodes > Paralithodes platypus. The sequence goes on along the minus strand of CM064483.1, from coordinate 27,460,844 downwards.
TGAGAGAGAATAAACTAAAAGATAAAAGAGAAGAGAGGAGTATCAGAGAAGAGAGGATTACAGTAAAATAGAGCAGAGGTCAATAATGCAGAGGATAAGAGAGAAGAGAAGCAAAGAAGAGTAGATGACAGTAAAAGAAGATAAAGGAAAGTATATCTGCCTATAAAAGAGAAGAGAGTAGTAGCAGACTAAAAACAATAAAGAGTAAACCAGATTATAAAGGAGAAAAGGAGAGCAACTGAGAAAGATATGAGAGAAGAGACAGAGGGATTAGCAGAGAAAATTAAGAGAAAGGGGGCGTAACACAGAAACTGAAGATATGAGCAAAAACAAAGGGTGAGTAACCGATAATATGAAGATAGAAGAGAAGACAGAGGAAGTGTAACAGAAAACATGACGATAGGATAGAAGAGAGAGGGGAGCAAAAGAGAAAATGAAAATAGGAGAGAAGAGAAAGGAGGAACAGACGGAAACGGAAGGCATAAACAAAAGGGTCTAACTTAGAGAGACAACAGTAGGGACAAGATTGAGAAAATGTATATACAGTATATATATATATATATATATATATTTATTTACCACTTTGAGTCATGAAGGTCTGATGGTAACACAACGTAGACAGAAAATAACGTCATATGGCTGAAGGAGTACATTTGGCGAAAATTGGTTTGTCTCCACCTTAATTCGTCAGGTATTACGAAGGTCTTGTAGTCAAATACGTGGTTAATTTATACAGGCTTAGTAAAACACATGCTGTAAAGAAACAGTAGTGTCTTATTCTACCATTAGTTATCAGTACATCAGTTGCTAAGGAACTACAATTTCTGCCAAGTTAATACAAAAAATCGAGTGGTGAAATAAAATGAAAGACATTGGGGACATTACAGGAAAGTGGCAAACAATAGATAACAAATAAAAAAACAGCTTCTATTGGGGGCAAACAGTGCATCAATCAAGACACGGGCCAGCAACGGTCACGATAACTGAAACTTAGACAAAAAAGTAGATACAAAAATTGAAAGGGTAAAATATAGCAAATAAGAAAAGAATATAGGGAGGAGTAGAACAAGTTTAGATGGAAGAAAAAGGAAAAGAATGTACACAATAAATTACTAGAGAATATGTAACAAAATACGAGAATGCAGAGTAGAGAAAAAGTAGATGGAAGAAATGGGAAAAGATAATTAAATGAAACACAATGGAAGCAAAGAGTACAACATAAAACTTAAAGAACAAAAAGATAGTTTTAAGAAAGCGTAGCGGTGAAAAGTAGACAACAATATACTGTAAACAGAAATATAGAAGGTAATCACTCTAAAAGAAATACGGGTAAAAAGAAAAGCAAACATTTAGTGTCCAACACAGTTTACCCTTATTGTGTTATATTGTATTGTAATATTATATCTATCATCTATTCATAATAACAAACAAATAACAAAAATACAATCAAACAATCATCATATTATCCACAAAGAAGAAATTAAAATGTGATACAAATGTCGTGGTCGACTCTACAAATTTAAGAAGTGTGAACAATCTTGCTCTAATCAAACATTTAATTCAATGCTGCAGTTCTATAACATTATCTAATTCAATGCTGCAGGTCTATAACATTATCTAATTCAATGCTGCAGGTCTATAACATTATCTAATTCAATGCTGCAGTTCTATGCTGCAGTTCTATAACATTATCTAATTCAATGCTGCAGTTCTAAACATTATCTAATTCAATGCTGCAGTTCTATAACATTATCTAATTCAATGCTGCAGTTCTATAACATTATCTAATTCAATGCTGCAGTTCTATAACATTATCTAATTCAATGCTGCAGTTCTATAACATTATCTAATTCAATGCTGCAGTTCTACAACATTATCTAATTCAATGCTGCAGTTCTATAACATTATCTAATTCAATGCTGCAGTTCTATAACATTATCTAATTCAATGCTGCAGTTCTATAACATTATCTAATTCAATGCTGCAGTTCTATAACATTATCTAATTCAATGCTGCAGTTCTATAACATTATCTAATTCAATGCTGCAGTTCTACAACATTATCTAATTCAATGCTGCAGTTCTACAACATTATCTAATTCAATGCTGCAGTTCTATAACATTATCTAATTCAATGCTGCAGTTCTATAACATTCAATGCTGCAGTTCTATAACATTATCTAATCAAACATTTAATTCAATGCTGCAGTTCTATAACATTATCTAATCGATAATATAACACAATGAACACATTCCTCAGATGTTCCTGGATATTCGCATGCGTGAATGTTGTTTTGATTTTGTCTAAGGAAAATTAAATCAATTTAGTAAAGAGTAAGGTAGTACGGACACTTGGTTTATCCTACTTACCTTGTTCTTATACCCATACGTTTTAAATGTATGGAGAGCACTACAAATTTACGAACAAAACACACCTTTAAGGGGAGGTATTTAGTTTGTTCCCTAGACCTCCATCAAGCTTAAAATTACATCCCCTTGAGTCCCTTTCAAGATAAATTTGTTCATTTTTCGGTAGAAAAATTTCCCGACCGAAGGCCGGTTCCTCTTAAATTACAGGCTCGCTATCGCTCGCCAGGATAAAATCGATACCTAAATTGCACGAAAGGTCTTAATATGGGGTGAAAGTTCTTAAAATCGCTAAACAAATGGGGCAAACGTTTTATAATATCAAAAGCAATCTAAACATGAGGAAGAAAGGGGTCATGAAAAAAATCCCTCAAGTGGAGATATCCCTTAAACAAATATAAAAATAAGTTGAAACAGTGGGTATGGTGAGTAAGTTGACAACAAATATAAACATAAGTTGAAACAGTGGGTATGGTGAGTAAGTTGACAACAAATATAAACATAAGTTGAAACAGTGGGTATGGTGAGTAAGTTGACAACAAATATAAACATAAGTTGAAACAGTGGGTATGGTGAGTAAGTTGACAACAAATATAAACATAAGTTGAAACAGTGGGTATGGTGAGTAAGTTGACAACAAATATAAACATAAGTTGAAACAGTGGGTATGGTGAGTAAGTTGACAACAAATATAAACATAAGTTGAAACAGTGGGTATGGTGAGTAAGTTGACAACAAATATAAACATAAGTTGAAACAGTGGGTATGGTGAGTAAGTTGACAACAAATATAAACATAAGTTGAAACAGTGGGTATGGTGAGTAAGTTGACAACAAATATAAACATAAGTTGAAACAGTGGGTATGGTGAGTAAGTTGACAACAAATATAAACATAAGTTGAAACAGTGGGTATGGTGAGTAAGTTGACAACAAATATAAACATAAGTTGAAACAGTGGGTATGGTGAGTAAGTTGACAACAAATATAAACATAAGTTGAAACAGTGGGTATGGTGAGTAAGTTGACAACAAATATAAACATAAGTTGAAACAGTGGGTATGGTGAGTAAGTTGACAAGATAACCATTTGAGGATAAACAACATAATCAACAACAGCCCAGGGGACAGCAGCTGTGACACTAACAGCAACAACAACTATTGAGTTGTTGGTCACGGGCTATTATAAACATATGAACACTGACAAGGAACAGGGCACAATAACATATAATTATACGTTTTGAGCAAGCTTGTGTTTCTATTAGCCTATGAATAGAACTATTTGCTTCATATTCTTGATCTGTCGAATTAATGGGAGTTTTTATTTTCTGGGTCACCTTCTCCCTCATTAGTTTTGAGATTTTAAGATGTTCCTCCCATTAGATCTTTCGCCCAGTTTCTTTGCCAATATTAACACTTTTCGTGCATTTTAGGTGTCGACTCATAGCCAGCCTGTAACTTAGGAATTTGTCTACCCAACAGTGTACGAATTTACTTCGAAGGGTGGTATTGGGCGATGTATTTTTAAGCTTGATGTCTAGGGAGAAGAAAAAAAAATATATCACTCACACATAATGTCCCACTATCGAGATATGAACAAATAAAGTATTATTTTATCATTTATCAAATTCAATAAATTGCCGATTTTGACTATGACGTTGGTCAAGAGATAGGACAATAGGATATCTCTATCTCTCTCTCTCCCTCTCTCTCTCTCTCTCTCTCTCTCTCTCTCTCTCTCTCTCTCTCTCTCTCTCTCTCTCTCTCTCTCTCTCTCTCTCTCTCGCTTAGACACCCCACCTTTAAGCTAGGGCGACATGCACAATTTCTCCCTCTTTCACTCTCTGTCTCATCCTCTCTTTTCTGTCTCAACCTCTCTCTATTTTGTCTGTCTGTTTTCCGAGTGCGCCCGTCACTGTATATATATATATATATATATATATATATATATGTATATATATATATATATATATATATATATATATATATGTGTGTGTGTGTGTGTGTGTGCGTTATCTCCCTCTTTCTCTATGGCTTTCCAGACATAAAGAGCCTTCGGTTCTTAAGGGGGCCCACCTCGTTTTTTTTTCTCTTTCTCTCCCTCTCTGTTTGGCTTGTATCCATTCGGCCCCATTCAGCCTACTGTTTGAAAACGTTTACCCCCATCCAGGAGTCAATATTTTCCTGGCGAGCGGTAGCGAGCCAGCATATATATTTTTTTGTTTTGACAGTTAGCTAAATTTGTACATTTTTCGATAGAAAAATTTCTCCGGCGAAGCCGGATTTCTCCATACAATGTTGGCTCGCTATCACTCGCCAGGAAGATATCGACACCTGGGTAGGGATAAACATCTTAAAATAGTTGGCTGAATGGGGCCGAATGGATACAAGTCAGAGAAAGAGAGAAAAGTAGAGAAAGATAAACAAGCAGGAGACTCCCCTTAATCTGTGTTCAATATTTATTCCTCAAATTCCATAGTCTACATTTTTGCATTCCACAATTTTTCAGAACTGCTTTGTTAATCAAAACATATTCATTCATTCATTGTTATCCCTTAAAATATACTTCTTAATATGTAACATTTTCATAATAATTATAGTAGACCTAAAGGAACTTATTTAATACAAACACCTATTGTACTATTGATGTAAAGCAGATATTGCAAAGCGGACATGAGACGGGAGGTCAGCATATTTTAGACCACTACTGTACAGTCACGGCGGTAAGTCGTAGACCAGGGGCATGCCAAAGTCCTAGCCACACATTGGCAGTACGTTCGAACAATTTACATCTTTGGTGGTTCAGCAGGCACGACTCCAGTGAAACAAGTGCATTGAACATTAGTAAGCTCCGCCCATACCCAGTTGCGTATGTAAAGGCAACATAATAAGAAAAACTATAATTATGATTATTATATTCCGATTTTTGTGTGGTTCCTTATATTTGAAATGCTAGTGTATGTATTAAAATTATCAAACTATAACGTGTATTGATACTCCAGTAATTTGGTATATTTCATAATGCAATATCAAATAATTAGGAATCTTGAATGGGACAATACAGACAATAATATGTTAATGAGGAACACCTAAGCAACCTCAGATTCGCTGATGACAAAGTTTTTTTTCTAGCGACTCAGGGGATGCTTTACAACAAATGTTGAATGATTTAGACAGAGAAAGCCTTAAAGGCAGTGTTGAAAAAAGTTAAGTTATAGGATGATGGACCAGATTCAGTGGAAGAATATATATTAACCTAGGCCAGCTTATAAATACGAACTCAGATCACTCTAGATACATCAAACAAAGGATTGATATGGAATGAAGCGCATTTGGTAAGCAGAAATCTAATATGAAAAGCAAGTTACCCCTTACATTAAAGAGAGCAGTATAAAATAAATGTGTCCTTCCTGTACTCTTTTACGGATCAGAAACTTGGAGTATAACAAAGTTTCCTGAACGCAAACTATAGTGATCGTTATTATATAGAGAGGATAATGTTAGCAATAACTTGGAGAGCCTCTTGGATAAGAGAACAAACAGAATTAGACGATAATCGATAATCGCATTACTATATAAAACAAAAATGGGCTTGGCCAGATCATATACTTAGAAGAGATGTTAACAGATGGATAAATTAAGCAAATAGATGGGAATATATACTGTAGATGGAGCTAGGGGAAGGGATAGACAGAAAACCAGACGGAGGGATGAGATTGGACGTTTACTAGAGTAGGATGGAACAGGATAACATCTGACCAGCTACAGTAGAAATGTTTGGGAGAGGCCTTTGTCCTGCAGTGGAATAACTAAGGCTACTGCTGATGATGATTATGATAATAATGAAGTATTAAAAGTATGATAATACAGTAACTACTGTTAATGTAAAACGACATACCGATATTTAATAGAAATATCCTACCGTAGGTCCATTTACATATTTACAATAAACTCACGTGACAACAATTTAAGTATTACTCCATAATACATTAAACTTTTACTTACGAGTTGTTTTAGGTGAACAGACTAATTGGTGTGAGCTGCCGTTTTCGGGTGCGACATGTTTGGGTTGTGGGGCCGTTTTGGGTCGAACAACCGATTTGGGCCATAGAGTCATTGGGGCTACAGGGCCGTAATTGGTCACATTCAAAACACGTTGCTTTGTAGAGTCATTTCGGCCAGTGTGGTCGTTGTTGGTCACGGGCTATGGGACTTCACTAAATCAAAACAAATTGCTATGTGTATGAAGGAGACAAAAGGCAGGTTGCCTGTAACGAGTATTTCCCCCAAAGCCAAAATATTGACAGAGAGCCAAATTTAAGGGACGTTGGGGTCAAAATACCTGGACACACGAAGGTTTAACGCAGTCTAACTCATAAGATGAAGGAACAATTTATTGAGGGAAAGAGTTTCAGAGTTCACTTGTTGAGTAGAAGACTGAGCAAATTTGCTTTTTTGGGGGGTTGGAGAGCTGGACAGAATATGAGTGGGACTGTGCTGCAAGATGGGTGCCTCGCACTCGTCACAAGAGAGGGGTTATGCAATGAGAGAGCTCTGAAGAACACTGATTGTTGTAATAGCAATAGAAGAGTGAAATAGATTCAACATTATGGTGTGTACCGTACACAAAAATTGTAGGGAACTAGTGAGAGGAAGTGATTTGATGAGGCGAAATGCTTTTGACTTTACTTTTTCGAGAGTGTGGCATGGGTGGAACCTCCCTACTTATGCGAATAATACTGGATACATGGGCACACTGTGCCCCTATACATAGCAAGGTGTGCGGGGCTGAAAAACTCACGGAGATGGTTGAGCACACCAAACTTCTGGGAAGCTGTTTTAGCAAGAGTGGTAATATGATCTTTCCAAGAAAGGTCAGATGAAAAAGATACACCAGGAATATTGAGAGAAGATGAATGAAGGGTTGATGTGTGTATTGTTGAAGAGTAAGTGATTGTCGTGTGGAAGATTGCGACGGGTAGATAGAAGCAAATATTGGGTCTTGGAGGCATTGAAAGTAACAATTGAACTGTTTTGAGCCACGGCTGAATTAGGGTTCCTCCACAGGGTCATTTTTGGTCGAGCGGCCGTTTAAAGCTGAGGAACTGTTCTGGGCAGAGGGGTCGTTTGGGCCGTGAGGCTAAAATGTTTTGGGTTGCGGCCGAATTGGGTCATGCTGTCGAATAGGGTAAGTGATCGACTCTGCACCATCTCCAAGTCTGATCCAACTCTACAGTAGTCGAAGAACCACAAGAAAGAAAACATTAATAAATATAAATAATAATTAAAACAAACACAGTGTGCCGAGTATTAATACACATTCTGCTCGATTACCCAGAGGAAAGACAATAATAAATAAATAGAAGTGACTCGGCCTGTATAACCTAGAGACAAAAACCCCCCCCCTCCAGGCTCTCTCCTTCACCGTGGCGACACCACCATTTGTTCGGAAATTACTTTTAATTAACTTCGGGGGAGTAGTCCTTGGAAAACGCTCCGTAGTTCTTCGAAAAGGACCAAAACAACCCCTTCATCTGCCTTCCATAACCGAATAAATTATCCCCAATACTCCCAGCTTGATCTATATTTACGGCCCTACGCTTCAGGAGACGATGGCGTTAATATTCTCAGGAATATATTATCAAAATGTGAGGGATATTGAAGGACGTGTTTGTTTAAAGGAGGATTCGTGAGTGTGTGGCTCTTGTCGCGCGGCTTTGTTAATATTAGCACCTTTGGCCACCCTCGCGCCCCCCCCCCCTTTCCCACCCTTTTTGTTGGCCTATATTCCTCCTATTCATCTATCCCCTCTCACCCCCTAAACAGCCTCCACCGCTCCCTCCCTCCCTCCTCTATTCGTGTGTCGACGGCCTCTGAGAGAGAGAGAGAGAGAGAGAGAGAGAGAGAGCAGTGGATTGCAAAGGGTGATAAGATGATAACTGTGACCGAATTATAACTTCACCTCATTGCCGGCACACGGCGATGTAAAGTCGGCTGTATTTAGATACAAACACGCGATTTATACCTTACAGGCTTGCACTCATTAGAGAGACTTAGAGTTAGAGGGGATATGATAGGTGTTCAAATGGGTAAGTTGGATTAATAAAGCGAACATGAAAGATATACTGAAGCTCAGTGATAGCGAGAGAACTCATACAAATTGTTTCAAATTCAATACAATTAGTTTCAGAAAAGGCATAGGCAAAAACTGGTTTGCTAACAGGGTTGTAGATATGTGGAATAGGCTATCGAGTGCCATAGTAGGATCAAGAACGATGGAGAGCTTCAAGATAAAATTAAATAGGCTCATGGACGAGGTGTGAAAGGGATCTGCCTTTTGTGGACCAATTTGTTTTCTGCAAACTCTCATTCTCTTATGTCCTTATGTTATATCCTGGCTTAAAAATCCAGCATGGTTGGTAGCCACTAAGCTCTCGTTTTACTAAGTATACACCATTATTATAGATTTCAAGGAATACATTAACCTCATTTACACAAATAATAGCAATTGTTCCAAGGACAATGATATGTGCAAAATAAAACCTTAAAAATAAACAACGGTAATAATATTGATAGTTAGTTAAAATAGTACTTCAGATTATAATATTATGAACCCTTAAATATCGTTAAACTGGCAGATCAGGTAATTTAAGTCTGGAGTGTCATTTGAGAAGTCCAGTCCCTTGAATCTTGGTATATGTTAGCTCTCTCTCTCTCTATCTCTCTCTGACGTATGCTAAACCAGGTCAGAAAACGTGCAATATATAGTAGTTTACATACTTTAGAAGGTAAGACTGTTGCGTTTCGCCATTCACTTTTACTCGTCTCTATAACAAGTTATCCGTAGGTGAGGACTTTATCCCTTTCGGTACGGAAGACGTCTATTTTATTTAATAATTGCAGCTTTATTTAGACGAGTTTATGCAGCTTTACAAGGATCTGTGGTAACTATAAGGTATAATCGAGATAATTCGTAGCCTTTTAGTTGCTAGATGTCCTTCCTAAGCTAAATAATAGCGTTTAATGGTAACTAGAATACAATAAAACGGACGTTACACACACTAAAAGGGTTAAAACCTAACTACAGTAGGCATTATGCAAGGGACGTGGGTTTTGAACATAAACCTCGGCTTCATCTTGATGCCTATTCCTTGATGTGCCTGAACATAATATAGTCGATAAATAATTATAACCGTCTCTGCAATATATACGGTAGCCTTCAATTATAACCGTCTCTGCAATATATACGGTAGCCTTCAATGCATACCTTGGCATACCTACGATATACAACATCAAATTGGCACTCTTTCTGGGACTTAATACAATATTGTGTTTAGCTTATAGCATATAATGAAGTGTGTAAACCATTTATATACTAAATGTTTTCTGGCAACTGACTGGCGACCCAGTAGTGCCGTAGTGGGCGGGGCCTGACAGTATAAACTACCCAGTTTCGCTGAGTGTAGACTGTGTTCGGATGCGATACACGTGCGTGATGTCTACAAAGGGGTTCTTCCCCTGGTCCACAATAATTTACCGCCGTGACTGTACCTATTCCTTTAAAATCAAATTTGACAAGATTGAAGCAGAGTTGTGCAAGATTCTCGGTCAAAATCTGTAGCTTTGAAATGGAGCGCTCGTAGTCCAACCCCGTTTGGGATGAGCCATTCTGAATAATCTTGTTGCAGAGGGTAAGCTAGAACATAACTTAAGTCTATTTATGATAATTTGTCAAAATATATTGAGCACTAACTTGTTTAATAAAGAAAAGTACTTGAGTAATTGAACTAATATTTTTACTTTATTGGAAGAATCAGTCAGGGAATAGGTGTGGACATCCACAGCCCATTTGCCCTAGCTATTTTTGAGTGACAGGTTAGGGGTGAGCATCTCTGTCCGAGTAATAATGTATGGAGTATAGACCAAAACTATGGCCCTATCACCTGTGGGTTCTGAAAGTATCTAGAAAATACGGTATAATTGTATCCCCTTTCTTAATATTATCCACTAACTTATCAAAATGGTAACTGAATATTTTTTCCATTATTTGCATTCTTTGTCAATTATATTGCATCAGTATAACATACATGTCCAGTTGTAGACAGATGAAGTAGAGAGAGTGTGCGGGAATGACTGGGTACAATGTTGTCACGGATTGGCTTATAGCTTTAAGGGAGCCCACCTCGTTTTTTTGTTCTCTTTCTCTCCCTCTCGTTTTGGCCATTCATTCGGCCCCATTCAGCCTACTCTTTTAAGACGTATACCCCCATCCAGGTGTCAATATTTTAATGGCGAGCGGTAGCGAGCAGGCATATTTATATATTTTTGTTTTGACAGCAAGCTAAATTTGTAAATTTTTCGATAGAAAAATTTCTCCGGCGAAGCCGGATTTCTCCATACAATGCTGGATCGCTATCGCTCACCAGGAAAAAATTGACAGCTGGATGGGGATAAATGTCTTAAAGCAGTTGGCTGAATGGGGCCAGATGGATAAAAGCCAGAGAAAGAGAGAAAAAGAGGGAAGGATAACAAAAAAACAAGTGACCCCCCTTAAAACATAGTTCAATATTTTACTTACCATCATATTATAAACTAACTCTTCATAGTGGCTAAATATAGGGAAACTTACCCAACACACGTCTCTGCTTCAACTGCCTACTGCATACGGATATAATTGGACATGAATGTACGTCTATTTCTTACCTTGCCCAGCAGAAATAGCTCGGCAAGAATAATTAAAGCTTAGGGGTGATAAATATAGAACAGCAAAAAGGTGTGTGTATGTAAGGGAGGGGGGAGTGTATGTATGTGTGTGTGTGTGTGTGTCTTATATGTCACTGTATGAGCGTGCGTATGTGTCGTAGTTATACAGTATATATATATATATCCTACGTATATACTGAATGTATTAGACCCGGATCAAGGACAGGTGGACCCGTACCCAGGCCGCTCAACAAAGACACAGACAACAAAGAACTTCTGCTAAATATCCCACATGAAAAGACAAGGACGTGCAGTGAACAGGACACACAGACATACACACGCACACACACATACACACATACACACACACACGTAAACGCAGCCGCGTGGCTGTCTCAGTGGTACCGTTCCCGCCTGTAACCCAGCAGACCAGGGATATAATCTCGCTCAGGTTGATGAAGGTTTTCTGAGATATAGCCGGCGATTACCATCTCCCTTGAGCAAGGAGATGGGTAATTGTCATTGATTATAATGTCTAGGAAGCGGGACAATACGAGCCAAAAAGTCAATTCCTGTCAAACTATAATTATGAATACACACAAACACACACACACACACACACACACACATTTATGACTCACCAGTCAAAATACAACTACTGTAGATAGATATGGTTAACCTAATTGAGGTTCCTCTCACACCGCTCTCCTAGACAAAGTTGAAAGGAAGGCCTTTCGTATCATTAACTCCCGTCCACTCACCAACTCTCTGCAGTCTCTCTCTCCGCCGCAATGTTGCATCTCTCTCACTATTCTATCGCTACTATAATAATCAGTGTTCCTCAGAGCTATCCCAGTGCATACCACCTCCTTTACGTAGGGCACGTGGTACCCGTCTTGCAACTCAATCCCACCCCTACTCTGTGCAACTTTCCAACCCAAGAGTGAAACGTTACTCTCAAAGTTTCTTCTACTCAACAGCTGAGCTCTGGAACTCTCTCCCAGAATCAGTCTTTCCCTCTTCCTATGTCTTAAATTGCTTCAAACTCCGTGTGTCCAGGCATTTTGGCTCGAGCGTCCCTTGATTTTGGCCCTGTCACTCTTTCAACTATGGGGGAGGCACTCGCTATAGGCAGTAATGCCTTTTGCCTCCCTCAATCACATAGAAAACAAAATATATATACCCGTTAACCATATTGGACAGGGGGAGGCCTTTATGAACCTCCCCTGTTTCCCTCCCTTAGTTACGAGAGTTTAAGACGCTTCACACCATTGGTTTGGTGATGATAAGGCGATTCACCTCATACAGGTGTTCCTTTCATTCTGGGTGAGCGATAGCGAGCCTGTAACTTATAAATAATCGACTTTCGGCCGGGACATTTCTCCATCGAAACATTTACACATTTAGCTTGAAGGAGTTCTTAGTGGGTATTTTGTTGTTTTTAGTTTGAAAGTCTGGAAAGGCGTTTTTGTTAACCTAAGGGACAAACTAGAATAACATTGGCATGACAAAAGCAAACAAAATCTTCAATAGTAATAAACAAAAATATCATAATAACCCACAAGAGGTCGGACCAGATAGTGTAAAACGGGACACCATTATATATATGACTGACATGGGAAGCATTACTCACAGGTTCGAATCCTGGTTTATAGATTATAAATACAGGTGAGCGTGAACACTCTATAAACACAATATAAGAACAAAGCACCTGATCATCAATTAGTTAAAATAGGACGTCAGAGGCTATCAACCCTATTGGATTATTATGCTAGCACACTGTAAGTCAAGAATTACGTCAGGACTGGAGCCCCTCTGCGAAAACTCCAGTCCCTTGTGATCACCATATAGCTGAAGATCAATTTATAAAACACTTGATAAATATATTGTCAGAGTGAAGAAGATGAAGTTTAGACAGACCAATTTTAAGATTCTCCGTTTTAGAACGCACTTGATTAGTCTTTCTGGATATCATTAGACGTTTTCATTCAGCTTAGGATGGCCCTCTAGAAATCAAAGGGACGATAATATATAAACAATAAAGGTGAAACAGGGAGGGAGATTGGTTAACACGCAAGCCCGTATTTCCCGCAACATTTCTACCCCAAACTTATATCAGTTTCTGAGCCTCTCAACGAATGAAAAGTAAATAATATAAAATAATTGCAACATATTAATACACATTGATTTAATACTAATACTAATACTACTAATACTAATAATAATGATAATACCAATAATATTAATAATAATATTAATGATAATGAAATATATCAATAAGCATACAGGTTATAAATGCACCAGTATATACAAACAATAATCATAAACCAAGTATGTTACCACTTTTTAACACAAAGTTTAATTTGGATTTAGTCAGTTTCCGTGTGCTCTCAAATATTCCGACATTCCATTGTATTCTTTACTGTGTTTCCTTTTTTTTACTATGCCCCTATTCCTGACACTTCAAATTCAATTTTCGTCTCAATTCCTCTTTTTATCTCACCCTCCACATCTCTATCTCTATCTCTCTCTCTCTCTCTCTCTCTCTCTCTCTCTCTCTCTCTCTCTCTCTCTCTCTCTCTCTCTCTCTCTCCTTTCAGCCGCCCCAGAGCCCCTTTATATTTTCATCCAAAATGTTATTTCTGACAGAGATTACCTCCTCTCCCCTGCCCCCTTCTCTCCCCAATTCTTACCCCCCTCCCCCCCTTCTCCCTCTCTCTCTCTCTCTCTCGACTGCTAACTCTTTTTAACCTTCGTGCACTTTTGCCTATGCAGACTTTTATGATTTTCCCTTTTGTTTTCCTTTAAATTCCTTTCTATCTCTCTTCTTCTTTTCTTTTCCCTGTATATAATCCTAGTTTTCCTTTTCATCCCTCTACATTCGTTGCTGATGCATCTTTTATCGTTTTATTTCTCACTATTCCTATTTATTTCTCTCTTCTTCATTTTATTTCAGCATTTTTCTCGTTCTGCTCCTTGATTTAATTCAATTAATATAATGTTTTCATGTGGAACGTCTAGATCTTCCCTTCTTATTCCTTTTCTATCTTTTTTGTTATTATATGTACCTTTATATACAGCTTCTAGTTCATTCCCCATCCTTTTAGATTCCTTATATTTACATGGATCTATCTATATCTTAGTATTCCCTTTTAACTCTCCTTTCCCTTGTACCACGTTCTAACAAAGCATTACCTCTTTGTCTAGTCCTAGATTTCCTTCAAATGTATTTTTCTGCCTCTCTCTCTCGCTCTTTCACCTCCCTTTTGACTGCTAACGAGAGCCATGCTATCATTCTCCTGTTTTACTATTCTTTATTTGGGGTTCTAATATGTGTATTAGAATTCAGTCCTGACCACGTTTCTTGGATCGTAAGGTCTATGTGTTCAATGAATTTATGTAATTGTATGTATACTTTTTCTAACCCTCTTGCTCCTGCCTATGAAGACTTTCTACATCTTCCCTTTCCATAGATTTACATTTATGTGGATGCTGTATTGGTATAATTAATGTTTAAATACAAAATAAATAAAACATGCATTTGATCAGTAAATAATGTAATAATATTTTGGTATCAAAATCTCCCCAAGAAAAATAATGTTTTCATACTCAAATTTACAATATATAAGGTAACATGATTAATTTGAGTATATATCAGACAGTGTTTTACTTGTAATTTCAAATCTAAATAATATCACTATGTAATTATAATCGACGCTTGTATTCTAAATAAAATATAAGAAAAAACATCAGTAAATGTAGCAAATTCGAGATTTTGTTTTTTAAATACAAATGATTAAACCAATACCAACCCCAACCCCGTGTGGAAGTTCGGTAATCAGCGGAGATTAAAACATGTAGTGAAACACAAGTTCGGTTCCCGGGTGGTACAGTATAGCTAGATTAATAAGTTCGTCGACAAACTTGATATATAGCCTACTGTACCCTCTTTTGTTTTCAGCTGACGGTAAATTGCCATGACCCCATCTTAGCCTTACTTAGCTAGGTCAAACATATTGTATTGACATATGTTATAAATTATTTAAACTTAGGTATTTACAGGATGCAGAGATAGTAAAATATGTTGTTAATTACGAAAACTAATTATTTACAGTGTATGATGTAGAGACAGAGCCGCTTCATATTTTGCTATGAGGTAACGAGAAATCTTAGAGATTCAATTTATCGTCAACTAAAATAAAACCAACATTTATGTGAAATCAAGAGACAAACTAACGGTAATGTTTTGACAGTCATAATATTCGAGAACATTCTTGAGAATCAATACATGGGAGAAGTGAAGGAAACGAGAATCAATACATGGATGGAGTGAAGGAAACGAGAATCAATACATGGATGGAGTGAAGGAAACGAGAATCAATACATAGGAGAAGTGAAGGAAACGAGAATCAATACATGGATGGAGTGAAGGAAACGAGAATCAATACATGGATGGAGTGAAGGAAACGAGAATCAATACATGGATGGAGTGAAGGAAACGAGAATCAATACATGGATGGAGTGACGGAAACGAGAATCAATACATAGGAGAAGTGAAGGAAACGAGAATCAATACATGGATGGAGTGAAGGAAACAAAAGTCATACACAAAATCTTAATCATTCTCTTTTCTTTATAGTCATGACTATTATACTGTATATACATAAATAAATGGTTATGCTTTACAGTTCTAGTTATGTCTTCAGTGTTGATAAAATTACCAAAGCCAGATTTCTTCTAGGTTACAGGCTCGCTATTGCTCGCCCAGAAGAGAAATAGGCACCTGGATGGGGTGAAGCGTCTAATTAACGAATAACTAATGAGGTGCAGAATTTGATTCCAGGATGGATGCTATGGGAAATTATTATTATATATGTTTTATTTATACTATTATTACTATTACTATTATTATTATTATTATTATTATTATTATTATTATTAGGGGTTCGTTCCCTACGGGGAACCCCTATTGTAATAATTAAACCTGGGATTTCATCCAAATTCTTCTTACGCGCCGGTTTCGACGCAATAACTCCAGAACCGCTTTTTGGATCGGGATCAAACTTTCACAAGAGGTGCGTTTTTGTATTGGGCAACTTTTGATATGCTAAACATCCGGCATGGTGGCCAAACAGGTCCGTGGCAGCCGATTTCACGAAAAACTTGACGCCTAAATACCGTCTCTCCCACTCACAGGAAACGACTGGGCTTTGGCATACGCACTCCCCTACTAATGCTCCGCAAATTTTATAGAGAAGGTTTTGCTTTTGCACGTGGGTTTTTTTCCGGCAATCTTGAAAAAACCTCGAATTCCACTTAAAATTCCACATCTTGAAAACTACGCCGATGATCAAAGCCATGCTTGCGTAGTTGGGTGAGGCTCGCGATTCCGAACGTTTTGATACCAAACAAATATAAATGGGTGGAATAGTTTGGCCGCAGCATTGAAAACTGTCTATTCTTAAATGAGTTTAAAACCGAATTCGCTACCCACACAAAGTTTACCGTCTACAGTCTATAGGCTTCCACGCATCCCCCAGTTTTGCTTAATAACATAATCTCTTTATTATTTGATCTATAATTTTTGTTTTATTTAACTCTCTCAAAACAGTTCGAGTCCCTACGAATTCCAGCAATTATTTAGCCAACCTACCTATACTTACCTACCCTACCAAATAATAATGATAAATTCAAATTTATTTTTGGTAAATGACAGAGTATTGGCTAAGGTTTTTAACAATTCCTCCCTTTGCCAAATGCTTAGTTTAATAACAATGATATGGACCTTTAAAGTTTTGGCAATTGCCCGTGTGACTCCTATTTTAACCCTCCTAAAGTGTTACCACGAAATACCGCTAGATCCTTTCTCAAAAGTCGCTAGCATGTTGCTACATAGCCAAACAATGTTAGGATAATGCTGCAATTTCTACAGAGTTTTGGTTTGTTTGTTTTGCAAATTTTACAATATAATATGACTAGAATGTCTGAAATTTTTAAATTATCCCTAGTAAATCTCTCTAGATATGAAAAAATGGCTGCTAAATTGAAGTAAATAACTCTACATCTAGCAGTAATATGTAGCGATACAACTGGCAACACTGCCTAGCCCTTCCTTCCTCCTCCCTCATATGTATCCACAACCAATCTAGTGAACTTTCGGTATTTAGTTTATTCAGCTTAATACTATTTATCCACATAAAATAGAAACCTATCATGATTGTTGTCTAATACAACCATAGACAATGGTATTACATATTATTTGAACATGATGTCGAATTTAGCAGTTGCTGTTTACCTTGAACAGTAATGACAGAACCGAAAGCTTCTCTTGCCGTGTAGTACTCAAAGAAAGCAGGGTTACCCATACCGAACTGTTACCAAGTCCGAGATTCAGAGGTAACTTTCACAATGCATTATAACCCTAGACAGACACCAATATACCACTAAATCAGACAAATATCACTACAAAAAAGATAGGAAAATATTATATTAATGTCCTAGGTATTTGAAATTATGCAAATGAGTAAAATCCATTATGATATAATGATAATGGGATTGATTAGTATCTGGCAACAGTGTTGCAATATAATTTTCTGAACTTATGCGAACTTCGGAGTATTTATCCCATTAATATACACATCTATCACTATTTAAATTTAATACAACCATACACAGTGCTATTACATATTATTTGAACATAATATAGGATGGTCTTTCCTTTAAACCATTTTCTATATCTATTCACGAAAAATATAGGCCTAGCCTAGGCAGCGCTACCGGTAGGTACGAATTTATCAGTTCGAATTTTGATTGAGAGTGGGATTAGGCCTAGGCCTAGCCTAGGGCTTAACATGGGATACTGTTTGGGGTTGGGAATAGACTCAGGCTGCTTTAGGCCTAATTAGGTAAAAATAGTCAAATCGAGACAATTGCACAGCCAACATAGGCTAGGCCTATTAAGCAAATATTTTACCAATCTACAATAGGCCTAGTCTATTCGCTGTAAGTAGGCAAGAAATCATGACCTAGGCTATAACCTCTGTAACTAAAACACAACTAGGCCTAGAGTGATCAAGCTAATATGTCTACCATTTGGGAAGAGTCAGTCAAGGAATAGCCTAGATGTGGAAATTTGCAGCCAATTTGCTCTAGCCCTATTTGAGATACAGAGGTCAGAGGTCATTGTTGAGGCCCCCCCCTCATGACATATTGTTATCATCTTATATATTGCCAGCAGGGGGCAAATAACCGAAAAAAAATCGCCGTCAAAATAGACGCGAACTTAACCACGGCGATCGACACATGTAAACATGGCGGTGGCGGGGGAGGTGTCGGACGTTTGCAATAAAGTTCCTGTCTATGTTGAATGCCATTGGATATAATAATATGTTGAGGGGGGCTTTGCCCCCCCTTCCCCCCCCCCCCCATGACATATTTTTACCATCATATATATTGCCAGCAGGGGGCAAATAACCAAAAAAATTGCCGTCAAAATAGACACCTTTATGAATAGGTTACCCTTTAGGCTAGGCCTATCGGCAAGAGTTGCGTTGTATAGGCTATCCTAGTGTTTACTAATTTATAGGCTACCCCTTTGAAAGGACATTAGCCGGGTAGGATGTAGTTACCGGGTGTATCGCCAGCCTTGTTTACACTACGCATACGCGTAGTGGTGTCGGACGCTTGCCATCCTTTTCCTGTCTATTTAGACTGCCTTTGGATACAATAATATGTTGAGGTTGGGCTTTGCCCCCCTTCACCCCCCCCCCCCATGACATATTGTCATCATAATATATATTTCCAGCAGGGGGCAAATAACCAAAATAAATCTCCGTCAAAATAGACGCGAACTTAACAACGGCGATCGACAAATGTAAACATGACGGAGGCGGCGGACGTCTGCAATCATGTTCCCATCTATTTTGAATGCCAATGGATACAATAATATGTTGAGGGTACGTGGCTTTGCCACCCCCCATGTCATGTCATCATCATATTGCCAGCAGGGGGCAAAATAGACAAATACACCAAAAATCGGGGTGTGGGGGCGGCAGCCCCCACCCATAATAGCCTACTATGATAGGTTAGGTTAGGCTAGGCTAATGTCCTTTAAAAGGGGTATAGGCCTAGTAAACACTAGGATAGCCTATACCCGGTCAAAGGTAAGTCCTGCTGTAGTCTCCTTGAATGCTACCTTAAATTGTAATATTAGACTAGGCCTAGCCTATAGATAAAATAGCTTAGCCTACTCATTTATGTTAGCCTATAATATAGGCCTAGCCGGGCAGAATGTAGAGAATGTAATGTTTACACTACGCAGAGCGGCGACGAAAGCTTGCCATCATGTTCCCGTCCATTTTGAATGCCGTTGGATACAATAATATGTTGAGGGGGCAAACACCCCTATGACATATTGTCATCATCATATAATTTGCCAGCAGGGGGCAAATAGGCCTAACCAAACTGCGGCGATCGACCATGTAAACATGACGGCGGCGGCGGCGGTGGACACTTGCGATCATGTTCCCGTCTATTTTGACTGCCATTGGATACAATAATATGTTGAGGGAAGGGCTTTGCGGCAATTTTTTTGGTTGTTTGCCCCCTACTGGCAATATATGCGATGATAACATGTCATGGGGGGGTGAGGGGGGGCTTTCAACATATTATTGTATCGAATGGCATTCAAAATAGACGGGAACATTATCCCAAGCGTCCAACGCCGACACCGCCGCGGCTGCTGAAGAACAAGGAAATTAGCAATAGGTTTCATTGTGAACTAGAGGAAATTAATAGAAATAAGGAAGCTAGGCCTAGCGATGTAAATAGTCAATGGAATTTCCTTAATAATGACAATTATATGTACTGTATAGGTATAAAGTAAAAACAATATATTTTACATAATTTATTGCATATCTTACATATTTAAACAAATATATATTAAAAATAGTTTAACCACACCACTGAGTTCCCCCAAAATACTCTAATAGGCCTGGCCTGAAGAATTAGATCAAGATGGACAACCAACCAACACATGATAGGTAGGGAAGGGCAGGTTAACAACGGCGATCGACAAATGTAAACATGACGACCGTACACTCGGAAACTACATCAATCCCCATTAGCCTAACCTAACAACCTTACCTAACCTATCCTAGTATTATGGGTGGAGGCTGCCGCCCCCTAGACCCAGTACGTTGGATACAAAACTAACCCTCACGTAACACCTAGTATATGTCCCTAGTACCCAGTACGTGGGATACCAAGCTAACCCTCACGTAACACCTAGTATATGTCCCTAGTACCTAGTATTTGGGATACAATACTAACCCTTACATAACACCTAGTATATGTCCCTAGTATCCAGTACGTGGGGTACAAAACTAACCTTCACCTAGCATATGTCCCTCACTCAGTACACCTTTCACCCTCACTACCGTTCGTGAATCTTCATACATCTTCATTATCACACGCACCAGCCACTCCTCTACGCCAAATTTTCTCCTAGCCTACTGCACAACTTCTTACTTTCAGTAGAGACGTGATTTTCCGGGCCCGTCGCAAGACCACCGTCTCAACCGAGCCGTCGCAAGATCATCGCAGGACAGGAAAAACAACACAGGCTTGCTCCAAGCCAGCGCACATCTTACAAATATATAGGCTAGGCTATACAACTTCCATTTCATCGGAATAACATTCACCGCCAATTTAATTATCATAAGGATTATATAAATGCAATTCTGATATGAAAAAACAATCGGTAAATAGCATAGCGAAGGCCTAGTCAAAGCTGGGGTTTGTTGTTGTTTCGTGGACAAAATTTAACCAAGCGTACTGTCCCACATTAATTTATTATCAACAATTGGATATACGTTACTGTGGGCTCTTATTACTCTACTTCCTAATAATAGGCAAGTAAATTATAACATAATGTTGGGATAAACAAATATACCGAAATAAATTAGAATGGAGAAACAGTAAGTTGAGTGAGATGTTTCAGCTTGCCGTCAACCCAGCTCCGGAGCTCTCTTGCCATCGCAAGAAAATATTGGTGTCTCGCTTGCTAAATGTGGTCTTGCGACGGGACCAGAAAAACAGTTTTTCGGGTAGATCTTGCGATGGTGGTCTTGAGACGGGACCGAAAAAACACCTCTTAGATATCTTTCCTGCAGCTGCCTGACTATGAAGTTATCATACCTTCAAAGACTCTCTCACACTCACAGACCTTCATGACTTGGCCAAGCATTTTCAGGCCTCTTATAGCAGTTGCAAGGGGAGCCTAACTCTGAAATCACTAGATAGTGCCTCCAGAACCATAAAAAAGAGGAGAGGGCTTAATTATCACACTTCCCTGTTGGACTCCGACGCGAACTGAAAACTCATCACTCAGTACCCTCACGTAACACCTAGTATATGTCCCTAGTACCCAGTACATGGGATATAAAGCTAACCCTTACCAAATATCTAGTACCGTACTGTATATGTCCCTCACTCAGCTGTACACCTTTCACCCTCACTACCGTTCGTGAGTCCTCGTACATCTTCATTATCACATGCACCAGCCACTCCTCAACGCCAAGTTTTCTCCTAGCCTACTGCACAACTTCTCTGGCCACCTTATCAAAGGCCTTCTCCCGGTCTGCAAACACAACATCAGATCCCTATCTTTTAAGTACATACAGTACATACAGTATCTTTCCCTTATCATACCTTCTAAGACTCTCTCACAGACCTTCATGACTTAGTCAAGCATTTTCAGAACCCTTATAGCAGTTCCCAGGGGAGCCCAACTCTGAAATCACCAGATAGTGCCTCCAGAACCATAAACAAAAAAGAGGAAAGGGCTTCATTAACACAAAGCCCTGGTGGACTCCGACGCGAACTGAAAACTCATCACTCAGTACCGGTACATCTTTCACCCTCACTGCCGTTTGTGAGTCCTCATACATCTTCATTATCACACAAATACCTTCATAACTTGGATTGTGCCGTGTCCTAGCATGAAACCAAACTGCATATCGTCAATATCATACCTTCAAAGACTTTCTCACAGACCTTCATGACTTGATCAAGTATTTTCAGGCCCCTATAATTTTCCCTATCCAATGAGTCCCCTTTGCTCGTATACAGTATATAATGTACTTTTGTGCCATTCATCAGAGATTACTTCCTCTCTGATGATGAAGTTAATTAGCTCATTGAACACACCTACTCCTTTCTCACCTGAGGCCTTAATCATCTCAGCTAGAATGCCAGAGCATCCTGCAGCTTTTCTGTCCTTCATTAAGTTATTGCACTGCTTACAAAAGCTGGCACAATCACAGGGAGGGGGGAGTATTGGCTTTTCGTTGCTAAGCTTCTCTATTCCATTCAAATTCCATGTTGAATAATCTTTCGTAGTGTACGGTATTTTCCAAGAATCTATAATTTCTTTGTCAGCGGAAACAATTGTTCAAGTATATATTTTCCCTGTGAAACCAATTTAACTTCATAATGACAATTATATATATAAAGAAAAAACAATATATTTTACATAATTTATTGCATATCTTACATATTTAACGCCTTAAGAGCGGGTGGGTCGGTAACTTCTACCCGCCAAGCAGGTGGTTTTACCCTAAATGGGGTTGTTTCCGTGCTCTTTTTCATGCATAAACAAGACCCAGAGCGTAATACAAGTATCTATCCCTGAAAGGGCGTAAACAGAGCTTTCGAATGACACCCGAACCATCCTTCTACGACCACTGGTTCTCTTGCAACGATCGTGCAACACGAGTGCAAAAACCCTAAAATAAGGTAATTTCCTTACATAATTCCCTGTGTAGCGAGTGAGAGAGGGTGGAGGAGGGTGTAATAAATTTCAGTCGACCCACGGCGGTGGTGGCGAGCGGTCAGGAAGCAATCTCTGCTCCTAGCACCGCTCAGCTCTCTCTCAGAGCACATTACGTGCTCAAAATTGCACTCGACATATGTCGAGCGCCGATGGTTAAGGGTTAAAATAATATTTATTAAAATAGTTTAACCAGACCACTGAGTTTCCCAAAAGAACTCTTATAGGGCTGGCCTGAAGGATTAGATCAAGATGGACAACCAATCAAGATATGATAGGTAGGGACGGGCAAGAGGTGAACAAATCTAGGAAGGTGAAGATACGCAGACATTTCTCACCATTTCACCAATTCAGCCGTACCAGAGTTCCTCTTATAGGGTAGGGCCGAAGGGTGAGTCAAGAACTGCTACACTGCAGCACCAATTAAGAAGTGATCAAGGGCGAAGAATGAGAAATCAGGTCTTAGGAAGAAATAAATCACACAGAGATACATACATAATACACCACTGAGGGGAATCGAGTCAGCTTGACCGCACCAGCGACCATAGACACAAATAAAGTCAGGAGCCAATAAACTAGCCAGGCCAGGGTGGCATATGATATAGGCCGTCCGGAAGACAACCGAATTAGACAGAATAAGAATAGAAGGGGAAAAACATACAAAAAGGGGCATTCAAATTTCAATGGTAATTCACTATGATAACTGTAATATGTGGGAATAACTTTCACCTTCATATTTCCTCATCTCTTAGCATAAACATGATCAATTAGGGTGCCATTTTCAGTTGTTGGTTGTGTTACATGTTGAGAGTATCCACGCTTTTCCATTAAATTTGCAATAGAAGAGTTAGTTTGGATGTGTTCACAATGCAACTAATTGAGTACCGGTATTTGTCTAGTTCATTTAGCAAATTACTTAAATTTACTCTAAAATAATTAAGTCCATATGAAATAGGTCTATATATAGGGACAGGTTTGTCCTATAGAAAAGTATAGCCAACACTGTTCTCTACTCACTAAAAGCTGAACCAGAGGAAGGTATTACCCGTGTTTGCATACCTTCCCTCAATTTCAGTCAGGCTATATTTGGATGATAATTTGAACTCAATTTGACCTATCTCAGAATAGTAGTATGGGAATTTCATTGTTTTCCTTATTGTGAAGGCAATCATTATTCTATAAAGACACTTACCCTAATAATACATGTACCAGGTTGTTCTCTATATTTTAAGATTATACTCTTTATGTAAAAGGCTTGCATGGCTGCATGATAAATGTTTTTCTTTGATTCACTCTTCTTGACTTTTTCTATATTGCAGGCCATGCTCTTGTTCCTCCTAATTTCTTTTCTATTATTTCCACTCCTCAAGTGAGGTACTGTAGAGGTGATTCTCTTGGTCCCATCTGTAGAGGTATTGTAAATGGTGGCCAGACACACCCGTGGCAGTCTTTCACACCCAACCCCTCTTGTCCTATCTAATTTTATGTTGAACTCTATTGTTCTTGATCCCACTATAGGTAGCCTATTCCACACATCTACAACTCTGTTACTAAACGAATAGAGGCAGATCCCTTACACACCCAGTTTCTCTCTGTTGCTCGTTTGCTTGCACATCGGTACAAATGAAGCAGATCCCTTACACATGCAACTAAGATGAACATGGGAATCTGCAGACAAGTGGCCCACAAAATGCAGATCCCTTTCACATCCAACCCATTTTGTCCATATGTCTATCTGATTTTATCTTGAAATTCTTTATTGTTCTTGATCCCACTATAGCACTAGGTAGCCTATTTCACATATCTACGACTCTGTTACGAGAGAGGCAGATCTATCCCTTACACAGCCAATCTCTCTCTCTCTCTCTTATTTGCACACTGGTACAAATGAGGCAGATCCCTTACACATGCTACCAAGATGAAAATGGGACTCTGCAGAGAGCCGATTGGCCCACACACGGCAGATCCCTTTCACACCCAACCCATCTCGTCCTATCAAATTGTATGTTGAAGCTCTATTGTTATTGATCCCACTATAGCACTTGGTAGCCTATTCCACATACTTTCTTACAGTTTCTTACAGTAGATCCTCTGGAAAAAGGCAAACTAGGCCTGTGTATCCAGCTCAGTACCAGTACTTGCACTGCTGCGGTCGTTCACGGTGTTGGCGGCGGCGGTAGCAGACGCAACATTTTTACTATTCTGTATTTTTGTTTTATAATCAAACTTCAAATCTTGTCTTCCCCATGCTTTATCAAGATTACTTTCAAACTCCCTTATTGATTCGGAATCGACTACATACTGGGGCAGTGAGTTCCACTCATTTACCACTCTTATCACAAAATGAGTTCTTTGCCTTCTCAAGCCTATTTCTTTCTTTGTAAATTTTCTTAGAGTGTCCTCTCGTTCTTGTTCCCTCCCGCATCAAGAAGATACCTTCACACACATCCTCATCGTACTTTCCTGACACTATCTTAAAAGTCTCTATCATATCCCCTCTCTTTCTCCTATATGCCAGTGTCGGAAGCCCCAGTGTCCTCAACCTCTGCTCATAGCCCGCGTTCTTCAACGTTGGTACCAGCTTGGTAGCTCTCCTCTGCACTTTCTCCACTGCTTCTATATCCTTTACCATATATGGAGCCCACACCTGGTTCGCATGTTCCAGGTGTGGCCTAACCAGCGCTGTATAGAGATTCCTGAAGATTTCTTCGTCAAGTGACACAAATGTCCTCCTTATCAGCCCTACAATTCTATTGGCTTTGTTTATCTTTTCCGCTAAATGTTCTGAGAAATTTAACTTATTGTCTATCACTACTCCTATATCCTTTTCTGCATTCACTTCCTCCATCGCTTCATACATACTCTATCCTACCTTGTCTATCTTGCTTGTCCCAATCCGCATGTACTTGCATTTTTTTTTGGATGAAAAGGCATTAACCAATGCTCAGACCATCCCTTCATGCCTTCCACATCTCCTTGAAGCAAACCCACATCTTCCTTACTCCTCACTCTTCTATACAGCTTAGTGTCATCCGCATACAGGTATACCTCACTTCCATTAGTTATAACTTCAGGTAAGTCGTTGATAAATATAACGAACAGCAGTGGTCCCAACACAGATCCCTGAGGTACCCCACTTGTAATTTCCCTCCACCCCGAGCCTATTCCATTCACCAGTACCCTCTGTCTCCGATCTTTCAGGAAGGCTTCTATCCATTTCACACATTTCTCCCCTATATTATAGCTTCTAACTTTCTCTATTAACCTTTTATGTGGGACCTTATCGAAGGCCTTCATAAAATCGCAATATACCACGTCTATTACATGACCATCTTCTAGAATTTGCATCCAATCATCTACCACCTTAATTAGCTGTAGTACCGTCGACCTCCCCGGCAAGAATCCGAACTGTCTCCCACTGAAAAGTTGGTTTGACTTCATATGCCCCATTATTCCTTCTCTAATTACCGTTTCCATTAGTTTACACACAACACTTGTCAAACTGACTGGTCTATAATTCCCTGGGTCATTTCTCTTTCCCTTCTTAAATATAGCTGTTATGTTCGCCTCTCTCCAGTCCAACGGGATTTGTCCTGTATTAAACAATACCTCAAATAACATTTTCAATGGCTCTACTAACATCTCACCTCCTTCCTTTATGATTCTTGGGTGTATCCCATCCGGTCCCGGTGACTTACTTCTGTTCATTTTTTCTATAGCCCTTCTTATTCTAGCATGGGAAAACTCTATTAGTTTTAGTGCCGGTGCCATACAGTATCTATAACTCTTTTTACCAAGCGAATAGAGGCAGATCCTTTACACAGCCAATCTCTTTCTCTCTCGTTCTTGTTTGTTTTGCACACCGGTACAAATGAGGCAGATCCCTCACACATGCAACCAAGATGAAAAGGGGAGTCTGCAGAGAGCCAAGTTGCCCACATAAGGCAGATCCCTTTCACACCCAACCCATCTCATAAACGTTACCTGTTATTTACACTACTTACTATACACCCATGTTATTATATACTTGCAACCAAAACACAATTGTAAGAAATAGGAACATAGGAAAATGGGAGTCTGTAGAGAGCCAATTGGCCCACACAAGACAGATCCTTTTCACACCCAAACCATCTCATAACAACTCTCTCTCATTTATCTCTGCCTTCCTTACATTTATGACATCCTAGTCTCTCTCTCTCTCTCTCTCACAAATGAGAACATAAGAAAACCGGAGTCTGCAGAGAGCCGATTGGCCCACACATGTCAGATCCCTTTCACACCCAACCCATCCCGCGCTCTCTTTCTCTCTCTCTCATATTTATTGCTATCTTCCTTACGTTTATGACATCCTATTCTCTCTTGCCATACTCTCTCACCCTCACAAATGAGAACATAAACAAAATAAGAAAACGGGAGTCTGCAGAGAGCCGATTGACCTACACATGGCAGATCCCTTTCACACCCAACCCTTCTCGTTCTATCTAATTTCAAGTTGAAGCTCTATTGTTCTTGATCCCATTATAGCACTCGGTAGCCTATTCCACATATCTACAACTCTGTTACTAAACGAATAGAGGCAATTATACAGGCAATCTCTCCCTCTCTCGTTCTTATTTGTTTGCACAATCTGTTCCTTTTGTAGTTTCTCCATGCCCGATAAGTTAAATGATCTTTTGATATCTGTGACACAACTTTTGTATCCAACACAATACCCTGCTTGCAAAACCCCTCGAACCCCGGACAACGTTGCTTGCAACTTTAATTATTATTATTATTATTATTATTATTATTATTATTATTATTATTATTATTAATATGATTTTTTTATTATTTGTATTATTATTATTATAATTATTATTGACGTAGTTATTATAGCATCATGATTATTATTATTATTATTATTATTATTATTATTATTATTATTATTAGTATATATTATTGTTATTCAAATTATTATTATCATCATCATTATCATTATGAATGTTCTCCATTTAGCTTTAGGATTTTGTTCTTTTCCTGCTAGAGTATGCGGTATTTCCAGACACTCAGTATTCCTTGTTTACACTCATTTGCTCTCTCTCTCTCTCTCTCTCTCTCTCTCTCTCTCTCTCTCTCTCTCCCCTTAAACCCGGTAATCCCTTAAGTTCTTCATCTCTTTCACCCTTCTCTGTGTTTCTCCTGCTCCCTTTAACTGACACACTTTATTATCTCTCTCTCTCTCTCTCTCTCTCTCTCTCTCTCTCTCTCTCTCTCTCTCTCTCTACGCGCGGGGAAATGCCTGCAAAACATTGGTAAATCATTCAACTCTAACGAATCCAAGAATTTCTTCTTCAATCGAGTCGTCAACTTGTGGAATGGGCTTCCCCGAGATGTCAAAGATTGCAACACCGTTAATTCCTTCAAAGTTCGCCTAGACAAGTACCTTGCCCTGAACCCAAGGTTGAGTGCGTTTGTAATTGAATTAATATTTTCTTTAGTTGTGTTCGTTCAATAACCTAATAGATCTTAATATAATTTCCCCTGCCATGGACTAAGCCTCAGGGCAGCTCTTCCTTCTCACATCTTTCCCACATTCTCTCCGAAATACTGTTGGAACAGCAGTGTTTTGGAGGGCAAGTAACCTCGAGGGGTCGCATGACCTGTTGTTGCATGTTTTCCTGTGTACTCCTCTCTCTCTCTCTCTCTCTACATGAAATTAACACTGTTTTCATTTGAAGAGAGCAGAAAAATAGGTGAAGCTATGCATAACATTTCCTTTCCATTTCTAGCAAATTTTATAAAATCCTTCAGACGATTTCCAAGCCCTGCAAAGGGTATTCACTTCTAACTGTTTTCATGTACGGCAAAATGCCGGAGGGAGCGGAGGGTGGGAAGAGAGCCTTTACCTTTGCTATCATTTCTACCACTTTATCTTACTCTTACGCTTACTATCTCTACTAGGATTAAGTCCTGGCTATCTAGCATTAATCGTATTACCTGTGTAGCCAGTGCATCAATGTAAAGCTATGTAAATCTACTGCCCCGTTTAACTGACTCACTTTATACTCTCGCCTCTACAGTATATACTCTCTCTCTCTCTCTCTGTCTCTCTCTCTCTCTCTCTCTCTCTCTCACCGTTTATATATCCTGTAATCCCTTAAGTTCCTCAACTATTTTGCCCGTTTTTCCTTCACCCGTTTTTTGTTTCCTTATTTAACTCTTTCCTCACATTCACTTGATCTTAGACTATACTTTTATTTTTCTCTCTCTCTCTCTCTCTCTCTCTCTCTCTCTCTCTCTCTCTCTCTCTCTCTCTCAGTATTAACCGAAGAAGACAGAAATATGCTGCAATTTGATTTGAATAAAATAGTTGAGTGATCAGAAAAATGGCGGATGCCATTTAATGTTGACAAATGCTAGGTCTAACAAATAGGTAACAAAAAGCAATATGGATATAAGCTGAAAGGCCAGCCAATCACAACAAGTGCATTAATTAAAAACCTGGGTTCTAATATCTGAAAACTTAAAACGTCAGCTCAATGTGCAGCAGCTGCGAGCAAGGCCATTAATAAACTCGAGTCAATAGAGTAGAGCGACAAAGTTGATACTGTCGTATCACGAAAGATGAAAAAAATTAAAAAAAAATTCACTTAAGAAAAAAAGGAATTGCGAGGTTAACTAATCGAGTGTTTCAAGATATTAAAGGGCTTTACAAAAATTGATGTAGATTCACTGTTCAAATTTAATTTTAGTTCATCAACTCAGGAAAATGGAATGCAGTTTTGGAGGGCGAGCCTTGGTCGGCAACCCATCTTGAGGAGACAACCTTATACAAATCCTGGTGGATGGGGCTCGTCAGCTATGGTCAGAAATCTGTCTAGGAAAGTAAACCTGATACAAATCGGTACTGCTTATCTAAGTGTAAGGCAGGTTAATGGATGGACTAGCCGAACACCACTGTAGAAAAATAGTGCTAACAAGATACATAGAGGGCCTCAGAGTCGGACGGATCCTAAATTGAGTGGTCAATCCTGTAAGTCCTTCAGTAAACTTGTTCGGGTTGTCCCTCTTACAGGGAATAGGTCCGCTTGTGGGCCTTCTGTGTATGGCCACCCTCATTAAGGGGAGTAAGGCATCCGGCAATAGATAGATAGAGGGCGAATCTTGATGTCACAAAACACTTCTTCACCTACAGTGTGGTCAATGAGTGGAACAAACTGCCAGAGAAACAATGTACAATATAATACAATTGACACATGCTAAAAGAGTATTGACATCCATTTCGAGGAGGTTAGAGTAATATAGGTAAAAAAAAATAAAAAAATTAAGCATCAGTAGTTTTCAATATTTCTCAACTTCTGCTATACTAAGAACTTCCTAGTTGATTTTTTTTCATTCTGTATGGGGGCTTTGTTTTCCCAACTAAATTAAATTCGGACCCAAGGTCGGAGGGAGTGATGGGTGGATGAGAGCATTCTGTTTTGCTATCCTTGCCTTCCACTTTGTAGCAAATTCTATGTTAGCATAAAGTCCGGACTGCCAAATAGGGACACCAAGGTGTTTGCAGTCTGTGTATCTATGTAACTCTATGTAACTCTCCCCGGACACAAAGTTTACCCCCAACAGAGCCTAGCCCCTTCACCCAAGTTTACTACCTCCCCACCCCCAACCCCTTTACAACTATCCGGAATTGACCTCCCTCTCTCCACCCCCCTCTTCCTTTTCTTTTCTAAACTTCCACTTCCTCCCCCTCCCTATTTTTCCTCTTTAGTATGTATGTAAGTGTGTGTGTGTGTGTACGTGTGTGTTTGTGTGTCTGCTTTGTTCTTTGCCCATATCCCTCAACTTCTCCACTCACTCTCACTCACTTACTCTCACTCTCACTCTCTCTCTTTCTCTCTCACACTTTACCCATTATGTTAAGTGTTTTTGTTGCTCTGTCTTTGCCTAATTGTTTCTACCTGCTTGCCTGCCTGCTTACCTTATTGTCTGTCCGTCTGGCTGCCTCTCTCACAAACATCAGTAAACATAATGACCCTTAGACGAACCAGTAAAGCTGGTATCACACGAGCACTTTTTTCCTCAACATTTCTCCTTAACACATGGTCTGGCAGCTTATGAGATCAACATTTATAATATTTGTGTCACCCAAATGTATCTATCATTAGTTTAGTTTCCGATACCGGTGTAAAATATTCCAGAAATGTTGCCAGAAAATGTTGATCATCGAATGTTGACTACAACAGCTCTCGTGTGATACTGGCTTAAGGTGTGTCTGATTCGATCAATTACTGTCTATCACTTTCCAATGCAAATATTTTCCTATCTGTCTGTTTATCATACGTGGCAACGACATCGATGTTAGTCTGGCGAGTGTATTTGTCATGTTGGCATGTAAACTTGATTAGTAATCCTAAAAATAACGCATTAACAAAACTGGACACGGATTTATCTGAGACATAATTAATGGAATTATAATTGGACAAGTGCAAGGTAACTTAAATTGACCAAATATATCTCAAATATATATATTTGAACAAGACCTCACGGGCTTCACCGTGTTGGGCGGTGGAATGTACAGGCTCTCAGCCTATGCCCGAGAGGGAGTAGTTGGAATATAGAAAAAAAAAAAAAAAAAAAAAAAAAAAAAAAAATCAATGTATTCATTATTGGGAAAACAACTATAGAGAAGTGACTGATTTAGAAGAGGATTTGGGTGTTTTGATTATCAGAGACTTAAAGATTGTCTAGTAATGTATTGAAGTAATCAATAAGCCCAGAAAATAATGGACTGTGCGAAGACAGTTTAAATACAGATAAATACAACCTCTTCTGGATCACTTTGTATAATTCCACTCTAAATCGTCCTGGGAAAACATAATACGATTGGAAAGAGTCAGACTATGAGTGAAAAGTATATATTATCAATTGGAAGACTAATATAAGGCATGAGAACTTTTTATTGTTAGAAACGCGTGAACTACAAAGACATTAACGGTTATAAATACCGGTACCATATATGTTTGTAAGTGAGAAGTATTATAAGCCTGATTATGAATAAAACATGCAACCATGACTAAAAAAATGACTGAAAAAGCCTAGCACGAGCATTATGTGGAAGTGCTCACATAAGACCTAACCTGACTGGGATCAACTTTCTAACACTATTTGGTCAAACTTCTTAAAATCTCCGAAGTAATGAATTGCAACAGGGAAGGGCCATAAAGACCTGTGTCGCACTAGAATCAGAATCAGGGGTTCCCAAAGTGGTCGATATCGACCATCCAAGGGGTCCATGAATCGCCAGGGGTCGAAAGGGGGTCGATAAATGGCTAGGGGGTCTATGAATGACTAGGTGAGGAACGTTTCAGAAGATGTAGACCAATCTCTATGTGAAAAGCTAAAAAGGTGTAAGAATGAATGCTCTGTTCTATTTGGCAGACCTATATTCAAAGTTTAATGAGGTACAGACACGTCTGCAGGGTAAAAATGCTACCATTATTCAGACCAGGACAATTCTACTGGGCTTCCAAGGCAAACTAGGCTTGTTTAAAGCGTCAATGGCACATAGAGATTTTCAGTACTTTTTCGAACTTACAACAGTTGGAGGAAAGTGAAAGCATTTAAGATGGTGTAATCAAAACATACATAGCACACCTGGACAAATTGATTGAACACTTTAAAGTGAGCTTTGAAGACCTGGAGAAAATGCAAGTGCCTGAATGGATTCTTACACCATTTGACTTGGAAATACAAAATGCAGACATTGACTCTACTACTGTACTACTAATATTATGGTACTACTATAATTCCACATATTTATTTTATCACATTATGAATGTAATAAGTTTCTTTTTTCATAATATATTATATTATTCTTATTTTTAAATGTTTGCGGGTCGATAAATAATTTGAAACTTCATTAAGGGGTCAATGAGCTGAAGAGTTTGGGAATCCCCCACACTAGATAGAGTTAAACAGTAGTAACATTATTAGTTCTTCATTATGGTAGTTCAAGAAAATAGTTGTTGTTGTTGTTGTTGTTGTTCCCCAAGCTGCCTGGCCGAACAGCCCCAAGGCCCCGAGCAAGGCCAAGGCCATAACCGAGCATCCCCACAGAACCCTCCCTGCCGCCCGGGAAACCAAAGCCCCACCCAGGGCCCTGTCCCCTCAGCAATTATGAAGAGAAAGTTGAGGGGCAATGGAAAAATGTGACGCTTTGGCTTCCAATTTTGGTAGATTGGGAGGTCAATCCACAGAAGAGACGCCGTCACTTGAGATCTAGAAAATATATAAGTAAAAGAAAATATTAGATGGGATTATTTACACATGAAATATTTTGTTCAACTCGAGTACCTCCTAAAATTATTCCGTAAGGGATTTTGTATACTAACTATTCCTTGTAACTAGCTCCAGCTCTCTCTCTCTCCCTCGATGTTTATGCACCTATCTCTCTGTAATTCAAGTAAGCAATCAATTATTCCATCTTTCTCATAACAACCTTCTACCTCTTAAGCTCGGTTCACACATACAGGAATTAAAGTCCCGTCCGTCCCCGACCCCTTAATTCGCCGTGCCTAGGTGGCGTCCTTTTTGTGCAGCATAAAATGGTCCGTGGGTCGGGGCAACTGCTAGAAAACGTGTTATGCAGGGGGCACCCACAGGACACACACGGACACACACAGGAGCAGTCGTCGTCTAGACACAGCCTGGTGGCGTCTAGACGACGACTGCTTCCGTGTGAATTCCGTGGGTGTCCCGCCAAAAAAACTTTGGAACGGCCCTAGTGGCCATCGTGGCCACATGGGGCCTCCAGATTGATGCCGTCCTGCCTATTTTCTTGGTCGGGGACGGACGTGACGTTAATTCGTGCATGTGTGAACCGAGCTTTAGTTTCCGCCTCCTCAATTGCTCTCTCTCTCTCTCAATTTGTATCAACCTATCTCTGTAATTCAATTAATCAATAAATTATTCCATCTTTCTCATAACAACCTTCCTAGCTTCCACCTTCTCAATTGTTCTCTCTCTCTCTCTCTCTCTCTCTCTCTCTCTCTCTCTCTCTCTCTCTCTCTCTCTCTCTCCCTCAATTGTTAATAACCTATCTCTGTAATTCAATTAATCAATAAATTATTCCATCTTTCTCATAACAAACTTCAACCTTCCTAGCTTCCACCTCTTCAACTACTCTCTCTCTCTCTCTCTCTCTGGCCTACACAACGCACCCGGTAGTTGATTTGGCATGGAAGAATAGGCAAGGATGACCTTCATTTGCTTCCTGTTTCTTCCTTCCTTCCTTCCTTCCCTCCTTCATTCCTCGTTTTTCCATTCGTTCCTTCCATCCTTCCTTACTCCTTTATTTTTCGCTTTCTCCCTTCCTTCTTCCCTCTCCGCTCTTCCTGCCTTCCTTTCATTTGCTTCTTGTTTCTTTCTTCTTTGACTTATTCCTTCCCCCCTTTAGTCCTTTCTTCTTTGTTTGTTCCTTCTTTCCTGTTTCTTCCTTGCTTGCTTCCTTCCCTATTTCCTTCTTATTTGTTTCCTATACTATACAGTAAATTCCTATCTTCCTGTCTTCCCAACTCACCTTATTCCTTCATCTTCCCTGCTTCCTTCACCCGTTGGTCCTTCCTTGATTCTTTCCCTCATTACTTTCGTCATCTGTTCGTTCCTTCCTTCCGCCTTTCCATCTTTCCTTTCTCGTTTTGTCCATACTTCTTCCCTTCGTCTCATCCTCGTTTCCTTTACTATTTATCGTTACTTTCCTTCCTTCCTTCATTCGCTTCCTGTTTATTCCTTCCTTCTTTCCTATCTTGCTTCCATTCCTCCTTTCTTTCTTCCTCTCTTCTTCGTCTCCTTTACTACTTATTGCCAGTTTCTTCCTTGCTCCCTTTCGTCTCTTTCCTCCTTTACTTCCTTCTCTCCTGTGTTCTTCCTTCCTTCCTTGTTTCTTTCCTTCGTACTTGTTTTCCTGCCTTACTTCCTCTCTACTTTTATACGCTTCCTCATTCTTCCTTCCTTCTTTGCTTTCTTTAGTAATATTTCATTCCTTCACACCTTCATTCCTTTCTTCTATACCTCCTTTACTACTGTACTAATGTTGACCTTTCTTTCTTCCAGTTTTTCCTTGCAACCTTCCATCCTTGTTTCCTCCTTTATTTTATTTGTTCATGCTTTTCCTTTCTTATATGTTTTCTCCCATAATTCCTTCCATTCTTCCTATCTTTATTCACTTCCTGTTTCTTCCTTCCTGCCATATTACATTTAGTAAATA
The DNA here is from genome assembly GCA_032716605.1 of Paralithodes platypus. Taxonomy (NCBI): domain Eukaryota; kingdom Metazoa; phylum Arthropoda; class Malacostraca; order Decapoda; family Lithodidae; genus Paralithodes; species Paralithodes platypus. Next base: position 27,425,701 of record CM064483.1, on the reverse strand, counting down.
TTTGTAATTCCTTTCCTACTTCATTCCTCTCTTTTTGGTTTCCTTCGCTTCTCTACCTCCTTCCTTTATTCCTCACATCATTCTTTCTCTACTTCATTTCGTGGTTTTTAAAATTAATCATCTTTCCTTCGTCTTTCCCTTTCTTCTACTTGATGAATTGTCTTCAGTTCTTATAATGTCCTGCTTTCTTTACTCCTTTCTCTCCTTCCTTCCTTATTAGTTTATTGTCCACGTTCTTCGTTGTGCTTCTCATCCCATATATATTTACATCCTTCCTTCCTACTTACATTCATATTTTCCTTTCTGCCTCCCTTCCACCTTTCTTTCTTTATGTATCTCTTTTGTTCTTCCTTCCTTCCTTCCTTCCTTCCTTCCTTCCTTCCTTCCTTCCTTCCTTCCTTCCTTCCTTCCTTCCTTACCTCCCCCCTCCTTCCTGCAGAGTGTTTCTCTTACTTCTCAAACTTACTGTATAGTGTTTACCTTCCCTCCATCCTCCGTCCCATCTTTCTATGTCCTTGAAATATCCCCATTATTCCACATCATGCACTTAACATTCGTCGACGCTTTTACAGTTAATTCTGGCTAACATTAGGCGATTTTACTCAGGTTAAAAAAAAACTCTAGGAGTGGAAGGGGTACACACTATCTCAAATAACAATTCTACCTCAACTAAATAAAATCGTCTACTAATAACCAAATACTCCTGTTACATTAGACTATTTGGAATTTTGTAATGGTTCATGCTACGGTTCTCAGTCATTAGTAGTGTGTGGTATCTAAGGTAGGTGTTGTAGGGATACACTTAGACTTAACAAATATATATTTTATTGGAGAGATTCTATATTTCTTCGCGTGGTACTAGGAGTCCCTCAGACGAGACCGGCTTTTTAAGACATCATGACCAGTCTCCTCTGAGGGAATCTAGCATAGGTACTAACACATAAATATATGGGTTCTCCTCAAATAAAACAGATATTAGTTGTGTTTAAGTATAACCCTACACCACCTACCATTGATATCATACACTACTAATGACTGAAAAAAAAAAAAAAAAAAATACAAAATTCCAGATATGTCTGAGTTGAGAAAGCCAATCTTAAGGCCACACCTTTGTTTTTAATTAAGCATGTCTCTCGCACCAAGACCTAGACCCAGACCAAGGGAAAGCACCCCATTTGACATACTTTCCTCACGAACTCCCTTTTTTGTCATAAATCCATTGTCTCATTCATACAAGACACACACTCTCTCTCTCTCTCGCTTCCGCTCCATATTCCCGTATTTTTCTCTCCTTCCCCTATTCCTCCTTTTATCGTCCCTTCTCCTGGTTCCTCATCATCTCATTATCTCCTCTTTACTGTCATCTCAATCATTGTCATCTTCCATATCTTATCTCATACATATTTTTCTTTCCCAGTACGAGTGTTAGCCAAATATATTCTCTTTATTCACGTTTCTTGATATATCTGTATACTGTATAATTATGTCCTTAATCATTTTGGTATTCTTTGTTTTTTCGTTATGTTTATTTATATTTTCCTTATTATTATTATATTCGATTATTTGTATTTATTTACCCTCCTTCCTTACATTATTGTTGACACCAGACTCTGATTCAGCTTATCGGATACAATTGCTCTTGTGAATCCAGAAAAAAAAATACTTGACTATTTTCAGCTCTATTATGACTATGTTGAATCACATAATATTTAATCTTGAATAGTATAATCACAACAAGAACGAATACTCCCCCCACAAACAAAAAAGAAAACTAAATATACAAATGAATATATTAATTAAAAAACCTACAACAATAATAATATATATATAAAACAGGAATGCATCACCCACTCCCCGCAAAACAGAGATTGATTTAAAAAAAAATATATAAATTCAATACATAACAAATATAATGTAATAATTTGAAATGATCTGATACATTTTAGCGACTACCAAACTTGGCTACACAATACGCTCGTGTGGCAGCTTCCTAATATCTCTGCCATCACCCCCGTACACCATGCTGCCCATGAGCCGCCCACAGACCTACTCAACTCAACCTATTCCTATTATCCCTTCCGGCTCGTACATTATTCACCTTTCCTAACTCTCTTTCTCTCTCTGCTTTGCTCCCTATTCTTCCACATTTTATTTCTGGTGTTGTTATCAATATTAGCCTTTAGTCTTGACCACCTCCCGGGACTCGTAAGGTTAGTGTTGTCAATGTACTATGCTATTTAAATCTATGTAAATCTCACTTCACACACACACACACGCGAGCTGGGGTCGTGTTTGCCTAGTGGTCTATTGTGCTGAGCGCTGCCTGCGAGGTCGAGGGTTTAAGTCTCCCAGAATCCTAAAGTGTTTTTGTTGGCTATCCCGATAGAGAGGATTGTAACTAGCAAAACTGCTCACCTATCAGCTCCTGTTGGACTGCAAGTACTTCTCACCAGTGCATCAACGTATGTACTATAGTGGGAACTCGGCACCTCACAACCATACGTGACCTCGTAGTTAAGACAGAGTAACCATTGGACTGTACCTAAGTAAAGGAAATCTAGATATTCAGCCTCACAGCTGCAAGTTAACAATAATCCGACAATTATTATATTATCATTATTATATTACACAAACACACTCACACACCCACCCACCCACACTCCAACCCAGTTTCCGCTTCAACAAAATATCTGTCTCTCTCTCTCTCTCTCTCTCTCTCTCTCTCTCTCTCGTTCAGGATCGGGTTTTCACTTTACCTCGTTATTCCATTAATATTTTCTCTTCCTTTCAATACCATCCCTTTTACTGTCTGTTCTCCTTTGTCCTGTTTCCTCCTCCTCCTCCTCCTTATCTTCTTCTTCTCCGCTTTTTCTTCTTCCTCTTTTCCTTCTCTGCTTCTTCTTCTTCCCAATTCTTCTCTTTTTATTTTACCTTATCTTCCTTTTCCTCTTCTCCCTTGTCTTTCCTTTTCCATCTCTTCCTGTTCTTCTCCTTCGTTCTTGTAGTCCTCCTATTCTTCTTCTCCTTTTTTATCCTCCTTCTCTTGCATAATCATTGGTAAATCTTACAACTTACATAAGACTAAGAATTTCTTCGTCAATCGAATTGGGAACATGTGGAATGGGTTTCATCGAGATCTTAAATACTGCAGCACCGTTGATTCCTTTAAACATCGCCTAGACAAACACCTTGCATGAAACCTGCGATCGACTGCATTTGCAAATTAATACTTTTTTTGTTTTTCTTTTTCCTCAGATACATCGAGGATCACTACATGTATAGATATATAAACAAGATGCTACTCATTTTTCCTCAGATACATGAAGGATCACTAAGTCTTATAGCTGTGGTATGTTATTAACCCAAATTATCCCATACGAACATAAACTAACCCTGCCAGCGATATTAGTCCTAGGGCAGTAATTCCATTTATTTTACAATTATTGTCCATACCCACTCTCTCACTCTCACTCTCTCTCTCTCTCTCTCTCCCTGACCGGCCTTTGATTTCTCATACACAAACAGGCGCGGCTGGATCAAACCGACTTTCCTCCTCTCTCTATCCTCCTCCTCTTCTTCTTCTCCTTGCTCCTCCTGTACTATTCCTCTTCCTCCTTTCTCTACCCCTCTCCCGTTGTTCTCCCTCCTTCTTCATCTTCTACTTCCTCCTGCTGTACTCTTCCTCTTGTTTGTTTTCCTCCTGTGCTACTGCCTCTCTCTATCCTCCTCCTTTCCCTCCTGCTCACTCTTATTATCCTCTTCTCTCTTCTCCTTCTCTTCCTCCACTTCGTTCTTTCTCTTCTTCCTTCTTCCCCTTAAGCTATCCTCCTCCTTCTTCTCCTCTCTTCTACCTCCTCTTCTTCTTCCTTCTTTCTTTCATTTTTTCTCTTCGTCTTCTTCTTCCTCTGCTTGTTCCTCTTCCTCATTATCACCCGTCTTCCTCTCTCTATTCTCATCTTCTTCCCCTTCTTCTTCGTTCTCCTCCTCCTCTACTCTTACTCCTCGTCGTATTATGTTAGCTTTTATTGTTCTTCCTCCTTCTCTTCTTCCTCTGGCTCTGTATACCTCCATCTTTCCTTCCTCTATTTGCTTTTTTTCCTTAGAGTTGTTCTTCTCATTCTTCTTCTTCTTCTTCAACTTCCTCCTGCCTTCCTTTTGCGGTTAGTGCTGTTGTTTTTCTTCCTCCTCTTGTTCTCCTTCTTTCTCTTTGGCCTTTTTCTCTTCCTATTACATTACTCCTCCTCTTGTTGTCGTTGATGTTGTTCTGCTTCCCCTTTCTGTTGCTCTGTATTTTCTTTCTCCTCTTCCTCTTTCACTTGTTCCTCCTTCTCTTTTCATTTATTTGCTTCCTCTTTCCTCCTGCGTGTTTGTTCTTGCTTTGTATCCTCCTTCTCCACATCCTCCTACTTTTCTTCCTTATTATCCTTCGTCTTCTTCTGTTTATCAACTTCTTCCTCTTTCTTTGCCACAATGTTTTCCATGTGGAGTGGTGGAGTGGTCATGCCACTGGAGTGGTAATCCAATGGTCCCGGGTTCGAATCCCGATATATCAATGGGAAGATATTATTGGGATGAAATTTGTCCCGTACCTACCTGTAATTTCAGTGTATTACCACAAAGCCCACCGAAACGCCAACATAATACCCTCTTTCTTCCCTGATTAAATAGCACTGTATGAATATTCCCATATTCAAAATAGGCTACAGGGGGGCAATGCCTAGTGAGCTCGTTGTTCAATTGGTGGCGTTCTGAGAGTGAGGGTCCGAGTCTAGGGGATGAGACAGTGAAGCGCATAAGGCGAAGCAGCTTCAGAGATGGGGCTGCTTCGAGCCGTGGGTGGGCAACCGGGCCCCATGCATATTGCGAAGGCAGGATGGCGAGTGCTGGTTGCAGTTCAAAGCGCTTCACATGACTCACTCCCTAGACTGGAACGAGACCTCTCGGGCTTCACCGTTGAATGTACAGGCTCTCAGCCTATGACCAAGAGGGAGTAGTTGGAATATAGCAAAATAAAAAATCCTCCTTCTTTTACTTCTCATTTTTGTTCTTCCTCTGTCATCTCCTCCCTCATTAGTTTATTTATCTTATTGTTTTCATTAACTTCTTCAATTATTCGCCTTTTCTTCCAATTTTCTTCTTCTTCTTCTTCTTCTTATTCTGTTTATCTTCTAATTCCTCCCTTCTTCACATTTCTTTCCAATAATCAACCCTGATTACCAGGTTCCTACAATATATTTACACTTTAAATTATTCCTGCATCCATGTTCATTTTTCCTTTGTATTCCTCCTTCATTCCCTCTATCCTTCTTGTTCATCTGTTCTCACCCTTGACCTTTCTTGTCTTCTTCACAAATGCCTTCCATCTTTGATAATATTCCTCCTCCTCACCTTCCTCCTCCTCTACTCTTTTTCTTTGTCTTCGTGTGTTAGTTATTGTGCTTGCTCCTCGTATTTCTCTTGCTGTGTACTCCTCCATCCTTCCTTCCTCTTTCTGCTATGGTCTCTCTCTCTCTCTCTCTCTCTCTCTCTCTCTCTCTCTCTCTCTCTCTCTCTCTCTCTCTCTCTCTAAATGAACACTGCTTTCAACTGAAGTGAGCATGACAAGTGAAGGTAGGCTTTGCATAACAATTCCTTTCCATGTTATACAATTATATCAATTACTCCAGGCGACTTCCAATCCCTGCATGGATATTCACTTCTGCTTTCATGTACGGCAAAATTGCCGGAGAAAGCGGAGGGTGGGAAGAAAGCCTTCATATTTGCTGTCCTTTCCTTCCACTTTGTCTTTGTCTTGGGGTTGCTATCTCTACTAGGATCAAACACTATCAAAGTTGGCAATATCATAAGGTTGGTATATGAAAAATGCATAAACTTATGATTTTGAAAATACCATCGTCTATTGGGAATGCCTCTGGAAGTGACTGATTTGGAAAAGGATTTGGGTGTTCTGAAAAGCATTGACCTAAAGTTTTCCAAGCAGTGTATTGAAGTAGAGAAGAATTCTTAAAAATTATTGAGCTATAAGTAAGAGGCAATACAAGTATATAAATAAGGATATTGTCTTCACACTTTACAACGCTCTGATACGGCCTCTCCTGGAGTATGCTTTTCAATTCTGGTATCCAGCACTCAGGAAAGGTAAAGAGTGACTGGTAAGAGTATAAGCTAGGGCTACAAAGCTTACTCCATCATTTAGAATACTGAGCTATGAGAACAAGTTAAGAACTCTTGATATCTTTCCGTTGGAAACATACAGACTATGAGGTCAGCTCACTCAAATTATTAAAATACCTAATGGGTTTGACAACGTAGATTATAGTAAAACATTTAGCCTTAATTATGAACACAACACGAAGCCATGACTGGAAGTTAGAATTGAAAAGGTTCAGCACTAGCGTTTGTGGAAACTGTTTTCATATATAAGATCTGTTCTACCTGAAACAAATTTCCCTAAGAAACTGCAAACACTTCTTCAGTGAAGCAGTTCAAGAAGAGAGTGCATAGTATTTTGCACACTCTGTAATGAGTGTAGTGCAGTAAACAACATCTCTTTTTCCACTTCGAGCATCTCCCTAGAATGGACCACAATGTTTCTGGGATACTAACTATTCCTTGTAATTCCTTATAACTCGCACTCACAAACACACACACACACACTCTCTCTCTCTCTCTCTCTCTCTCTCTCTCTCTCTCTTCCTTCCGCCCCCTCCCCTTTAACCTCTCTCTGCACGGAGCCCCTCTCTCTTTTTCCTTTGCTCTATGCTGCTTCTTGCCTGCCTGAGTGAAAGCACAGATAGCGGGCCAGAGTAGGAGGAGAGGGAGGGGGGAGAGCGGGAAAGAGAGAGAGGGAGGGAAGAGACAGAGGGAGGATTAGAAGAGAGATAGAGGAAGGATTAAAAGAGAGAGAGAGGAAGGAGAAGGAGAGTAGAGAGGAAAGAGAGGGAGAGAATGGGAAAAAAGAATGGGAGAAGAGGACGAAGGAGAGGAAAAGCAAAAAAAGGGGAGAGGGGGTAAAAGAAAACGAAGGCAGGGTGGGATTGAAGTGAGAGAGAGATAAAGGTATAAAGGAAGGAAGGAAGGGCAGGAGGAAGGGAGAACAAGAGATAAACCAGGAGTGATAGACGAAGGAAAGAATGGAAAATATAAGGAAAGCAGGGAAGGATTGAGGGAACTCGAGAGGGAAGGAGGAATATATGGATGTATGGAGGAAGCAAGGAAGGAGGAAAGGAAGGAGTGAGGGAAAAAGGGAGGGAAGGAAAAGGGGAGGGAGGGAGGAAACGAAGAAAGGGGGGGGGGGGAGAGAGAGAGAAAGAAAAAAGTGAAAGAGGAAGGGAAAGAAGAGATGTGGTAGGGTAGGATGAAAGATGGCTGTAAGAATGAAGTGAGGGAAGAAGGAAGGGCAGAATGTGTGAAGTTCAAAGGGAAGGAAAGGAAGTTAGGGAGAATACAAGAGAAGAAGATGTGGGGAGAAAGGAAGGAGGTATGATAAAAGGAGGGAGGGAAGGAAGGAGGAAAGGATAGAATGAATCAAAGGGGGGTATAGGAAGGAAAGATAAAGGAAGGGAGCAAGGAAACTATGGAAAGGAGAGAGAGAGTGGGATATATAAGAGAGAAACAGTGACTTGGGGAGGGCGAGAGAGACAGAGAGAGACAAAGGATCCTACAAGAAAAGTTAGTGTCTCAAAAACTGGGCGGTACACACCAAGCAGATTCTCTAAACAAAAACGGGGGAGGGAGGAAAAATATATACGGATATGCAGCCTGGTTAATGCAAAGAACTGCTCTACCATGAGAGAGAGAGAGAGAGAACGTGTGTGTGTTTGTGTGAAAATGAGATAATGTACGTGTGCGTGTGTGAGTGGTTTGTGTGTGTGTGTGCGTGTCCAAGTGTGTGTATGTGAGTGTGAGTGAGCGAGTATGTACGTGTGTGTGTACGTTATTTTGTGAGTTTGTGTTTGAGACTACTGTTATGGTGAATATGCAAATACTGGTGTAAGCGAGCTGTGAGTACCTCGTACACCCTGTCCCATACACTGCCTGTCTAGGATACCAGAGCCAACCTGTCTAGCTTTTTATTCCACTTTCTTATATTTGGGATTCCTGTATCTCCACTCGAAGGCCTGACCACCTCGTTTGGATCACTAGGTCAGTGTGTACTGTAGATAGTGTTTTTATCATTACTTTTAAGTTTGAATGTGTTGGTATTCGCTCATATGCTATTTGTAAATTATGTTGGGGGGTTTCAATTCTCTTAGAAATTTGTTCATATATACAGTATATATACAGTATATATATATATATATATATATATATATATATATATATATATATATATATATATATATATATATATATATATATATACCGGTATATATATATACTGTATACTGTATATATATATTTATATATTTATATAATTATATACAGGTATATATATATATATAAGTTTTCTAAAACCCCGCTCACGTCTCTGGTTCCATTACAAACCCACTCTCAGTTATCTCTTATCCTCTTAATTTCAGCCTTCCATCTCTTTGGCTCTCTCTTTACTTAGATAGGATAGATAGAGAGGTAGATAGAGAGTGAGGGAAGGAATTTTATACACGCGTTCAGATATTGTTTTATTTTTTTATTTGTTTTTTAATACTTTGTCTTTAATAGCGGAGACACACAGGCACTCACACACTTAAGAGGGACAAGTGATATAAAGTCAACTACACTGTAAATAATTGTTTATTCATTGGTTTAAAGATGATTCACGCATTATTATATAGTTATATGCACTATGGACGCATAACACAAATATTGGTGTGTGTACCAGCCTTATTGTGAAGAAATTAGTGTTTAATACATGTACGATAATTGAGACACCTTATATGTTTAATATTACAGTACTCTCTTTACTCCCCTTCTACCCCCCCCCCCCCCCCCACCCCACACACACACACACACACACACACACACACACACACACACACACACACACACAACCAATCACTCAAGCAATCAGTAGAGCGCCAGCATAGGCGGAGGCATGCGCTCTATCGAGTGCCCCTCTAGTGCTGGCTATTATCAAACAATATTGTTTAGGCTTAGAATTTATCTATGGGCGTTAAACGGAAAATTAAGATAGATGGCCAAAGGTCCTTACTAAAGTTAATAAAACTGGAAAATGATTGCAAGGATGCAATAAAAGCATCGTTCTCAAATATTGAAGGAGTTCGTATCAGTATTGTTTCTCAGTACAATTTACAATTAGTCCAAATAATAAGTAAGCTGCATTAGCCTAATAATATTTAAGATACTGTATGTACCAAATATATAGTATAACATTGCGATACTAGGATCTGCTTTAAAACTTTGTTGTTGTAAAATTCCATAATCAACCTGTTATTCCAATCATATAATATAATCATATATTTACATTATTAATTAATTTATATATATATATACGGTATATATACAGTATATATATATTCATATAATTATTATATGGCCTCTTATTTTTATTGTGTTATTTATTTATTTTTTATTTTTTTTTGGGGGTGGGGGGGGGGGGGGGGGGTTCGGGTATTATTAAGTTAACTGGAATATTTAATGCTTTACCTAAGTATATGTATGCGTTTCTTTATTCCGTTTCACTAGTTTAACACACGTTTAGCAGACCATCGAATCGTAATATATATTCAGTTCCTCTCCTTTTCATTACTGCATAATCTCTCTCCCTGACACACACACACACACACACACACACCCACACACATACACATACACACACACACACACTCGACAAGGAAACCACACGGTCAATCACGCATCAATCGGCTTCAATACCATGTTATATCGGAGCACAATTAACTAGTCACACTGCTCCCCCCCCTCCCTCCCTCTCTCTCTCTCTCTCTCTCTCTCTCTCTCTCTCTCTCTCTCTCTCTCTCTCTCTCTCTCTCTAAATGGGTTTCACAATGTAGCATGTAACGAAATGTTTACACTCAATCGGAAGGCAATGCATACGAATGGCAGGAAGTTTGAGCTCAAGAGACTTAGCACATGTATATCTGAAAATTATTTCACAGAAAATATTTTGTCCACCTGGAACAAACTGACCTTACAAGATGTAAATAGTTTTTCCGTAAAACAGCTTAAGAAGAGTGTAAATAGCATTTTCCACACAACAGCACATGTATTGCATTATATATATATATATTTTTTTTTTAAAGAATATCTGTGGAATGGACTGCAAGATATTTTCATCATTAATTATTCCATGTAACACATACACACGCACTTTCTCTCTCTCTCTCTCTCTCTCTCTCTCTCTCTCTCTCTCTCTCTCTCTCTCTCTCTCTCTCTCTCTCTCTCTCACCAACAAAGGGGTGTCAGTCATGCCGGGTCCTCTTAACTGAAGCCTCCATTACCACACCAGCCTACACCAATTATCACACACTATATACGAGGCTTTTTATACCCCCCCCCCCACCCCCATCTCTCTCTCTCTCTCTCTCTCTCTCTCTCTCTCTCTCTCTCTCTCTCTCTCTCTCTCTCTCTCTCTCTCTCTCTCTCTCTGCACTAAACATGTTGAATAACCATCAACCATTCATTTATTCGGGTCTTATGCCGCGATAGAGCGTAACTGCAAGTACCCTCGTACTCCACTCTGGGATTCTTCCTGGGTGAGGTTCCAGGCCGCGAGTCATGGTATCCCAAGTAACTCTCTACATGATAGATCGATTTACGTCAGCAATGAAAAACGAGTTCATACCAGAGGTCTCCTTTCAGGGTTTTCACCCACCAAATCCCCTGAATTCAGAGGCATGTACAGACACTTACAAATATTCGTGGACCCCCTTATCATTTTCTTTATGCAAATATAACTATGTGAATAACATTATAGATGGAATAGTTTCTCAATAAACAGTATATATAGTTTTGTAGTTGATGTATATAAATTGATATTGACTAATTCGTTTATAGAGATATACTTCCGTTATACAAAGTATGTGAGGTCCGTGAATTTTGATGAGTGACTACCTACAGTATATAACCGAATTTGTGGCTCATAAGCTATACACCTATGTATGTCCGTTTATGGAAGAAATTACTGATTGTTCATGTTCATCTCCTATGCAGTGTCATATTTCATATTACGATTTTAAGGAATGGTATTGTTCATTAATTGAACCATATATAGTTATATTGTATACTAGGTGATGTAAGTGTGTGATCAATAATTGAACCATATATAGTTATATTGTATACTAGGTGATGTAAGTGTGTGATCAATAATTGAACCATATATAGTTATATTGTATACTAGGTGATGTAAGTGTGTGATCAATAATTGAACCATATAGTTATATTGTATACTAGGTGATGTAAGTGTGTGATCAATAATTGAACCATATATAGTTATATTGTATACTAGGTGATGTAAGTGTGTGATCAATAAACATCTATCTATTTAGAGTCAGTTTCATAGAGTACACTGTAAACATTTGTACACTTAGTTGTAATAGATTTGGTACACATAAACAGAAATGTTAGGTTGATCTATTAAAATGACAACACATAAACGATTATAATACTGTTTACGTGTACAATCTGTACTACAATTAAAGATATTTATAGGGAATAGGCTCGCAGCTTTATTATACATAATTTATTAGAGACAATGTAGGTCTATGGAATCCTTATACTGTACTCATGTATAATCCACTGTGGGAGAATAATTTTGATCACATTTATCAATAATTCATGGGAGGGGGGGGGGGGGGAGGCCCCCTCAACCCATCGTGTATCCCACATTGGAATTATAACTAAGACTATGAAAACACTAATTTCTCAAAATCTGGAAGAAAAAACATGAACAATAAGGGTGCGAGCCTATTCCCTATAACATGAACAATAAGGGTGCGAGCCTATTCCCTATAACATGAACAATAAGGGCGCGAGCCTATTCCCTATAACATGAACAATAAGGGTGCGAGCCTATTCCCTATAACATGAACAATAAGGGTGCGAGCCTATTCCCTATAACATGAACAATAAGGGTGCGAGCCTATTCCCTATAACATGAACAATAAGGGTGCGAGCCTATTCCCTATAACATGAAACAATAAGGGTGCGAGCCTATTCCCTATAACATGAACAATAAGGGTGCGAGCCTATTCCCTATAACATGAACAATAAGGGTGCGAGCCTATTCCCTATAACATGAACAATAAGGGTGCGAGCCTATTCCCTATAACATGAACAATAAGGGTGCGAGCCTATTCCCTATAACATGAACAATAAGGGTGCGAGCCTATTCCCTATAATTACCCAATTAAAGGTTCAAGTATTACAGTGTAAGTTTAACACTATCTGGTCTGACCTCTTTGGAAGTTTAGAGTTATAATATAATTGTATTTAAAGTTATCCGTAGTAATAATAATTAACTTGTTAGTGACGCTCTTCTCCATACCGTCCATCATGTGTCAATCGGCTAGTTACTCGCGGGTTTCAGTGTTCGCTGTTTTGGTGCACAATTAACTTGTTCACAGTGTTTCCTCTTTCTTGTTCGTTCACTTGCTTGCTTGCCCTTGCTCGTGCTCACTCATTATCTCTCTCTCTCTCTCTCTCTCTCTCTCTCTCTCTCTCTCTCTCTCTCTCTCTCTCTCTCTCTCTCTCTCTTCATTTAACCAATAATTTCAAAGCACTTACCCAGACCTCCAAGTATCCCAATTTGTATATTGTTCGGTAAAAACCTAAATATTACTAATACCTAAATAATAATAATAATAATTATAATACTAATACTAATAAAAAAAAAAAAAAAAAAAAAAAAAAATAATAATAATAATAATATATAATAATAATAATAATAACTATAATAATAAAAATGAAACAATAATGATAATAATGATAATAATATATGTTTTAAGAAAAGTAATCCTGAAAATTACAATAATAATAAAAACATATAAATAAATAAATAAATAAATAAACAACATCATATAATAGTGTCTCTTCCAGTTATCCTTGGTTATAATAATGACCTCGTCTGTGGCACACCTCGCCATACATGCAGACCATCACACCTCAATTGGCAGGGAATTGTGGCTTTCAGTGCTACCTATTGCTGTGCATAATTAACTTGTTCCTGTATTTCCTCTTTAATGTTCGTTCGCTTGCTTGCTTGCTCTCACTCTAGCTATCTAATTCTCGCGGCACCACCACCATACACACAGTCAATCAAGTATCAATTCTCTCTCACTCTCACATATTCTCTCTCTCTCTCTCTCTCTCTCTCTCTCTCTCTCTCTCTCTCTCTCTCTCTCTCTCTCTCTCTCTCTCTCTCTCTCTCTCACCACCACCACCGCTATACAGACAGTCAATCACGTATCAATTGGCTTGTTACTCACGGGCTTCAATAGTCGCTATTTATGTCCACAATTAACTCCTTCCACTGCTCTCTTTCTCTCTCTCACGTTCTCTCTCTTTCACTCTCCTCGCTCACCCTCAAGCTCGCTCTCTCTCTCTCTCTCTCTCTCTCTCTCTCTCTCACTTAATGTCAATAAATCACCTGGGCCTGACCTGTGTATCCCTAAAATTCTTAAATTAGTCAAAGAAGAAGTTGCAAGGGCACTAACCATAATACTAAATATGTCACTCAAACAAGGACATGTACCCACCGACTGGAAGATCGCCAATATAACACCGATATTTAAAAATGGTGACAAAACACTACCAAATAACTATAGGCCGATTAGCTTAACTTCCGTAATTTGAAAAATATGTGAATCAATCATAAGGGATAACATCGTATTATTCCTTGAGAACAATAACCTTATTAACAATAGTCAACACGGATTCAGAGCAAAGAGATCATGCCTAACTAATTTAATATAATTTTATGACAGCCTATACAAACTAAATGACTTCACCAAAAGCCTCGACATAGTGTATCTAGACTTTCAAAACGCCTTCGACAAGGCCCCGGATGATAAATTATTACAAAAAATAAGAGACATAGGAATACAGGGCAAAACGTATGATTGGATTAAAAACTGGCTAAGTGAAAGAAAGCAAAGAGTAGTTATCAACGGTGTGGAATCAACATGGAGCTCAGTAACTAGTGGAGTCCCCCAAGGCTAAGTATTGGGACCAGTGTTATTCATAGTATATATCAATGAAATAGATAATGGCATAAATAATTTAATTTCCAAATTCGCGGATGACATAAAGATAGGTAATGCAATAGTTTCCGAAAGTGATAGAATGAACCTTCAAGCTGATTTAAATAAAGTCACAGAATGGTCGGAGAAGTGGAAAATGCCGTTTAATGTAAACAAATGTCAGATATTGCAAATAGGTTCCAAAAACAATATATATGAGTACTACATGAATGAAGAGAAGATAAAAAATATAACACAAATAAAAGACTTGGGAGTGCTGATAAACGAAAACTTAAAATCTTCCAATCAATGCACAGCG
>CM064483.1:27323726-27406226 GCA_032716605.1 Paralithodes platypus | reverse complement strand
TCAGCAAATCTGAAGTTGCTTAGGTATTCTCCGATAACATTTATTCCCTTATTTTCCCAGTTAGGATTCCTAAATATTTCTTCCAAACACTCTGTGAACAGTTTTGGTGAAATTGTATCACCCTGTCTTATCCCCTTCTTATTTGGTATTTTTTCACTGTCATGGTGGAGCTTTATTGTTGCTGTTCCATCGTTTTATATGTCTTATAAAACCTGTACAACATTCTATTCTAATCCTTGTTTTCGAATCGCTCTCATTACAGCAGAAATTTCGACCGAGTCAAATGCCTTTTCGTAATCTATAAATGCCATACACAAAGGCTTTTGGAATTCATCGGTTTTCTCAATTACTTGGTTAACAACTTGCATATGATCTGTTGTTGAGTATTCACTTCGGAAACCTACTTGTTCTCTTGGCTAATTTTAATCTAGTGTTCCACCTATCCGGTTGGTGACAATTTTAGTGAACAGTTTATAGAAAACAGAAAGCAAGCTACTCTAATTGGTCGATAGTTTTTCAGGTCTTTAGTATCTCCTTTTTTTATGAATGAGAATAATAGAGGCATTTATCCAGGCTTTAGGAACCTTTCAACATTGCAATCGTTACCAAACCAAACTAATCAAAATTAACCTTAACCTAACCTAAATAACCCATTCTAACCCAACTAATGCTCACCTAACTTTCAGTATAATATTTATATGATCTACAGTTAAGGTGGTACAGATGCCTGTGTGTGTAGGTCGTTAAAGCAGGAGTTGTAGGATGGAGATGCTAATGCCAAAGTCATCTGGTAACAATGAGCCAGGATCCATATTAGGGTATTTGGAGGAGTGTGTGCCCTCCAGCTACTTGTATTTTGCTCAGATATTCAAGGTAAACCGTCCTAACCTAACTAATCAACTCTAACCTAAGCTAACCTAATCCAACCTAACCTAATCCATCCAAACTCATCCTAATCTAACTTAACCTACAGCCCATCCCATCCTACCCCTAATCCCAAACTAATATAACCGTACCCAACCCAACTCACCCCAATCTAACCTAACCCAACCTAGCCGCATCCTACCCAACCCAGCCTAACCTGATCCAAACCCTAACCTAACCCAGGCTAGCCCAACCGAACCCAACAAAACCCAACCTCTTCCAGTGTAACCTAACTTGACCATACTATTCAATTGATCTACAATTGATCTCAGGAATCGTCCCCCGGCTCGGTGTAGAGAGCCGATTTTACAACATAGCCACCAGCACAAATCGTTGTCTAGCAAACCTCTGCAGGAAGGAGAACGTGGGATTCGTCGACACCTGGGACAATTTCTACTACGATGACTATTTGTTTTCGGACGATGGAGTTCATCTGAACCAGGTGGGAGCAGTGCGTTTTGGGCGTCTTCTCAACGATGCGGTGAAGGATTTTCGGAGAAGAAATCGACTCAGCACAGGACAACCAGGAAGGAGGACCGAAGACAGCGAGGACGGCAATCTACAAAGGAATTAAATACTAATCCGTCAAGAACCGCGAATTTGGATAAAGCTCCACCAACACGACCCAAATTCAAAACCGTCAGGGATAACGACCGAGGACCGAGGACAGCCATGAATGTAAATGTAGATCCGACCAGAACCAAAAATTCGATGAAAGAACGATCTGCGAGTTCTAAAACCGCAACTTTAAAGGTTTTCTATGCAAACGCTCGTAGCATACGCAATAAATTTTCAGATTTAGAGGAACTAGTGTTTACAGAAAATTATGATGTGATTGGCATAACAGAATCTTGGCTCAATACACAAGATAGAGACTTTTTAGCAGAGTATTCACTTCCCGGTTATGTAATGTTTGAGAACAGCCGAATAAATAAAAATGGAGGTGGCGTTCTATTTGATATCAAAGAAAGTCTTAACCCGACCCTCGTGTCAAAACCTCAAATTGTGAACGTCGACACATCTTTTGTGCTAATAAAGAATAATAAAGGTACAAAAATAATACTTGCGTTAATATACAGACCTCCAGCTCAATCAGTGCAAACTGACCGAGAAATTTACGAACAAATTGCAGATGTAAGTAACTCACAAGATACCGTAATTTTTGGCGACTTTAATTTACTGTGACCAAGTGGGGCGATACTCTTACTTCACACTCCGGACATGACTTGTATACGAACTTGCAAGAGAGTTCGCTTTATCAATTTGTTCGAATGCCGACCCGTGGTAATAACGTTCTTGACATTGTACTTGCAACAAAAGAAGAATTGATAGAGAATTTGAATGTTGGTGATGAATTCAGTAACAGCGACCATCGTACGATAACTTTCACTTTAAAGTTTACTAGTAACGAACCAAATAGTAGCATCGAAAAAGTCCCTAATTTCAAGAAAGCAAACTTCCATAAACTTAGAGCTATGTTTAAAGAAACTGACTGGAGCTTTTTAATTAACAATAACGACATAAATACATCTCGGAAGTTATTCGAAACCACTTACCTAAAAGCAGTGCAAGACTGCATACCATCGAAAAATACGGCGTCCAGGCCATAATAATAAGCCCAAATGGTGGAATAAAGATATTTCAAACTGCCTGCTTGCTAAAAAATTTGCTAATGATAGATTAAAATCCTCACAAAATGACGAAGAACGGGTGAAATTTGTAGAGCTACGACGCAAAGCCAAAAAGTTAATTAAGCAAAGTAAAAAGACCTTAGAGTTACATATTGCGAATCAAAGTAAAAAACAACCCGAAAGAATTCTATAGTTATATCAGAAAGAAAAAAGTAGTTACTTCAACTGTTGGACCGTTAGTCGATGAAAAAGGAGAATACACCAAAGACGAAGTACAAATGAGTAATGCCCTCAATACCTTCTTTGCATCAGTTTTTACAACAGAAGACCTCAGTGATATCCCTACACCATCGCCGATTCAGATTGATAATTCAGATGTTCTAAGCAATATCACCGTTACAGAGAGAGAAGTATTGAATTGTTTAGATAAACTCAAGGTAAATAAAACGCCAGGACCTGATACAATCTCGCCTAGAGTTCTAAAGGAAGCAAAGAAGCTCTCCAAACCACTGACATTACTATTCAATAAATCCTTGCAGTCTGGAACTATGCCTGATCAGTGGAAGCTAGCCAACGTAACACCGATATTCAAAAAGGCCAGCAAATCCCTACCCAGTAACTATCGTCCAATTAGCTTAACCTCAGTTGTATGTAAAATGCTAGAAACGGTCATACGAGACAGACTCGTAAATCACTTAGAGGAAAATAACATACTTAAAGATACTCAACACGGCTTTCGTAAAAAACGTTCCTGTTTAACAAACCTCTTAGACTTCTTCCACGATATCCTCAACCTCTACGATGAGAGTAAAGCTGTAGATATTATATACCTTGATTTTCAAAAGGCCTTTGACAAAGTTCCCCACAAACGTTTACTGCTAAAACTAAAAGCGCATGGAATACAAGACGGTGTGTTGAAATGGATAGAAAATTGGCTCAGCAACAGAAAGCAAAGGGTAGTCATAAACGGTAAGGCATCTAAATGGACCAATGTACGTAGCGGGGTACCCAGGGTATCGGTACAAGGACCAATTCACTTTCTAATTTACATCAACGACATAGATGAGCGTCTCACCTGCACAATCTCAAAATTTGCTGACGATACAAAAATTGCAAATAGCGTACTCTCAAAAGAACAAGTTGACGATATGCAACACAATCTAGATAAATTGTCATGTTGGGCCCAAATTTGGCAAATGAGTTTCAATGCGGATAAATGTAAAGTACTACATGTCGGATACCTAAATGAGAAAGCAAACTATTCGATGAATGGCACTCAGCTTAAGAATGTAAACAGAGAAACTGATCTGGGAGTAAACAATATCGAGTAACCTAAAACCGAGTCAACAATGTTCAGAAGTTGTTAAGAAGGCAAACAAAATAATTGGCTTTATAGGCAGGTCATTTGAGCATAAATCCAAAGAAGTTATCCTAACCCTTTTACAATTCCTTAGTCCGCCCTCTTCTGGAATACTGCGTTCAATCTGGTGCCCTTATTACCAAAAAGATATAAACAAGCTAGAACGAGTTCAACGTAGAGTTACCAAAATGATACCTAGCCTAAAGAACAAACCATACGAAGAGCGTCTTAGAGAATTAAATCTATTTCCTTTAACCCAGCGCAGATTAAGAGGCGACTTAATTCAAGTGTTCAAAATCATCAAAGGCATCGACAATATGAACTGTAGTAAGTACTTCACTATCGACCAATCTAATTACACGCGGGGAAACGGATGCAAAATTATTGGTAAATCTTTTAACTCGCACGAATCTAAGAATTTCTTCTTCAATCGAGTTGTCAACTTGTGGAATGGGCTTCCCCGAGACGTTATAGACTGCAGCACCGTTGATTCATTTAAATTCCGCCTAGACAAATATCTCGCATCAAACCCGCGACTGACTGAGTTTGTAAATGAATAACTTTTTCCTCCCCTCAGTTACTAACCCATATGTCCCCTACTAACTTCCTAGTCCTGCCACGTTAGTGGCAGGGCAGTAGTTCCCTTTCCAATGTTCCCTTACCCACTCTAAACCACTGTTTGGACACTTGATCCTCAGTGTTTTGGAGGACAAGCAACCTAGAAGGGTCACTAGACCTGTTGTTGCTTGATTTCCTTTGTACTCCTTTGTACTACAGTGAAGGTGGAAGGTGGCCTGTGCGTGTAGGTCGTTGAGGCAGGAGTTGTAGGGTGGCGATGGTAATGCCACAGTCATCTGGTAACAATGAGTCCGGATGTACAGTATATTATAGCGGTGTCCCACGAGGGCAAGTATCGGATACTAGGCTCGTAATCGCTTTTTCGGGATCATACTATACTAAAGACAAGGTTGTTATTCAACCAATGGTACTTCCAATTTTATGTTAATTTTAAATTAGACCTTAAAATCATTAACATAAATTTTGAAACATGCATATATTACACACAAATACTAAAAATATAGACACAAATTTGTTCAGGATACCAAACCCGGATTCTGATTATCGGATACAACTGATTGTGATTCGCTGGCTTAAATTGGGATATTTGGAGGAGTTTGTTTTGTACAAAAGAATCATCATCATAATCCTTGTATCTTACCAGGACACTCGGGGCACCTTATCCTAATCCAACCCAACCTAACCCATGGCTATGCCACCCTACCCAATTCAACCTAACATATCCGCTGACCACCCTACCCAACATAGCCTAACCCCTGACCACCCTACCTTACCCGACATAACTTAACCCCTGACCACCCTACCCAACATAACCTAACCCCTGACCACCCTACCCAACCCAACCTAACCCCTGACCACCCTACCCAACCCAACCTAACCCCTGACCACCATACCCAACATAACCTAACCCCTGACCACCCTACCCAACCCAACCTAACCCCTGACCACCCTACCCAACATAACCTAACCCCTGACCACCCTACCCAACATAACCTATCCCCTGACCACCCTACCCAACCCAACCTAACCAACCCTGACCACCCTACCCAACATAACCTATCCCCTGACCACCCTAACCAACCCAACCTAACCCCTGACCACCCTACCCAACATAACCTAACCCCTGACCACCATACCCAACATAACCTAACCCCTGACCACCCTACCCAACCCAACCTAACCCCTGACCACCCTACCCAACCCAACCTAACCCCTTACCACCCTACCCAACATAACCTAACCCCTGACCACCCTACCCAACATAACCTATCCCCTGACCACCCTACCCAACCCAACCTAACCCCTGACCACCCTACCCAACCCAACCTAACCCCTAACCACCCTACCCAACCCAACCTAACCCCTGACCACCCTACCCAACATAACCTAACCCCTGACCACCCTACCCAACATAACCTAACCCCTGACCACCCTACCCAACCCAACCTAACCCCTGACCACCCTACCCAACCCAACCTAACCCCTGACCACCCTACCCAACCCAACCTAACCCCTGACCACCCTACCCAACATAACCTAACCCCTGACCACCCTACCCAACATAACCTATCCTGACCACCCCTACCCAACCCAACCTAACCCCTGACCACGCTACCCAACCCAACCTAACCCCTGACCACCCTACCCAACATAACCTATCCCCTGACCACCCTACCCAACCCAACCTAACCCCTGACCACCCTACCCAACATAACCTATCCCCTGACCACCCTACCCAACCCAACCTAACCCCTGACCACCCTACCCAACCCAACCTAACCCCTTACCACCCTACCCAACATAACCTAACCCCTGACCACCCTACCCAACATAACCTATCCCCTGACCACCCTACCCAACCCAACCTAACCCCTGACCACCCTACCCAACCCAACCTAACCCCTGACAACCCTATCCATCACAACCTAACCTAACCCCTGACGACCCTACCCAACCCAACCCAACCTAACCCCTGACCACCCTACCCAACCCAACCTAACCTAACCCCTGACCACCCTACCCAACCCAACCTAACCCCTGACCACCCTACCCAACATAACCTAACCCCTGACCAACCTACCCAACCCAACCTAACCCCTGACCACCCTACCCAACATAACCTAACCCCTGACCACCCTACCCAACATAACCTATCCCCTGACCACCCAACCCAACCTAACCCCTGACCACCCTACCTTACCGGACATAACTTAACCCCTGACCACCCTACCCAACCCAACCTAACCCTTGACCACCCAACCCAACCTAACCCCTGACCACCCTACCTTACCCGACATAACTTAACCCCTGACCACCCTACCCAACATAACCTAACCCCTGACCACCCTACCCAACCCAACCTAACCCCTGACCACCCTACCCAACCCAACCTAACCCCTTACCACCCTACCCAACATAACCTAACCCCTGACCACCCTACCCAACATAACCTATCCCCTGACCACCCTACCCAACCCAACCTAACCTAACCCCTGACCACCCTACCCAACCCAACCTAACCTAACCCCTGACCACCCTACCCAACCCAACCTAACCCCTGACCACCCTACCCAACATAACCTAACCCCTGACCACCCTACCCAACCCAACCTAACCCCTGACCACCCTACCCAACATAACCTAACCCCTGACCACCATACCCAACATAACCTAACCCCTGACCACCCTACCCAACCCAACCTAACCCCTGACCACCCTACCCAACCCAACCTAACCCCTGACCACCCTACCCAACATAACCTAACCCCTGACCACCCTACCCAACATAACCTAACCCCTGACCACCCTACCCAACCTAACCTAACCCTGACCACCCTACCCAACCCAACCTAACCCCCGACCACCCTACCCAACCCAAACCTAACCCCTGACCACCCTACCCAACATAACCTAACCCCTGACCACCCTACCCAACATAACCTATCCCCTGACCACCCTACCCAACCCAACCTAACCCCTGACCACCCTACCCAACCCAACCTAACCCCTGACCACCCTACCCAATCCAACCTAACCCCTGACCACCCTACCCAACATAACCTAACCCCTGACCACCCTACCCAACATAACCTATCCCCTGACCACCCTACCCAACCCAACCTAACCCCTGACCACCCTACCCAACCCAACCTAACCCCTGACCACCCTACCCAACATAACCTAACCCCTGACCACCCTACCCAACCCAACCTAAACCCTGACCACCCTACCCAACATAACCTAACCCCTGACCACCCTACCCCACCCAACCTAACCCCTGACCACCCTACCCAACATAACCTAACCCCTGACCACCCTACCCAACCCAACCTAACCCATGACCACCCTACCCAACCCAACCTAACCCCTGACCACCCTACCCAACATAACCTAACCCCTGACCACCCTACCCATCCCAACTAACCCCGGACCACCCTACCCAACATAACCTAACCCCTGACAACCACCCTACCCATCCCAACCTAACCCCTGACCACCCTACCCAACATAACCTAACCCCTGACCACCCTACCCAACCCAACCTAACCCCTGACCACCCTACCCAACATAACCTAACCCCTGACCACCCTACCCAACCCAACCTAACCCCTGACCACCCTACCCAACATAACCTATCCCCTGACCACCCTACCCAACCCAACCTAACCCCTGACCACCCAACCCAACCTAACCCCTGACCACCCTACCTTACCCGACATAACTTAACCCCTGACCACCATACCCAACATAACCTAACCCCTGACCACCCTACCCAACCCAACCTAACCCCTGACCACCCTACCCAACCCAACCTAACCCCTGACCACCATACCCAACATAACCTAACCCCTGACCACCCTACCCAACCAAACCTAACCCCTGACCACCCTACCCAACCCAACCTAACCCCTGACCACCCTACCCAACATAACCTAACCCCTGACCACCCTACCCCACCTAACCTAACCCCTGACCACCCTACCCAACATAACCTAACCCCTGACCACCCTACCCAACATAACCTAACCCCTGACCACCCTACCCAACATAACCTAACCCCTGACCACCCTACCCAACCCAACCTAACCTAACCCCTGACCACCCTACCCAACATAACCTATCCCCTGACCACCCTACCCAACCCAACCTAACCCCTGACCACCCTACCCAACATAACCTATCCCCTGACCACCCTACCCAACCCAACCTAACCTAACCCCTGACCACCCTACCCAACCCAACCTAACCTAACCCCTGACCACCCTACCCAACCCAACCTAACCTAACCCCTGACCACCCTACCCAACCCAACCTAACCCCTGACCACCCAACCCAACCCAACCCCTGACCACCCAGCCCAACCCCTGACCACCCTACCTAACCCCTGACCACCCTACCCAACCCAACCTAACCCCTGACCACCCAACCCAACCTAACCTAACTCCTAACCCCTGAATGTTGGTGATGAATTCAGCAACAGCGACCATCGTACGATAACTTTCACTTTAAAGTTTACTAGTAACAAATCAAATAGCAGCATTGAGAAAGTCCCTAATTTCAAGAAAGCAAATTTTCATAAACTTAAATCAAAGCTTAAAGAAACTGACTGGAGCTTTCTGACTAACAATAACGACATAAATTCATCTTGGGAGTGTTTCACAACCTTAAGGCAGTGCAAGACTGCATACCATCGAAAATACGGCGTCCAGGCCATAATGATAAGCCCAAATGGTGGAATAAAGATATTTCAGACTGTCTGCTTGCTAAAAAATTTGCTAATGATAGATTAAAATCCTCACAAAATGACGAAGAACGGGTGAAATTTGTAGAGCTACGACGCAAAGCCAAAAAGTTAATTAAGCAAAGTAGAAAGACCCTGGAGTTACATGTTGCGAATCAAAGTAAAACAAACCCGAAAGAATTCTATAGTTATATCAGAAAGAAAAAAGTAGTTACTTCAACTGTTGGACCGTTAGTTGATGAAAATGGAGAATACACCAAAGACGAAGTACAAATGAGTAATACCCTCAATACCTTCTTTGCATCAGTTGTTACAACCGAAGACCTCAGTGATATCCCTACACCATCGCCGATTCAGATTGATAATTCAAATGTTCTAAGCAATATCACCGTTACAGAGAGAGAAGTATTGAATTGTTTAGATAAACTCAAGGTAAATAAACGCCTGGACCTGATACAATCTCGCCTAGAGTTCTAAAGGAAGCTAAGGATGAGCTCTCCAAACCACTGACATTGCTATTCAATGAATCCTTGCAGTCTGGGACTATGCCTGATCAGTGGAAGCTAGCCAACGTAACACCGATATTCAAAAAAGGCAGTAAATCCCTACCCAGTAACTATCGTCCAATTAGCTTAACCTCAATTGTATGTAAAATGCTAGAAACGGTCATAAGAGACAGACTCGTAAATCACTTAGAGGCAAATAACTTACTTAAAGATACTCAACACGGCTTTCGTAAAAAACGTTCCTGTTTAACAAACCTCTTAGACTTCTTCCACGATATCCTCAACCTCTACAATGAGAGTAAAGCTGTAGATATTATATAATTTTCAAAAGGCCTTTGACAAAGTTCCCCACAAACGTTTACTGCTAAAACTAAAAGGGCATGGAATACAAGACGGTGTGTTGAAATGGATAGAAAATTGGCTCAGCGACAGAAAGCAAGGAGTAGTCATAAACGGTAAGGCATCTAAATGGACTAGATAAATAGGGCTAAACATGAGGAAGAAGAGGGGGCCAGAAAAAAAAACCATCTCTCATATAACAAACTTATTTGCAAGTAGGGTTCCTGGTAAATAAAAGTAGCGTGAGTGTGATACTAACTGGTCCAAACTTGGGTGGAAGTGGTCATAAACTATGAGTCTTAAGGGGAGATGGGTCGTTTTTCTAGATCCCCTTCTCCCTCATGCTTAGCCCCATTAGTTTTCAGATTCTAAGATGTTTGCCCCATTAGTTTGTCGGTTTTAAGATCTTCCGCCCCATTTATTTGTCAATATTAAGACCTTTCGTGCTATTTAGGTGTCGATTTGTTTTCCTGGCGAACGATAGTGAGCCTGTAATTTTGCAAGAATCGGCCTTCGGCCGGGACATATTTCTACCAATTTTTCTACAAATTAATCTAGAAGGGGGATCTACTGGATGTTTTTTTTTGTTTTAGTTTGATGGAGGTCTGGGGAGGAAACAAGAAAAATAATTAATAAATGGACAAAATTGACCAACTAGTGAGCCTCCCCCCTTAACAGCTTACCGGTATTACTTAATATTGTAACAACCTAAATTGCATTATAGACTTATTAACCATAACTATGAGATGTTATAACTACTAGTAGCGTATACAGTATAGTAACACATTAGGGCAGCTTTATATTCTTATTTTTATTCGTATTCTTCTTCTTATTATTATTATTATTATTATTCTGTTTATTATTACTTGTATTATTATTATTATTATTATTATTATTATTATTATTATTATTATTATCTATATAATATTTTCGATTGTCTGTGTGTGTGTGTCTGTCTGTTCTTAACAGGCGGCACCAGTTTTGGACCTGGGGAGCTGAAACTTTGCATGTGGGTGTCAATTGACCTGGGTCAGGTCATAGAGGGAACGAGGCCACGATCGGAGGTCGTTTCGAGGCCGAAATTGATAAAAACATATGACAAAAATGGCCGTTTGGGGCAGAAGGAGGCCTCCGATCGAAAAGGTGTATGAAACGAAACTTGTTCGCAGCCCCCCAAAATAGGGGCACGGATGAGGTCAGATCCAAAATCGGAGGTAATTTAGCGGCCGAAATCGAGGTCGCCGTTTAATGAGGCACAGGGAGGTCGAGGCCGGTGATTATGGTAGTAGTAGTTTTGTGATGATTGTGGTAGTAGTGATTGATGATGGTGGTAGTAGTGATTGATGATGGTGATTATGGTAGTAAAATTTAAACCCGGGCAACGCCGGATACCCCTGCTAGTTATTATTATTATTATTATTATTATTATTATTATTATTATTATTATTATTATTATTATTATTATTATTATTATTATTATATTGATTATGCTTTACTAGTTTGCTCCCTAGTCCTCCATCAAACTTAAAGACACAAAACAACTCTTTCGCGATAAATTTCTACATTTTTCGGTAGAAATATATTCCGGCCAAAGGCCGTTTCCTAGAACAAAATCGACATGTAAATGGCACGGAATGTCTTAAAATTAAAAACAAGAATGGGGCTAAAGGTCTTAAAAAATCGTCAAACTAACGGTGCGAACGTCTTAGCATTTCAAAACAAATGGGGCTAAGCATGAGAAAGAATGGGGTCCAGAAAAAATACCCCCTTAATGCAACTCCCCCCCCCCCATAACACACACACACACACACACACACACACACACACACACACACTAACAGATAAATAGTGTCTAGGAAGAAGTGACGTCACCTTCTAAATGCTTTGAATTTCCGAGCTGTGGGTCGGATTGTCGTGGAACTGACGGTTTCTAACAAGATTTACCTTAATTCTTGGTAATGGCGTCACAAGCCACACGTGTCGCCTCAGACTTTGGTTATGACGTCACAAGTCACACGTTAGCCCTAGAAATTGGTTATGACGTCACAAGTGGCACCGGGTACAATCAACGCGAGCACGTGTTGTCTACAAGGGCCATTTTTATTAAACCATGGTAAGAGCTTTCCCTACGACCTTTCCCGACCCAGATTGACCCTTATACAGATAAGTGATAGGGGCCAATCTGGGTCGGGAATTGTCGTAGGGAAAGCTCTTACCATGGTTTAATAAAATGGCCCTAAATCCTTTATCGAGAATGGCCATCTTTTTCTTTAAACGCCATTGTGGTGCTTCAGTGAGCAACATTAGGATATAATTTTATATTTGCTTATGTAGAATGTATATCGTAAGGTCAAACTAAAAGTTAAGTTTAACTAAAAGTTACTTACAAATATTACCAATTATCATCTTTTTTAAATCGATGGTGACTTAAATTTGGTTTCAGCTTCCACCAAACGAATTTGTTCAACTTTGAAAGTACCTCTCTTTGTCATTCTTTGAAACTGAAAGGGCGTCGGAAAAGTAAAAAGAGTCAACATTTTAAAGAGAACAAATATACGAAAGCACTATACAAATAATAACAAAACAAAACCTAGAAGGGAATAATGGACGAATAGAGTGAACATGAATATATAACAAGCCCATACACCACTGCGTCCTTCTCTGTAACTTAACCCTTAAAGATCCGATGACGCGTTTTGACAGCTTATTCTGTCTATTACTAGTCGATTTTATACCATTTAGGAAGGATCTGTGGGAAGTATATTATCTCAATTAACCCTCTGACGTTCATAATTATATCCTTTCTAATCTGAATAAAGTCTTCTAATAATAGCCAGAAAACAGAGAACAATTCTTAATCGGATCTTGAAAGAATTAAAATATGTGCTTATTTAGTTAAGACCAAACAAATTCATATTATCACCAACCCTTGAGGGGTCTTGAGGGTGTTTGTTTTAAGCTTGATAGAGGTCTGGGGAACAAACTATAAATATACACCTTAATTTTGCAAACACATTCAGGTACCAACAGTACAATTATCTACCTACAGCTTAACTTGCGATACCAATGCAAAAGTGTTGGCGATAACAGTTTTTGTGTGATACCCCGTTAGTTTACCACTAAATAGCCTCGTGAAGATCAATAACTATGTTGCTGGCGGCTTTTCTATGTAGCCTAACACCTTATCCTTCGTATTATATATTATATTAACTCGCAAATTACAATATGAATAAAACGAAAATAAATCTTCAGCAATTGATAGACAGTAAGTGCTTGTATTATTTACCATAGAGTTATATATACTATTCGAGATGAAACCTTTATACATGACAAAGATGAATACAACTGGTGAGGAAAGGGCAAATGAAGTAAATGTGTGATAGCTAAGGAAAAGACACGTGAAGGCAAGACGGGTGAGGGGAAGACGGGTGAGGATAAGACAGGTGAGGGCAAGACGGGTGAGGGCAAGACGGGTGAGGATAAGACAGGTGAGGGCAAGACGGGTGAGGACAAGAAAGGTGAGGGGAAGACGGGTGAGGATAAGACGGTTGAGGATAAGACGGGTGAGGGCAAGACGGGTGAGGACAAGACAGGTGAGGGCAAGACGGGTGAGGGCAAGATGGGTGAGGATAAGACAGTTGAGGGCAAGACGGGTGAGGGCAAGACGGGTGAGGATAAGACAGGTGAGGGCAAGACGGGTGAGGACAAGACAGGTGAGGGGAAGACGGGTGAGGATAAGACGGTTGAGGATAAGACGGGTGAGGGCAAGACGGGTGAGGACAAGACAGGTGAGGGCAAGACGGGTGAGGGGAAGACGGGTGAGGATAAGACAGTTGAGGGCAAGACGGGTGAGGGCAAGACGGGTGAGGATAAGACAGTTGAGGGCAAGACGGGTGAGGATAAGACAGGTGAGGGCAAGACGGGTGAGGACAAGACGGGTGAGGACAAGACGGGTGAGGACAAGCCGGGTGAGGACAAGACGGGTGAGGACAAGACAGGTGAGGACAAGACGGGTGAGGACAAGAAGGGTGAGGACAAGATGGATGAGGGCAAGATGGGTGAGGACAAGATAGGTGAGGAAAAGACGGGTGAGGACAAGATGGGTGAGGACAAGACAGGTGAGGACAAGACGGGTGAGGACAAGCCGGGTGAGGACAAGACAGGTGAGTGAGGACAAGCCGGGTGAGGACAAGACGGGTGAGGACAAGATGGGTGAGGACAAGCCGGGTGAGGACAAGACAGGTGAGGACAAGATGGGTGAGGACAAGATTGATGATGACAAGACTGGTGAAGAAGTGACAGGTAACAGGTGACTGTTTCAAAGGCATTGGCATTGTATGATTATTTCCAAATTCATAAAATTTAATGCAATATGAAAAACAGTACCTAGTGAGTGAGATGATCAATATGATACTTGAGAGTGTGTGTAGTCCGGGATTATGCGTCGAAAAGGCGAGACAGTAGCAATGAAGTTTCGGGAATTTGAGTTGCACAGAGCCAAAAGTGAGAGATAGCCAAGTGCCACTACTTCAAGGAACTTGAGTCAAGTTGGTTGCAAAACTCGTCTGCGTGAGTTTTCATCTGAAACATGCCCTTCAGATCTCATCATACTCAGTGATTGAATCTAAAGGATACAGAAGAGTTGGAAAATACAAAACAAAAATGAGGACAGATGAGATTATACAACTGAGAAGGAAATTGTAGACCTGTGAGGAAAATACAGAGATCCAAAGAGGTGACGGATGTGAAAAAGGTACCGTACATGAAAAACAAAGACAATATGGAATACAAAACTTATACAGTCAAGATAAATAAGAACACAATATGGTGAGGACAAAGTCAGGTGAGGAAGTGATATGTAAGGAGAAGATCTTTAGAGGAGAGTTATAAGGAAACAAAACAGAGAAGTAAAAAAAAAGATGAGGAATGACCAGAATGCGTACAAAGCACGTGAGGACCAATATAGAAGAAAAGGAAGCAGACGAGGATGACAATTACGAGAACAAGAAAAAATAAGGACAAAACTGGGTGAATACATAATACAAACAAGGACACATAAGGCGAGATGTGAGGACAGGTGATACGACGAAATAGACAACGAGGAAAATGAAAACAAGATAATTAAGGAATCATTGGTGAGAAGGAGGACATTTAAAAGACAGGAACGAGAAAAGGAGGGGGGGGGTATATGAAAACGAGATACCGTAGGACAACATGGGTGAAGAACATTGATGACGAGTGAGAGCGATGTCAACAAATACGAGGACAAAAGAGGCTAGAGGTGACGAGGACAAGAGGAGGACAGGTGTTAAGAGGACGAGGCCTTGATTCCATCCTTGAGGTCCATAATTACATCTACATAACTCTCTGCTCCTTCCTCCCTCCTTCCTCCTATGCCTCCTTTAGTCATCTACCCATCTTCCTCCCTTCTATTATTTATTATCATTATTATTTTTATAATTATTATTATTATTATTATTATTATTATTATCATTATTATTATTATTATTATAATTATGATTATTATTGTTTTATTATTATTATTATTGTTATTATTATTATTATGATTATCATTATGATTATTATTATAATTATTAATAATAAAACTAGTATTATATATATATAATAATAATAATAACTGTTGTTGTGCAATTTTGTTCAAATAGGGTTGAAATAATTCGACAGTTGATCATAGATTTCGCATTATTAAATAAACCTTCTCTTTCAGGCA
The DNA here is from genome assembly GCA_032716605.1 of Paralithodes platypus. Lineage (NCBI taxonomy): Eukaryota > Metazoa > Arthropoda > Malacostraca > Decapoda > Lithodidae > Paralithodes > Paralithodes platypus. The sequence continues at coordinate 27,390,415 of CM064483.1, read as the reverse complement.
TATTTATCCGTTATACAAGTACTTCTCATTCCGGGCCAAGGTAAGTTCAAACATATAGGAAGGGGTTTGAATATTACAAACCACAGGGTGTAGCCTATTCTTCGGAATTATAAGTTCCTAAAACAAACTACCACTCTGAGTGCTATTCAGTGATTGGCTTATTGCGGCTTCGAATCACACGTCATAATAATATTTCAACTAATAAGGAAAGTGCAATCTGAAGATTCAGTGGGTTGTTACTCTTGAAATGAATATACATTATATTAGCAACTAAATCATGCTGTCGTCCATGATATATACATAGATTTATGTGATAATCCATTTGCTTGTAACAAAATATTTGCAAATTATTCAGCCATTCGCCTTTAAGTTAACTAAGCATTTAACCACAACTAAACTATCTCAAATATGTCTATACTTCGGAAAGATTAGGTGTTTTTTTTCTCGCCGCAATGTTGCATCTCTCTCACTATTCTGCCACTATTACAATGATCATTGTTTCTCAAAGCTCTCTCAGTGTATACCACCCCCTCTTCGCAGAGCACGTAGCACCCGTCTTGCAACGCAATCCCACCCCTACTCTCTGCAGCTCTCCAACCCAAGAGTGAAACATTATTCTCAATCTTTCTTTTATTCAACAGCTGAGCACTGGAACTCTCTCCCATAATCAGTTTTTCCCTCTTCCTATTACTTAAATTGCTTCAAACTCGGTGTGTCCAGGCATTTTGGCTCGAACAACCCTTGATTTTGGCCATGTCACTCTTTCAACTCTGGGGGAGGCACTCGCTACAGGAAGTTCGAACGCCTCTTGTCTCTCTCATTCACAGAAAAAACTCCTCTGACATTTAACTAAATGATTAATTCTCTAAAAGTGAATGAGGCGTTATCCCTTATTCACTTTTTACATGTAAAAGAAAAGTCTTAGGTATCCACATGTGAAATTTAACTACCAATGACATACCCTGACAGATCCTATTTTCTAAATATCTAAATGCCGCAAGCATATAACTTTTCTAACAAAGTAGAACTATTTATGTTACTCCATTTTACTTTATTACATCATATATTTGAATTTAACCTTTATTCTTTTATTTCACCTAATATACAGTAGGTGACATCAATTGTATGTGGTAGGCTTGTTTGTTTGGCACAACCAGGTCAGTCTGTAATTTTTTTCCTACTTAATTATCTGCGGGACCAATATGGTCCCATTAACTAGATTATATTGGCTACCATCATTCTTCTTAAAATCTTGGGAGAAGCCAGTAGATGCAGGTTAGGTCTTCTTCCACTTCCCCTATCTCTTGCTTCTGGAACTGCCAGGAAAGCGATATGGGAACACACTCTTGGATACTTTAGGTGGATCTGCGCAAAGGGTGACTGCTTAATATGGATTCTGGAAGCTTGGATCTATTGCTGCATATCACCCACAAATTATCCCTCAGGTTTACTATTATTCCCCCTAGTGTGTGGTGGGAATAGGCTGGAAGACTACAGAAGTGCCAAGCAAAGGGTCACACTCGGCTGGTGCCATCCGTCGCTCTGCCTCCTTCCAAGGCTTCCCGGAGGAATATAGAAATGATGAGACAAGTAATCAAATTTACCCAAGGATACGACCATGTCAAGACCGGTTTTACACTCTAGGTACCCAGTTTTACGTATGGGTGGGACGAGGCGAACACGAGAGAAGGCCAGCCCAATGACCTCTGAGCAATCCTGGTGGCTAACCAAGTTCTAAAGTCTCGTGTGTTGATTGGCAGCAGGAAGCCACTAATCAGGTCCCTGAATTAATTTTCCTCATTTTCGTCTGAGTGAGACGGAACTACACAGGGAATGGAGTTTGTTCAACACTCCTGGGCTACTTGGACCCTGGTGGCAAGCCAGGGAAATTTTACCCACCCCATGTATGTGTGGCAACCATCTGATCAATGTTGGTCCCGGGTGCAATCACCCATCCAGCTACTGCTGTGCTGGTGGAGGGCCACCAAACCTACCCAACAACTGCTGTGCTGGTACCAGGCGGTCACCCATCCAACTACTAACCAGACCCCACGTTGCTTAACCTCGCTGGTTTAAACCAGCGTTGCCAACCCCATAGGCCAGGGTTGCCACATGGCTTCCCCCTCTCTCCGCTCCGTATATATCCCGCAGTCATGCCAGCTCACATACTGATTGGTCGAGTCAACCAGTAAGGGTGACAAGTACTAGGGCGGCTAGTTTAATCTTCTTTCTACTCTTCCCCGGCTTTTCTGTCATCAAAATACTATCACGACATCAAGTGTCCTCTCTTATTTGGCGGCTTATGGGAGTATGGGGCTTACACTGTGTGAAAAAAAAAAATCTTTTCCGGAATATAAGAAGCAAGAAGACGATGACTATGATTGATGTGTTGCCAACCATCCTGCGCGCGGGAAAGGTGTTTCATCAGGTCACTGTAGCACCTGTTCCTTGTCCCAAAATGCTGGTCACTGATTGATGGTTGATTTGTCACCACATCTCTCACCTGGGTCGTAATTCAGATGATTTACGGATGCTGTTTACATGTCAAATGCCGGTCGTTGATTAGCTGTCGTCTTTAGTACCACACAAATAATAATAACAATAGAAGAAATAATAATTATTAATATTATAATTATTTTTATAATTATCATAACTAATATTATTATTATTATTATTATTATTATTATTATTACTATTATTATTATTATTATTGTAATTACATTTCTTTCTTCCCTTTTTTAATCTATCCCCCCCATCGTCCTACCCATCTCCTTTTACCCTCGTTCCTACCAAGTTCCTTCCTACGTTTCTTTTGTGTTCCCTTTCATTGCTTAACCCCTTCTCAAGATATAATGCTTAGATAACACTATAGGATTAAACCCATCTTAGTATACTATATATACTGTATACAGTATATATATATACTACCGGTATATATATATATATATATATATATATATATATATATATATATATATATATATATATATATATGTGTGTGTGTGTGTGTACAAAGGAGTACAAAGAAGTACTAAGGAAATCAAGCAACAACAGGTCTAGTGACCCCTCTAGGTTGCTTGTCCTCCAAAACACTGAGGATCAAGTGTTCAAACAGTGCTTTAGAATGGGTAAGGGAAAATTGGAAAGGGAACTACTGCCCTGGAACTAATGTCCGTGGCAAGATTAGGAAGTTAGTAGGGGACAGAGGGGTTAGTAACATAACATAGTTATAAGTGATCTTTCATATATCTGGGAAAAAGAGAATAACATCTTAGTAATATTCTGTATATATATACGCAATAATCCTTGATGAATCTGAGGGGGGAATGAAATAAAGTTAGTCATTTACAAACGCAGTCAGTCGCGGGTTTGATGCAAGATATCTGTCTAGGCGAAGTTTAAAAAAATCAACGGTGCTGCAGTCAATAACGTCTCGGGGAAGCCCATTCCACAAGTTGACAACTCGATTGAAGAAGACATTCTGAGATTAGTGCGAGTTAAAAGATTTACCAATAATTTTGCAACCGTTTCCCAACGTGTAATTAGATTGGTCGATAGTGAATTACTTACTACAGTTCATATTGTCGATGCCTTTGATGATTTTGAACACTTGAATTAAGTCGCCTCTTAATCTGCGCTGGGTTAAAGGAAATAGATTTAATTATCTAAGATACTCCTCGTATGGTTTGTTCTTTAGGCTAGGTATCATTTTGGTAACTCTACGTTGAACTCGCTCTAGCTTGTCTATATCTTTTTGGTAATAAGGGCACCAGGATTGAATACAGTATTCCAGAAGAGGGCGGTCTAAGGAATTGTAAAGAGTTAGGATAACTTCTTTGGAATTATGCTCAAATGACCTGCCTATAAAGCCAATTATTTTGTTTGCCTTCTTAACGACTTCTGAACATTGTTGACTAGGTTTTAGGTTACTCGATATTGTTACTCCCAGATCGGTTTCTCTGTCTACAGTCTTAAGCTGAGTGACATTCATCGAATAGTTTGCTTTCTCATTTCGGTATCCAATATGTACTACTTTACATTTATCCGCATTGAAATTAATTTGCCAAATTTGGGCCCAACATGAAACTTATCTAGATTGTATTGCATATTGTCAACTTGTTCATTTGGGAGTACGCTATTTGCAATTGTTGTATCGTCAGCAAACTTTGAGATTGTACAGGTGAGACCCTCATCTACTGTATGTCGTTGATGTAAATTAGAAAGATAATTGGTCCTAGTACCGATCCCTGGGATACCCTGCTACTTACATTGGTGTGTGTGTGTGTGTGTGTATGTGTGTGAAAAATATCTGATGTTTTGTATTTTGTTATATCTGCATTACTCTTTTCACTCAAATATAAACATTTTAGGAGCCTTTAAGGGGGGGTTTTTCTGGACCCCCTTTTCCTTCATGTAGCCCTATTAGTTTTAAGACTTTCAAACGTTCACCCCATTATGTTGGCAATTTTAGAACCTTTCGTGCCGTTCCTTGTCAATTTTAAGAACGTTCGTGCCATTTAGGTGTCGATTCTTTTCCTGGCGAAGGAACCGACCATCGGTCGGGATGTTTACCTACCGAAAAATGTACAAGTTTATCTCAGAGGGAGGTTTTGGGGGTATTTGTTAAGCTTGATGGAGGTCTAGGTAGCAAACTAAAACCACAAAATACACCTCCCTTTCATATAATGCTTCCACAATCTCTGCTCTGAGTTTCATCCCCCATCCAACCTTTCCTTCATCCTATGATTTAGATTGCTTTACATTTCGTGTGTTCAGGCATTCCAACACCAACGTCCCATGAATTTTGCTCTCTGTCAATCGTTTGGTTTTGAGAGAGACAATCTTCACAGGCCTTTTGCCTCCTTCATACACATAGAAATGAAAAAAAAAAAAAAATCTGTATACTCATGTTCTTTATCTGCATTATAATAGACACACTGACTCGCACACACTCTCATTCACTCTCACTCTCCCACACTCAAACACACACACACACTCTCTCTCTCTATTTTGCTGTCCTCGCCATCTACTTTCCCTACCTTTTGAGTTTGCTATCTCTACTGAAATAAGTTCTGATCACCTCGCAGGGATAGTACTGATAGTGTATATTTGTAAATCTCTCTTCCTCCCCCCCCCCCTCTCTCTCTCTCTCTCTCTCTCTCAAAGGAGTACAAAGGAGTACAAAGGAAATCAAGCAACAACAGATCTAGTGACCCTTCTAGGCTGCTTGTCCTCCAAAACACTGAGGATCAAGTGTCCAAACAGTGGTTTAGAGTGGGTAAGGGAACATTGGAAAGGGAACTACTTCCCTGCCACTAACGTGGCAGGACTAGGAAGTTAGTAGGGGACATATGGGTTAGTAACTGAGGGGAGGATAAACTTATTCATTTACAAACGCAGTCAGTCGCGGGTTTGATGCGAGATATTTGTCTAGGCGGAGTTTAAATGAATCAACGGTGCTGCAGTCTATAACGTCTCGGGGAAGCCCATTCCACAAGTTGACAACTCGATTGAAGAAGAAATTCTTAGATTAGTGCGAGTTAAAAGATTTACCAATAATTTTGCAACCGTTTCCCCCGCGTGTAATTAGATTGGTTGATAGTGAAGTACTTACTACAGTTCATATTGTCGATGCCTTTGATGATTTTGAACACTTGAATTAAGTCGCCTCTTAATCTGCGCTGGGTTAAAGGAAATAGATTTAATTCTCTAAGACGCTCTTCGTATGGTTTGTTCTTTAGGCTAGGTATCATTTTGGTAACTCTACGTTGAACTCGTTCTTACTTGTTTATATCTTTTTGGTAATAAGGGCACCAGGATTGAACGCAGTATTGCAGAAGAGGGCGGACTAAGGAATTGTAAAGGGTTAGGATAACTTCTTTGGATTTATGCTCAAATGACCTGCCTATAAAGCCAATTATTTTGTTTGCCTTCTTAACAACTTCTGAACATTGTTGACTCGGTTTTAGGTTACTCGATATTGTTACTCCCAGATCAGTTTCTCTGTTTACATTCTTAAGCTGAGTGCCATTCATCGAATAGTTTGCTTTCTCATTTAGGTATCCGACATGTAGTACTTTACATTTATCCGCATTGAAACTCATTTGCCAAATTTGGGCCCAACATGACAATTTATCTAGATTGTGTTGCATATCGTCAACTTGTTCTTTTGAGAGTACGCTATTTGCAATTTTTGTATCGTCAGCAAATTTTGAGATTGTGCAGGTGAGACCCTCATCTATGTCGTTGATGTAAATTAGAAAGAGAATTGGTCCAAGTACCGATCCCTGGGGTACCCCGCTACTTACATTGGTCCATTTAGATGCCTTACCGTTTATGACTACCCTTTGCTTTCTGTTGCTGAGCCAATTTTCTATCCATTTCAACACACCGTCTTGTATTCCATGCGCTTTTAGTTTTAGCAGTAAACGTTTGTGGGGAACTTTGTCAAAGGCCTTTTGAAAATCAAGGTATATAATATCTACAGCTTTACTCTCATCGTAGAGGTTGAGGATATCGTGGAAGAAGTCTAAGAGGTTTGTTAAACAGGAACGTTTTTTACGAAAGCCGTGTTGAGTATCTTTAAGTATGTTATTTTCCTCTAAGTGATTTACGAGTCTGTCTCGTATGACCGTTTCTAGCATTTTACATACAACTGAGGTTAAGCTAATTGGACGATAGTTACTGGGTAGGGATTTGCTGCCTTTTTTGAATATCGGTGTTACGTTGGCTAGCTTCCACTGATCAGGCATAGTTCCAGACTGCAAGGATTTATTGAATAGTAATGTCAGTGGTTTGGAGAGCTCATTCTTAGCTTCCTTTAGAACTCTAGGCGAGATTGTATCAGGTCCTGGCGTTTTATTTACCTTGAGTTTATCTAAACAATTCAATACTTCTCTCTCTGTAACGGTGATATTGCTTAGAACATCTGAATTATCAATCTGAATCGGCGATGGTGTAGGGATATCACCGAGGTCTTCTGTTGTAAAAACTGATGCAAAGAAGGTATTGAGGGCATTACTCATTTGTACTTCGTCTTTGGTGTATTCTCCTTTTTCATCGACTAATGGTCCAACAGTTGAAGTAACTACTTTTATCTTTCTGATATAACTATAGAATTCTTTCGGGTTTGTTTTACTTTGATTCGCAATATGGTACTCTAAGGTCTTTTTACTTTGCTTAATTAACTTTTTGGCTTTGCGTCGTAGCTCTACAAATTTCACCCGTTCTTCGTCATTTTGTGAGGATTTTAATCTATCATTAGCAAATTTTTTAGCAAGCAGGCAGTTTGAAATATCTTTATTCCACCATTTGGGCTTATTATTATGGCCTGGACGCCGTATTTTCGATGGTATGCAGTCTTGCACTGCTTTTAGCTAAGTGGTTTCGAATAACTTCCAAGATGTATTTATGTCGTTATTGTTAATTAAAAAGCTCCAGTCAGTTTCTTTAAACATAGCTCTAAGTTTATGGAAGTTTGCTTTCTTGAAATTAGGGACTTTTTCAATGCTACTATTTGGTTCGTTACTAGTAAACTTTAAAGTGAAAGTTATCGTACGATGGTCGCTGTTACTGAATTCATCACCAACATTCAAATTCTCTATCAATTCTTCTTTTGTTGCAAGTACAATGTCAAGAATGTTATTACCACGGGTCGGCGTTCGAACAAATTGATAAAGCGAACTCTCTTGCAAGTTCGTATACAAGTCATGTCCGAGTGTGAAGTAAGAGTATCGCCCCACTTGGTCACAGGTAAATTAAAGTCGCCAAAAATTACGGTATCTTGTGAGTTACTTACATCTGCAATTTGTTCGTAAATTTCTCGGTCAGTTTGCACTGATTGAGCTGGAGGTCTTTATATTAACGCAAGTATTATTTTTGTACCTTTATTATTCTTTATTAGCACAAAAGATGTGTCGACGTTCACAATTTGAGGTTTTGATACGAGGGTCGGGTTAAGACTTTCTTTGATATAAAATAAAACGCCACCTCCATTTTTATTTATTCGGCTGTTCTCAAACATTACATAACCGGGAAGTGAATACTCTGCTAAAAAGTCTCTATCTTCTGTATTGAGCCAAGATTCTGTTATGCCAATCACATCATAATTTTCTGTAAACACTAGTTCCTCTAAATCTGAAAATTTATTGCGTATGCTACGAGCGTTTGCATAGAAAACCTTTAAAGTTGCGGTTTAGAACTCGCAGAACGTTCTTTCATCGAATTTTTGGTTCTGGTCGGATCTACATTTACATTCATGGCTGTCCTCGGTCCTCGGTCGTTATCCCTGACGGTTTTGAATTTGGGTCGTGTTGGTGGAGCTTTATCCAAATTCGCGGTTCTTGACGGATTAGTATTTAATTCCTTTGTAGGTTGCCGTCCTCGCTGTCTTCGGTCCTCCTTCCAGGTTGTCCTGTGCTGAGTAGATTTCTTCTCCGAAAATCCTTCACCGCATCGTTGAGAAGACGCCCAAAACGTGCTGCTCCCACCTGGTTCAGATGAACTCCATCGTCCGAAAACAAATAGTCATCGTAGTAGAAATTGTCCCAGGTGTCGACGAATCCCACATTCTCCTTCCTGCAGAGGTTTGCTAGACAACGATTTATGCTGGTGGCTATGTTGTAAAATCGGCTCTCTACACCGAGCCGGGGGACGATTCCTGAGATGATGATCCTTGATGACTTCTCCTTAAATGACTTGATCAGCTGCTGGTACTTTAAAAGCAAATCTTCCGACCGGGTTCGCTGTACATCGTTGGATCCAACGTGGATGACGTACATTGTATTAGCAGGGGCCAGCTTTGATACTTCGTCAACTGCTGCAACTACGTCATCCACACCACCACCAGGGATACAAAAACGCTTCCTGGTCTTAGGTGCCCTGGCGCAAAACTCTGTGAGCTGACCACGTATCATCGAGTCTCCCACGAGCCGGACTTCTTCTATTTCCTCTTCGTCATCTGAGTCTGCGAGTATCTGGAAGCGGTTTTGACACTCGGTAATCGGTATGTGTTTCCTGGTCTTGGGGCAAACGTTGTTCCTCACGACACGGAAGTTGTCTTGAGGGGGAAGAGAGTCACTATTTGTATCTTGAGTATCGGAAACATCAGCTGAAGTGGCTACTGTAGGCGTTGAATTGTTGGCAGTTGACGTTGGGGCGTTGGTGGCTGCTGGAGTTGCGGTGACAATTGAAGTTTGTGGTACTCCAACGTTGAGTGTTACAAACTCTTGGAGTGATTCCAGCTTCATGGTGAGGACGTTGATCTTGTTGTAGGCTTCATCTAATTTCACTGTAAAATTCTCTCGTTGCTGGCAGAGCTGGCAGACTTGAAGTTCGATAGTAGCAAACATGGACTCACCAAACCTACCGGCGCAGTTCGCACAAGCGCGAGGCATGGTGACAGTCACTTTCTTCAGATCACTTCACTCACTTAAAAAACAATTCACTCACTTTAAAACACTTCACTCACTTTAAAAACACTTCAATCACTTCAACCGAAAACAAATATGCTGAAATACGCAGAAATAGGTTATCAGGGGTGATAGCCTAACCGAAAACAAAAATGTTGAGATACGCAGAATTAGGCTTCCTCTCTCTCTCTCTCTCTCTCTCTCTCTCTCTCTCTCTCTCTCTCTCTCTCTCTCTTTAAAGGATGCAAATGAAAATACCCTTTTTGTCATCCATGCTGGTTCAAATGACGTCATGCGCACCAGATCCGAAGAGTTGATGGAGAAATATCGCAAGATGATCCAGCACTACAAAAACAAGTCAAGGAATATCATCATCTCAGGCATTCTCCCCAAGATCGACGCACCTGACAAATTCTACGACAAGGCCTTCAGCACAAATAGCCGACTAAAATATTTGTGTCTGAGGGAAGAAGTTGAATTCATCAACCTCTGGGACAACTTCTACAACCAGCCTACTCTGTTCCGCAAGGATGGCACTCATCTAAACCCTGTGGGTTCAGCACGCATGGGTCGTCTCCTACACGAAGCAGTCCGCAGCCATGGATCAAAAAAACGCCATCCGAGAAGAAGCAGCAGTGACATAAATCATCCAACGCAATAAAAAAAACAGAGGCAACCGAGGACCACCAGCGATAAGGACCGAAGACAGCGAGGACCGAGGACAGCCATGAACATAAATGTAGATCCGACAAGAACCAAAAATATTATTAAAGAGCGTTCCGTGAGTTCTAAAATAACAAATTTAAAGGTGTTCTATGCAAACGCTCGTAGCATACGCAATAAATTTTCAGATTTAGAGGAGCTAGTGTTTACCAGAAAATTATGATGTGATTGGCATAACAGAATCTTGGCTCAATACAGAAGATAGAGACTTTTTAGCAGAGTATTCACTTCACGGTTATGTAATGTTTGAGAAAAGCCGAATAAATCGAAATGGAGGTGGCGTTTTACTTTATATCAAAGAAAGTCTTAACCCTACCCTCTTGTCAAAACCTCAAATTGTGAACGTCGACGCATCTTTTGTGCTAATAAAGAATAATAAAGGTACAAAAATAATACTTGCATTAATATACAGACCTCCAGCTCAATCAGTGCAAACTGACCGAGAAATTTACGAACAAATTGCAGATGTAAGTAACTCACAAGATACCGTAATTTTTGGCGACTTTAATTTACCTGTGACCAAGTGGGGCGATACTCTTACTTCACACTCCGGACATGACTTGTATACGAACTTGCAAGAGAGTTCGCTTTATCAATTTGTTCGAACGCCAACCCGTGGTAATAACGTTCTTGACATTGTACTTGCAACAAAAGAAGAATTGATAGAGAATTTGAATGTTGGTGATGAATTCAGTAACAGCGACCATCGTACGATAACTTTCACTTTAAAGTTTACTAGTAACGAACCAAAGAGTAGCATCGAAAAAGTCCCTAATTTCAAGAAAGCAAACTTCCATAAACTTAGAGCTATGTTTAAAGAAACTGACTGGAGCTTTTTAATTCACATAACGACATAAATACATCTTGGAAGTTATTCGAAGCCACTTACCTAAAAGCAGTGTAAGACTGCATACCATCGAAAATACGGCGTCCAGGCCATAATAATAAGCCCAAATGGTGGAATAAAGATATTTCAAACTGCCTGCTTGCTAAAAAATTTTGCTAATGATAGATTAAAATCCTCACTAAATGACGAAGAACGGCTGAAATTTGTAGAGCTACGACGCAAAGCCAAAAAGTTAATTAAGCAAAGTAAAAAGACCTTAGAGTTACATATTGCGAATCAAAGTAAAACAAACCCGAAAGAATTCTATAGTTATATCAGAAAGAAAAAAGTAGTTACTTCAACTGTTGGACCGTTAGTCGATGAAAATGGAGAATACACCAAAGACGAAGTACAAATGGTAATGCCCTCAATACCTTCTTTGCATCAGTTTTTACAACAGAAGACCTCAGTGATATCCCTACACCATCGCCGATTCAGATTGATAATTCAGATGTTCTAAGCAATATCACCGTTACAGAGAGAGAAGTATTGAATTGTTTAGATAAACTCAAGGTAAATAAAACGCCTGGACCTGATACAATCTCGCCTAGAGTTCTGAAGGAAGCTAAGGATGAGCTCTCCAAACCACTGACATTACTATTCAATAAATCCTTGCAGTCTGGAACTATGCCCGATCAGTGGAAACTAGCCAACGTAACACCGATATTCAAAAAAGGCAGCAAATCCCTACCCAGTAACTATCGTCCAATTAGCTTAACCTCAGTTGTATGTAAAATGCTAGAAACGGTCATACGAGACAGACTCGTAAATCACTTAGAGGAAAATAACATACTTAAAGATACTCAACACGGCTTTCGTAAAAAACGTTCCTGTTTAACAAACCTCTTAGACTTCTTCCACGATATCCTCAACCTCTACGATGAGAGTAAAGCTGTAGATATTATATACCTTGATTTTCAAAAGGCCTTTGACAAAGTTCCCCACAAACGTTTACTGCTAAAACTAAAAGCGCATGGAATACAAGACGGTGTGTTGAAATGGATAGAAAATTGGCTCAGCGACAGAAAGCAAAGATTAGTCATAAACGGTAAGGCATCTAAATGGACCAATGTAAGTAGCGGGGTACCCCAGGGATCGGCACTAGGACCAATTATCTTTCTAATTTACATCAACGACATAGATGAGGGTCTCACCTGTACAATCTCAAAATTTTGCTGACGATACAAAAATTGCAAATAGCGTACTCTCAAAAGAACAAGTTGACGATATGCAACACAATCTAGATAAATTGTCATGTTGGGCCCAAATTTGGCAAATGAGTTTCAATGCGGATAAATGTAAAGTACTACATATCGGATACCTAAATGAGAAAGCAAACTATTCGATGAATGGCACTCAGCTTAAGAATGTAAACAGAGAAACCGATCTGGGAGTAACAATATCGAGTAACCTAAAACCGAGTCAACAATGTTCAGAAGTTGTTAAGAAGGCAAACAAAATAATTGGCTTTATAGGCAGGTCATTTGAGCATAAATCCAAAGAAGTTATCCTAACCTTTTACAATTCATTAGTCCGCCCTCTTCTGGAATACTGCGTTCAATCCTGGTGCCCTTATTACCAAAAAGATATAAACAAGCTAGAACGAGTTCAACGTAGAGTTACCAAAATGATACCTAGCCTAAAGAACAAACCATACGAAGAGCGTCTTAGAGAATTAAATCTATTTCCTTTATCCCAGCGCAGATTAAGAGGTGACTTAATTCAAGTGTTCAAATCATCAAAGGCATCGACAATATGAACTGTAGTAAGTACTTCACTATCGACCAATCTAATTACACGCGGGGAAACGGTTGCAAAATTATTGGTAAATCTTTTAACTCACACGAATCTAAGAATTTCTTCTTCAATCGAGTTGTCAACTTGTGGAATGGGCTTCCCCGAAACGTTATAGACTGCATCACCGTTGATTCATTTAAACTCCGCCTAGACAAATATCTCGCATCAAACCCGCGACTGACTGCGTTTGTAAATGAATAACTTTATTTTATCCCCCCCTCAGTTACTAACCCATCTGTCCCCTACTAACTTCCTAATCCTGCCACGGACATTAGTCCGTGGCAGTGAAAATGAAAATACCCTTTTTGTCATCCATGCTGGTTCAAATGACGTCATGCGCACCAGATCCGAAGAGTTGATGGAGAAATATCGCAAGATGATCCAGCACTACAAAAACAAGTCAAGGAATATCATCATCTCAGGCATTCTCCCCAAGATCGACGCACCTGACAAATTCTACGACAAGGCTTTCAGCACAAATAGCCGACTAAAACATTTGTGTCTGAGGGAAGAAGTTGAATTCATCAACCTCTGGGACAACTTCTACAACCAGCCTACTCTGTTCCGCAAGGATGGCACTCATCTAAACCCTGTGGGTTCAGCACGCATGGGTCGTCTCCTACACGAAGAAGTCCGCAGCCATGGATCAAAAAACGCCGTCCGAGAAGAAGCAGCAGTGACATAAATCATCCAACGCCAAGAAAAAAACAGAGGCAACCGAGGACCACCAGCGATAAGGACCGAAGACAGCGAGGACCGAGGACAGCCATGAACATAAATGTAGATCCGACAAGAACCAAAAATATTATTAAAGAGCGTTCCGTGAGTTCTAAAATAACAAATTTAAAGGTTTTCTATGCAAACGCTCGTAGCATACGCAATAAATTTTCAGATTTAGAGGAGCTAGTGTTTACAGAAAATTATGATGTGATTGGCATAACAGAATCTTGGCTCAATACAGAAGATAGAGACTTTTTAGCAGAGTATTCACTTCCCGGTTATGTAATGTTTGAGAAAGCCGAATAAATCGAAATGGAGGTGGCGTTTTACTTTATATCAAAGAAAGTCTTAACCCTACCCTCTTGTCAAAACCTCAAATTGTGAACGTCGACGCATCTTTTGTGCTAATAAAGAATAATAAAGGTACCAAAATAATACTTGCATTTATATACAGACCTCCAGCTCAATCAGTGCAAACTGACCGAGAAATTTACGAACAAATTGCAGATGTAAGTAACTCACAAGATACCGTAATTTTTGGTGACTTTAATTTACCTGTGACCAAGTAGGGCGATACTCTTACTTCACACTCCGGACATGACTTGTATACGAACTTGCAAGAGAGTTCGCTTTATCAATTTGTTCGAACGCCGACCCGTGGTAATAACGTTCTTGACATTGTACTTGCAACAAAAGAAGAATTAATAGAGAATTTGAATGTTGGTGATGAATTCAGTAACAGCGACCATCGTACGATAACTTTCACTTTAAAGTTTACTAGTAACGAACCAAATAGTAGCATCGAAAAAGTCCCTAATTTCAAGAAAGCAAACTTCCATAAACTTAGAGCTATGTTTAAAGAAACTGACTGGAGCTTTTTAATTCACAATAACGACATAAATACATCTTGGAAGTTATTCGAAGCCACTTACCTAAAAGCAGTGCAAGACTGCATACCATCGAAAACTCGGCGTCCAGGCCATAATAATAAGCCCAAATGGTGGAATAAAGATATTTCAAACTGCCTGCTTGCTAAAAAATTTGCTAATGATAGATTAAAATCCTCACAAAATGACGAAGAACGGCTGAAATTTGTAGAGCTACGACGCAAAGCCAAAAAGTTAATTAAGCAAAGTAAAAAGACCTTAGAGTTACATATTGCGAATCAAAGTAAAACAAACCCGAAAGAATTCTATAGTTATATCAGAAAGAAAAAAGTTGTTACTTCAACTGTTGGACCGTTAGTCGATGAAAATGGAGAATACACCAAAGACGAAGAACAAATGAGTAATGCCCTCAATACCTTCTTTGCATCAGTTTTTACAACAGAAGACCTCAGTGATATCCCTACACCATCGCCGATTCAGATTGATAATTCAGATGTTCTAAGCAATATCACCGTTACAGAGAGAGAAGTATTGAATTGTTTAGATAAACTCAAGGTAAATAAAACGCCTGGACCTGATACAATCTCGCCTAGAGTTCTAAAGGAAGCTAAGGATGAGCTCTCTAAACCACTGACATTACTATTCAATAAATCCTTGCAGTCTGGAACTATGCCCGATCAGTGGAAGCTAGCCAACGTAACACCGATATTCAAAAAAGGCAGCAAATCCCTACCCAGTAACTATCGTCCAATTAGCTTAACCTCAGTTGTATGTAAAATGCTAGAAACGGTCATACGAGACAGACTCGTAAATCACTTAGAGGAAAATAACATACTTAAAGATACTCAACACGGCTTTCGTAAAAAACGTTCCTGTTTAACAAACCTCTTAGACTTCTTCCACGATATCCTCAACCTCTACGATGAGAGTAAAGCTGTAGATATTATATACCTTGATTTTCAAAAGGCCTTTGACAAAGTTCCCCACAAACGTTTACTGCTAAAACTAAAAGCGCATGGAATACAAGACGGTGTGTTGAAATGGATAGAAAATTGGCTCAGCGACAGAAAGCAAACAGTAGTCATAAACGGTAAGGCATCAAAATGGACCAATGTAAGTAGCGGGGTACCCCAGGGATCGGTACTAGGACCAATTCTCTTTCTAATTTACATCAACGACATAGATGAGGGTCTCACCTGTACAATCTCAAAATTTGCTGACGATACAAAAATTGCAAATAGCGTACTCTCAAAAGAACAAGTTGACGATATGCAACACAATCTAGATAAATTGTCATGTTGGGCCCAAATTTGGCAAATGAGTTTCAATGCGGATAAATGTAAAGTACTACATATCGGATACCTAAATGAGAAAGCAAACTATTCGATGAATGGCACTCAGCTTAAGAATGTAAACAGAGAAACCGATCTGGGAGTAACAATATCGAGTAACCTAAAACCGAGTCAACAATGTTCAGAAGTTGTTAAGAAGGCAAACAAAATAATTGGCTTTATAGGCAGGTCATTTGAGCATAAATCCAAAGAAGTTATCCTAACCCTTTACAATTCATTAGTCCGCCCTCTTCTGGAATACTGCGTTCAATCCTGGTGCCCTTATTACCAAAAAGATATAAACAAGCTAGAACGAGTTCAACGTAGAGTTACCAAAATGATACCTAGCCTAAAGAACAAACCATACGAAGAGCGTCTTAGAGAATTAAATCTATTTCCTTTAACCCAGCGCAGATTAAGAGGTGACTTAATTCAAGTGTTCAAAATCATCAAAGGCATCGACAATATGAACTGTAGTAAGTACTTCACTATCGACCAATCTAATTACACGCGGGGAAACGGTTGCAAAATTATTGGTAAATCTTTTAACTCACACGAATCTAAGAATTTCTTCTTCAATCGAGTTGTCAACTTGTGGAATGGGCTTCCCCGAAACGTTATAGACTGCATCACCGTTGATTCATTTAAACTCCGCCTAGACAAATATCTCGCATCAAACCCGCGACTGACTGCGTTTGTAAATGAATAACTTTATTTTATCCCCCCCTCAGTTACTAACCCATCTGTCCCCTACTAACTTCCTAATCCTGCCACGGACATTAGTTCCAGGGCAGTAATTCCCTTTCCAATGTTCCCTTACCCACTCTAAACTACTGTTTGGACATTTGATCCTCAGTGTTTTGGAGGACAAGCAACCTAGAAGGGTCACTAGATCTGTTGTTGCTTGATTTCCTTTGTACTCCTTTGTACTCCTTTGTACTAGTTCCAGGGCAGTAATTCCCTTTCCAATGTTCCCTTACCCACTCTAAACCACTGTTTGGACACTTGATCCTCAGTGTTTTGGAGG
Organism: Paralithodes platypus; assembly: GCA_032716605.1. NCBI lineage: Eukaryota > Metazoa > Arthropoda > Malacostraca > Decapoda > Lithodidae > Paralithodes > Paralithodes platypus. The sequence continues at coordinate 27,373,634 of CM064483.1, read as the reverse complement.
ACAAGCAACCTAGAAGGGTCACTAGATGTGTTGCTTGATTCCTTTGTACTCCTTTGTACTCTCTCTCTCTCTCTCTCTCTCTCTCTCTCTCTCTCTCTCTCTCTCTTGCTCGCTCGCTCGCTCGTCGGCGCTCGCTCGATCTCCTCTCTCTCTCTCTCTCTCTCTCTCTCTCTCTCTCTCTCTCTCTCTCTCTCTCTCTCTCTCTCTCTCTCTCTCTCTCTCTCTCTCTCTCTCTCTCTCTCTCTCTTCTCTCTTCTCTCTCTCTCTCTCTCTCTCTCTCTCTCTCTCTCTCTCTCTCTCTCTCTCTCTCTCTCTCTCTCTCTCTCCATATCCGGACAATCCCGACCACCTCCGGATAATCTATTTGTGGCCACAGAAATATGTCAGCTTATTGAAGTATCCTACAGAGAGAGAGAGAGAGAGAGAGAGAGAGAGAGAGAGAGAGAGAGAGAGAGATTTTTTTCCTGGCGAGCGATAGCGAGCCTGTAATTTAAAAGAAAATGGCGTTCGGCCGGGACATTTTTCTACCGAAAAATATACAAATATATCTTGAAAGGGGGTCTAGGGGGCGTAATTTTAAGCTTGATGGAGGTCTTCGGAACAAACTAAAAAACTCTCCTTAACGTAATCTAATGCGAGTGATTTCGGTCGTTGAGTCTAACCTATAAATTTATTACTTAGCACTATCTGGTCTGACGTCTTTGGGGTATTATGATAATTTGTTTAATTATTATTGAGGATTTTGACTGATCCAACCAATGTATTGTGTCCCCGTGTGTCCCCTAGGGTAACACAAACGCCTTCACAAACTTCATTCCCACTTAACAAAAAATGTCCACCCAGAACTTCTTTAAGCTACATTTGTACACCTTTCGATTGATAACATTATCACGGCGAAAGCCGATTTCTTCTAAGTTACAGCTTCGTTATTGCTCGCCCAAAATATAAAATAGACACCGTAATGGGGTGAAGCGTATTATTATCGTCAAAGTAATGAGGTAAAACGTCTTAAAATCTTCAACTAATAGAACGATGCAGGGGAAATTCCCCCACCCCCACCCCCAACCCCACAATAAATAAATAAATAAATAAATAACAAATAAAAACACCCACATCCCCTTCCAGCTAAATGTGTACATTTTTCAATATACAAATGTCCTGGTTAAAGGTCGATTTCTTCTAGGTTACAGGCTCGCTATTGCTCGCCCAGAAAAAAATCGACACTTGAATGGAGTGACGCTTTTTATTATCGCCAAACTAATAAGGTGAAACGTCTTAAAATCTCCAAACTATTGGAGCGATTTAGGGAAGACCCAAAACGGCCTCCCTCGAACTGCATAGGGTTAAGACTCAACATGCACGAAGAGATTCATTACTAAAAAATTAACACTGGTATTATTAACAGTAATAGCATTAACACTAGTATTATTAACAGTAATAGCATTAACACTAGTATTATTAACAGTAATAGCATTAACACTAGTATTATTAACAGTAATAGCATTAACACTAGTATTATTAACAGTAATTAACACTAGTATTATTAACAGTAATAGCATTAACACTAGTATTATTAACAGTAATAGCATTAACACTAGTATTATTAACAGTAATAGCATTAACACTAGTATTATTAACAGTAATAGCATTAACACTAGTATTATTAACAGTAATAGCATTAACACTAGTATTATTAACAGTAATAGCATTAACACTAGTATTTAACAGTAATAGCATTAACACTAGTATTATTAACAGTAATAGCATTAACACTAGTATTATTAACAGTAATAGCATTAACACTAGTATTATTAACAGTAATAGCATTAACACTAGTATTATTAACAGTAATAGCATTAACACTAGTATTATTTACAGTAATAGCATTAACACTAGTATTATTAACAGTAATAGCATTAACACTAGTATTATTAACAGTAATCGCATTAACACTAGTATTATTAACAGTAATAGCATTAACACTAGTATTATTAACAGTAATAGCATTAACACTAGTATTATTAACAGTAATAGCATTAACACTAGTATTATTAACAGTAATAGCATTAACACTAGTATTATTAACAGTAATAGCATTCGCCAATCTCACCACACACTAGACTCGTACGCACGATTTGCCACTAACTAAAACACTCACCACATTCAAGATTCACCACTCACTACACTCAGCACACTCAAGACTCAAGGAATCTGGGAAGGCGTTTTTGTTAGCCTGGAGGACAAACTATAATGCATTGCTCGAAAATGGCAAAAACAAGCAAACTCTTCAATACAAATTAACCCCTTCTGTAACAGCAACATCATGTAACCAAAATTCTAGTTGTATTTAGACGATTTTGTGCAGCTTAGGAAGGATCTATGGTAGCTAAAAGGATTAACTGATATATTTAGTAGCCTTTTAATGGTTAGAGCTTCTTCCTAAGCGTAACAAAATCATCTAATAATTGCCAGAATATAATGAAAAATACGTTACCGGTACAGAAGGGGTTAAACAAAATACGTTACCGGTACAGAAGGGGTTAAACAAAATACGTTACCGGTACAGAAGGGGTTAAACAAAATACGTTACCGGTACAGAAGGGGTTAAACAAAATACGTTACCGGTACAGAAGGGTTACAATACGTTACCGGTACAGAAACTAAAAAATACGTTACCGGTACAGAAACTAAAAATACGTTACCGGTACAGAAACTAAAAATACGTTACCGGTACAGAAACTAAAAATACGTTACCGGTACAGAAGGGGTTAAACAAAATACGTTACCGGTACAAAAGGGGTTAAACAAAATACGTTACCGGTACAGAAGGGGTTCAACAAAAATACGTCTCCGGTAAAGAAGGGGTTAAACAAAATACGTCTCCGGTAAAGAAGGGGTTAAACAAAATACGTCTCCGGTAAAGAAGGGGTTAAACAAAATACGTTACCGGTACAAAAGGGGTTAAACAAAATACGTTACCGGTACAGAAGGGGTTAAACAAAATACGTTACCGGTACAAAGGGGTTAAACAAAATACGTTACCGGTACAGAAGGGGTTAAACAAAATACGTTACCGGTACAGAAGGGGTTAACAAAATACGTTACCGGTACAGAAGGGGTTAAACAAAATACGTTACCGGTACAGAAAGGGTTAAACAAAATACGTTACCGGTACAGAAGGGGTTAAACAAAATACGTTACCGGTACAGAAGGGGTTAAACAAAATATCATGCCCACAAAACGCCTGACTAGATAGTGTTTAGCGATTAGAACCAAGCTTTAGAGAGTTATAGGTAACGCCAACTAACTTGACAATAATCTTGACCCCTTAACTTCTCATAACTCAAAATGAATGAAAGCAATCGAGCTGACATTTCTATAATTTTCGAAGAGCCCAACAGGAAATAAGTGTGGATATTTACAGCCAGTTTGCTCTAGTCCCTTTTGAGTTATAAGAAGTTAAAGGGTTAAGATTATTGTTAAGTTCGTTGGCGCTTCCTATAGTTAGTTTTATGTGATGAGTGTGACGTAATTAGTGTGTAATAGTGAACCTATAGCATACCGGTATAATATCTCGCATTAACAAATCTAGTAAAAGTTATATGTGGTAATCTGTGATAAAGAACAACATACTATATTAAACGAAGATATAATATGTGAGTGTTAATTTATGATAAAGGACACAATACTATTCAGTTTGAGAAAGATCACAATTTGTTTCTGCATATTTTGTTTATGAAGGAGGGAACCAGTTGAGAGAGGTTTAATAATACGGCTGTAGGCATCTAATATTAAGGGAGCCCACCTCGCTTTTGTTCTCTTTCTCTCCCTCTCTCTTTGGATTGTATCCATTCGGCCCCATTCAGCCTACTGTTTTAAGACGTTTACCCCCATCCAGGTGTCAATATTCTCCTGGCGAGCGGTAGCAAGCCAGCATATATATATTTTTGCTTTGACAAGCTAAATTTGTACATTTTTCGATAGACAAATGTCTCCGGCGAAGCCGGATTTCTCCATACAATGCTGGCTCGCTATCGCTCGCCAGGAAGAAATCGACACCTGGATGGGGATAACGTCTTAAAACAGTTGGCTGAATGAGGCCCAATGGATACAAGCCAGGGAAAGAGAGAAAGGGAGAGAAAGATAAAAACAAAACGGTGACCCCCTTTAAGTCTCTAGCAACGAGTTTGTATATGTCGAGTCCAGTAATAAGCCTCAAGTGTGATGAATCTGGGTAAAATATGAAGCGTTTTTGTTTTGTATTTATATATATATATATATATATATATATATTTGTGATGCATACTTATATCTGTATAGTGATAATCTAAATCAGTAAGTCTCGGGCAATTACTGTTTATTATCTATCATTGAGTCCCTAGTAGCACATCTCTACCCATAATCAGTAAGTCTCGGGCAATTACTGTTTATTATCTATCATTGAGTCCCTAGTAGCACATCTCTATCCATAATCAGTAAGTCTCGGGCAATTACTGTTTATTATCTATCATTGAGTCCCTAGTAGCACATCTCTATCCATAATCAGTAAGTCTCGGGCAATTACTGTTTATTATCTATCATTGAGTCCCTAGTAGCACATCTCTATCCATAAGTCTGTAACATTTTATCTCTAACAAAGAATATCGAGCAATAAGACCCGCATATTGAATCCCCGCAACGAATCTTAAAATGAAGTCTCTATCAGTAGGTTTCTTCTACACATCTCTAGTACCAAGTCTCAAGCTAAGAATCTCTAGCATCAAGGGTCTAGCAATGAGACTCTAGCTAGTACCAAGTTTCTAGCAAAGAATCTCTAGCATCAAGGCTCTAGCAATGAGACTCCAGCTAGTACCAAGTTTCTAGCAAATAATATCTAGCATCAAGGTTCTAGCAATGAGACTCTAGCTAGTACCAATTTTCTAGGAGAGAATATCTATCATCAAGGCTCTAACAATCTGACTCTACCTAGTACCAAATTTCTAGCAAATAATCTGTAGCATCAAGGGTCTAGCAATGAGACTCTAGCTAGTACAAAATCTTTAGCAAAAATTCTCTAGCATCAAGGCTCAAGCAATGAATCTCTAGCTAGTACCAAGTTTCTGGCAAAGAATATCTAGGATGAAGGCTCAAGCAATGAGACTAGCTGAAAAAAAAAACTTGCCTCTAGCAATAAATGTAGAAGTGTGGCCCCTCAACTGTGATGAGTCTGGCTGGATCTGGAGTGAAAACATGGAGGACTGTGACGCGGCGTTTTCTTTCAGGCCCGCGAACAATGTCTCCCGGGGATCGATCCTGGGATTTGTGAACCTCAGCACCGTCTGAGAGGAGATGGTCGTGGTGCTGGTGTGGCTCTTAAGTTAGGATATTTTGGGACATATTAGAATAGGTTGGAATAGACTGGGACATGTTGGGATAGGTTGAAGCAAGGGATATATTGGGACATGTTGGAATAGGTTGGAGTGAGGGATAGTTTGGGACATGTTAGGTTGAAGCAAGAGCTAGATTAGGACATGTTGGGATAGGTTGAAACAATGGATAGATTGGGACATGTAGGAATAGGTTAGAGTGAGAGATAGATTGGGACATGTTGGGATAGGTTAGAGTGAGGGATAGATTGGGACATGGGATAGGTTAGAGTGAGGGATAGATTGGGACATGTTGGGATAGGTTAGAGTGAGGGATAGATTGGGACATGTTGGGATAGGTTAGAGTGAGGGATAGATTGGGACATGTTGGGATAGGTTAGAGTGAGGGATAGATTGGGACATGTTGGGATAGGTTAGAGTGAGAGATAGATTGGGACATGTTGGGATAGGTTAGAGTGAGGGATAGATTGGGACATGTTGGGATAGGTTAGAGTGAGGGATAGATTGGGACATGTTGGGATAGGTTAGAGTGAGGGATAGATTGGGACATGGGATAGGTTGGAGCTAGGGATAGTTTGAGACATGTTGGGATAGGATGGAGTTAGGGATAGATTGGGACATGTTGGAGTTAGGGATAGATTGGGACATGGTGGGATAGGTTAGAGTGATGGATAGATTGGGAAATGGTGGGATAGGTTAGAGTGAGGAATAGATTGGGACATGGTGGGATAGGTTGAAATGAGGGATATTTTGAGACATGTTGGAATAGGTTGGAGTGAGGGATAGACTAGGACATTATAGAATAGGTTGGAGTGAGGGATAGCTTGGGACATATTGGGATCGGTTGAAACAAGGGATAGATTGGGACATGTTGGGATAGGTTGGAGTGAGGGATAGTTTGGTTCATGTTGGGATAGGTTGAAGCAAGGGATAGATTGTGACATGTTGGGATAGGTTGGGGTGAGGGATAGTTTGGGATATGGGACAAGCAAAAATATGGAAATACCAGGGAATATGTTGTGATGTAGTACACCGTGAGATAGATTGAGATGTGAGACTCATACCAGGGAATATGTTGTGATGTAGTACACCGTGAGATAGATTGAGATGTGAGACTCATACCAGGGAATATGTTGTGATGTAGTACACCGTGAGATAGATTGGGATGTGAGACTCATACCAGGGAATATGTTGTGATGTAGTACACCGTGAGATAGATTGGGATGTGAGACTCATTGGGATAGACTGAGATAAGGGACACCAAGGATTATATTTTAACATGGATCTTGGTGGGATATGAAACACCTTAGGAAATGGAACACCAAGTATGAAACACCTTGGGAAATGGAACACCGAACACCTCGGGAAATGGAACGCTGGATATGGAACGCCTTGGGAAATAGGACACCTTCTTTCAGCCCCGCGAACACTTTCCCTCGAGGATCGATCCTGGGATTTGTCTGAGATGATGGTCTTGGTGCTAGAGGTGGAGGAACGCATCAGGACATGATGGAATATTTCGGGATATAAGAAAATGTTGGAATTCGAGATATGATAAGAATTTGGACGAGTTATGCCCCTTTCCCACTGGTGAGACAAGTCACGATTTTCGTCGCCGAAACCAATAAATTGGCACATTTGTGACATGTCTCAACACCTCTCATGAAAAATAGTTTGACTCTCAAGGCCTTTCAGGCCTCGCAAGGGCCCTCGCGGGGTCGTCGCATAATGTTCGCACAGTTCAAAATTTTGGAGAGGACTCACGATGATTGGTTACCCTCGCAAGCATCGTCGAGCATCGCAGAAGGGTTTCTGCGATCATCTGCGACATCGGCGAGACATCGCGGAGTTTGTCGCAAGAAGAAAATCGTTGAAATGTTCCAAAACGTCGCACGACGGATCGCCGATGCTCTCGGATGTTCCGAGAACATCGACGATCATCGGCGATTTCCTCGTCGATTAGTCGTCGACGTGCGCACGAATACTCGCCGAGAGTATACCCGCCAGGGGTATGCTCCGCACGAGGCATGCGAAGGGCCTTGCGACGCCGCGGAATGCTCAAGACACACCTGCCGAGGCCAAAGAGCAACTTCGGAGAGGTGGGTAAAAAAAAATGATTAGGCCTATAGTGAGATATCTTTCACCTACGGTGAAATTTCACATATTGTTATATTTGTTGTTGTTGTTGATGAAATCTTATAGAATAACCTTTCCTCTTGCCGTTCATGAAAACAAAACAATATAAAAAACAAATATTATGGGTGAAAACCGACTGAGAGTTAGGGCAAATACGGGCGGACTGATGATATGCGTTCACCTACGGTGAAATTCCACATATTGTTATTTTTGTTGTTGTTGTTGATGAAATCTTATAGAATAACCTTTCCTCTTGCCGTTCATGAAAATAACAAAATATAAAAAGCACTTATTATTGGTGAAAACAGACAGAGTTAATATTTTGCTGCGGAATGGATTCTATAAGAGCGAAAAACTATCGTTATAGATTTATTTCTATAAAATCCAATAATGATGATAGAATAATCTAAACACCGCCATCATGTTCAGCGGACATATATATATATATTTGTTTTGAGAGTAAGCTAAATTTGTACATTTTTCGATAGAAAAATGTCTCCGGCGAAGCCGGATTTCTCCATACAATGCTGGCTCCCTATCGCTCGCCAGGAAGAAATCGACACCTGGATGGGGATAAACGTCTTAAAACAGTAGGCTGAACGGGGCCGAAGGGATACAAGGCAAAGAGAGAGGGAGAGAAATAGAAAACAAAATAAAAAAACGAGGAGAGGGAGAGAATGAGAAAACAACAAACAGCAGGTGGGCTCAATGTTTGCGTTACGGCTTAACAATTGAGCCCACCTCGCTTTTTTTAGTTTACTCTTTCTCTCTCTCTCTCTCCTCTTTTTTTTTTCTATTTCTCTCCCTCTCTCTTTGCCTTGTATCCGTTCGGCCCCGTTCAGCTTACTGTTTTAAGACGTTAACCCCCATCCAGGTTTCAATATTTTCCTGGTGAGCGGTAGCGGGCCAACATATATATTTTTTGTTTTGAGAGCAATCTAAATTTGTACATTATTTGATAGAAAAATGTCTCCGGCGGAGCATTGCCAACCTCCGAATTAAGGGGAGATGGGTCGTTTTTCTGGTCCCCTTTCTTCCTCATGGTTAACCTTTTAGTTTTCATATTTTATGACGTTCGGCCCATTAGTTTGGCGTGATATGCTAATTCCACTCTGCAATTAGCACATTCATTTTACACTCGCTCAGCTGCGCACACCTCGCCGATCTCGCCGATGTATGTGCGATGCCAACGCCGATGATCGACGATGATGAATCGCAAGAATTTGTGCCTTAAAAAAATACTCTTATCACCTCGCCGAAGTAAACGCCGAACCATCTCTTGGATCGCCGAAGACGTCGCAGAACATACGGCGAGTATTCTTTCATCCTCGCATGATCTCGCAAGAGATTTTTGAAAATGTGATATGCCTCGCAGAGGTTCATCGGCGAAACATCGCTCACTTCCCCAATAACATCGCCGATGTCGGCGATTGCGTCGCCGACATCGGCGACATCTTCGCCCAGTATAATTTGTCATCTGTTTGTAAAGGTCGAAATCGTGAAGGTCGCACGTATTCTTGCGAATTTGACAAAACGAAGGCATCGGCGACGAAAATCGTGACTTGTCTCACCAGTGGGAAAGGGGCATTAGGGTACATGATATATTGAGATATAAGAAATGTTGGATATGTTATGAATTTAGCCTTGAAGTGAGACAGGACACCATGGGATATGTTGAGCGTGGAACTCGTTGGGATATAAGGTAGGATGAGAAATATATAATTGATCCTGGGATATGTAGACCTCCCCGCTGTCTAGAAGGTGGTAGGGCTCTTATGTTGGGATAATTTGGAATAGACTGGAATATGCAACACCAAATTTAGATTTTGTTATTTGAGAATTTTAATATAAACACTATATGAGGGTGAACTCTTTATTAAAAACGTTTCGTAAACAGCGTTATCAAGCCAATTAAGCTATAAGCGAAACGTTGTCAATAAAGTGCTCCTACTCATACGGGGTTTATATTCATTCTGTCAACTTTCTGGGTGTATTTTTATCAGCATGTGAGGATTTGATGGGATATGGGACATCAAAGGATATGTTAGAATATAAGACTTGTTAAGATATGGGGCTCATTTGGGATATACTGAAGTATGGGACACTTGTACTTATTGGGATATGGATATCATAGGGATAAAGGATCACTACGGGATAAGAAACATGTTGTGATATGTGATATGATGGGAGACGCGGGAATGAAATATGTCCCCATGGAAAAGATCCCGAGATTTGTGAATCTAAGCACTATCTGAGAGGATGGTGGTGGTGTAGGTGGGACGCTTCAAGATAATTTGGGGTGAGCATTTGGGATACATGAAGGTAAAATGGAATATGGGACTCGGTGGAATAGGTAGGGTTATGTTGGGATATGGGGCAGGTTTGGATAGAGGGGCAGTTGGAATGCATGGCAGCTTGGGATATTGGATACCAAAAAATACTTTGGGATACGGGATATGTTGGGATATGGGGCAGATTGAGATGAGACCAGTCATGGGATATGTTAGGATCAATAATACCCTAAGTAGGGATACAGGACAAACTGGGACACAGATCATGATATAGGTTAGGATATGAAATTCGATGGGAAATATTTAGATATGACCCACCTTGGGATAAGTGAGACCTTGGTGTATGTGATACCTTGAGATATGGGACACCTTGAAATATGGGACACTCGGAGATATGGGAGTGCTTGGTGTATATAGGGCACCTTGGAATTTAGGACACCATGCGATAAGGGACACCTACGAATATGGAACGAAGAGGAAGAAATGGATACGGAAGGCATAATAATGTTACAAAAAATACTACTACTACTACTATTAATAATAATATTAATTATATCAATAATAATAATAATATTAATAATAATTATAATAATATTAATACAAATAATATATCTATTGCCAGACAGCATGATCCCCAAAGGGATGCCAACAAATGAATCTCTCCCAAGCACCTCTGTCCCCTGTCAGCCGATGCCCCTCCTCCCAACCAACACCGCTTTCTCTCATATACCTTCCTTTCCACACTTTCCAGCACATCCACATCCACACTGCTGTCTTACTTCCTTGTTCGTATGTCTATCCCTCCATGTAACTCCACATGAACTTCTCAAGTAAATAATTTCCACCCCTCTCACTCTTGGTTTGTGCCTCTCCAAAAACGTCCATGCTTCACACCTGTACATCAAGGTCGGGATTACCACACTATTGTGTAATTACTTTTTTACTTCCATGCTGACCACCCTATTCCTTGTCACTGCTTTCAGCATTCCTAAAACCATCTACCCCTGTTGCACCCTCTCCCGCATTTCTTCATCCATAGTCCCATCTTTACTCAACACACTGTCGAAATACTTATATGAGCTGACATTCTCCACAACCTGACCATTCAACCTCACCTCACACTCTGTAACTGCACCCCTTTCAAAGACCATAACCTTGCCATTCCCCGCATTTACATCCAGGCTCCTTTTCTCACACACGGTTCCAAACATACAGTATTTACCAGACCTTGCAACTCTCACTCATCAGAACTGTATCATCGACAAACAACAGTACAGGAAACTTCCACTCATATTCTTCTCTTATTAAGGGTACACCAACATCCACTTCTCTTCCTTGAATTTCTTTCATGACTCCATCCATATATATATTGAACAATCATGGGGACATCAAGCACCCATTCTTTAACCCAACATTCAGATCATAAGACTCATTCTGGTTATTCTCCACATACACTGCTACCTTTGCACCCTCATACATGCTCTTCACCGCTTTCAGCAACTTACCAGCTACTCTGTATATTCTCAGTACTTTCCACAACTCAGCCATAGGCTTTCTCCAAGTGCATAAACGCATCATACAACTTTTGTCCCTTTTCCAGATTTTTTTTTATCAACACATTTCAAGGAGAAAATCTGGTCTACACATACTCTTCCCTTCCTAAACCCGCCATGCTCCTCTCCTACCCATTTCTCCATTCTTACTCTCACTCTCTCGATCACTACCCTACTGTACATCTGCCCTCCTATGCTCTCCTCCTATCACAAGGGAGACACATCCCCTTGGGATTGCCACACACTACTCTCTTTACCCTTTACCCTTATACAGGGGGAATATTATGCCTGTTTACCAATCTTCAGGCACACTTCCCTTCTCCCATGATAGTCTACACATTTTACATATACATCACTATCTCACCGCAATACCTTAGCATTTGCCCACACACTCCATCTATGCCCGATGCTTTCCCCATCTTCACTCTATTCATGGCCTCACACACTTCTAGCCTCATATCCCCACCTCCTCGTCCACTACTTCTCTTCTTCTCCCTCCCATACCCCATGCAACTACGTTTGCCGGCTTTTCATTCCCTACATTCAACAACTCATTGAAGTGCTCCCTCCATCTCTCGACTCTCTCTTGCTACTCTGCTGGCACTCGTCCATTCTTATATTTCACTTCCTTACTACTTCTCTTACCACCCTCCCTAACTTTCTTGATTTCTTTCCAGAACAATTACTTACACTTAAATTCCTTCCAAATTCCTAGTCTACCACTCTGTATATGCTTTAGTTTTCTATTCAACTGCTGGTTTCACCTCTTCAGTAATAAAAATAATAATAATAGACTAAAGACGGAATTACACCAGCGCCTATTCTGACCATTATTTTCAGCAACTATTATCTAATGAATTCCAGGGCTCTTCGCTTTGTTATAGGCAAACTGGACACCAATTACTTTAAGTGGCAGAATAATTGTTTTAACTCCTTCAGTACGATATGATATCTTATCAAATATATTTTGGCTAATACTAGACGATATTGTTCAGCTTTGAGATGATCTATTAAATATATGCTGGTTAATTTTGTACAGTATAGGGGTAATTTATTCAGTTTATTTTGGCTAATGTTAGACAATATTGTTCAGCTTATACAGTAGGTATTCATGGAGTAATAATATCCATGAATCACTTTACCATTTCGACTTTTTTCTTGTTCTTAATTGCAGTCATATAATTGCCCTAACATAAGGAATGAAGGGTCATAATGCTGAAAGGGTTAACATTTGACTTGAGGTGCTGACAGAACAGAGTATGTGAAGTATAAATGTCTGAAAGCTTCTCGTGCCACGCCAGATTTCAGACCAAGCACTTAAAAGACACTTAGTAGAGACTTTTTGTTAATTATATAATAATAACAGGTACCATAAACCAACTATATGAACCTGCAAATACATAATAATAATAATAATAATAATAATAATAATAATAATAATAATAATAATAATAATAATAATAATAATAATAATAATAATAATAACAAGCATAAACTATATTACAAAGTCAAATAACAGTAAACACACAAATCAATATATATCAACTGAACTACAGACACATTCCTCCTCAGTAATAGGCCAATAATTAAGTCATACACCATCAAAAGAGACTGGTTCAATTCAATTAACCTTCTCTAATTACCGTTTCATTATCAGAAAATAAACTAGCGAAAAATACACCCAGAATACATGTCAGTCTGTCGGGTTTTTCGAGACTCGAAAAAGGGAAACACTATTAAATATATTTTTTTCTGATATGATAACTTGATTTACATTATATTATAGGTATCTCCTGACGAATGTTTATATGGTTATTGTTATTATTGTATTTTTAGTAGTAGTAGTAGTAGTAGTAGTAGTAGTAGTAGTAGTAGTAGTAGTAGTAGCTGTAGTACTAGTAGGGGTATACATATCAGAGATAAAAAAATTGAGAACAAGATATATCAAATTATTTCCCCAATATCACATGAAATGCCATTATTTTTGTTCTATCTCTTGCCAGACGCCTTGATCCCTGGGATGGGTTGGACACGAATGAATCCATTCATGTGTTCTACTGTATATGCTGAGGCAACTCATTTGACTAATTATTTTATTTTTGTTCACGGAGTAGGGTCGCTTAAGCCCAACCGTCAATTTACTATTGATAGTTGTTACCTCTTTGATACCTAGAGATCCTTCGTAAGCTGCATGGAATTGTCTAATAATATAATGATAGCCAGCATATAAAGAAGCGAGAGAGAGAGAGATAGAGAGAGAGCACCATAGATTCAACCATAGACAACATTATGTGCCAATTAAAGACACAATCGGCCGTAATTAGCCCCCCCCCTCCCCCCCCCCCCCCCACACACACACACGCATACGCTATAGTGGTACCAACACCTAATACTTTATTGACTTTATTATTATTTGGCTTCCAGTGTTATGTTATCCTGTTATCGATGGTGCGTGTGTCTGTATCAATAGTTAATATATACAGTATATGTGTCCTTAACCTTTTTATATATTAGGACGCCCTTTTCCACTATATTCAAACAATCAACAAAATAATGTATTCAGACATGGAAAGCCCTTTAGGAGTTGAGGTGGTAAAAAGTGTCTCAACTAACTCGCTTAACACCCACAATGTCATGATAAGCTGAATAAAATGTTCTACTAATAGCCAGAATGTAAAGAATAAACGCGTCCTCGAATGTTGAATGGGTCAATAATGCCTCTCACTCGCTATTAATGGGACATTATGTATTTATTGTATTTATTTTGTTATTATTACCGGTATATATATTGGTTTTAGTTTGTTCCCTAGACCTCTATTAAGCTTTAACAAAAATCCAAAAACCTCCTTCAAGAAAAATGTGTACATTATTCGGTAGAAATATTTACCGGCCAAAGGCCGATTCCTCCTAATTTACAGGCTCGCTATCGCTCGCCATGAAATGAATCGACACCTAAATGGCACCAAAAGTCTTAATAATAACAAAGAAATGGGCGAAAGTCTTAAAATTTGAAAACTAATGGGGCTAAACATGAAGAAGGGACTTTAAAAAATAACAAAAATACTTCCCCTTAACAGTTACATACTAACATAGAGTCATAGAGTACAGATTGGATAGAGAGGAAAGAAAGACGCTACAAATCTGAAAATAGCGAGCCGTGCGTTCGAGAGATGGCAGCACGATCGCAAAGGAAAACGGGAGGGTTCCCATTAATTCGTAATAATCCCTACCTTGTACTAATGATGCTATTAATAATCAATTACGCTATCCAGAGACTCTATAGACATGACAGAGTTAAATAGACATAAGTAGAGGCTACTGTAAAGGCCAGATCATCGTGAAATTGTCGTAATTATGAGGAGGTTCACAGCCACTTCTCTTCTACCCCCACCATTGTTGTTGTGAGAGTGGGGAGTTGCCAACGTCAAACATGCTGGGCAAAAATATCCCTAGATGTCATAAGTATAACCTATGAACGTATTTCGTGAAATGTCCTGTTTTAGTGCAACTTTATAAATTAACATCTACATAACATGTAACTAATAATATATATTCAAAATTACATTATTAGTTACATGTTATGTAACTAATGTTATGTTACATGTTATGTTACATGTTATGTAATGTTACATGTTATGTAATTCTTGTTGTGTTGCCTGTAGTAATATAGTTTACATCATATGTAAGTATTTGTTTATATTGTATATGTATTCCTAATATTTTCCTCTTGCTTTTATATATCTATTTTATATTACATAATTTACAAGTGTTTTTAACAACATTAAATCACTCTTAAAGACGTTCCCTCTTTAATCTATTGCCCCCTCATTTTGCGGAATTTCCCTTAACTTTGGTAACACTGCAAACAAGCCAGGCGCACAGATATCAAGGAGTATCTAATAAGGAAAAACGACTGAGGTGTTTTGGTTGTATGCCTTACAACAGTGCTGCCACCAAATCCCTAGGACGCGCGGCAAAGTAACCGTGTGACGTCACGCTTTTGAATCTATCCAATCTGTACTCTATGCATAGAGTATAGGTACTGTACAGTCAAGAACATAAATAAAAAACGCACCCATTTGAAACAGTATCAAACACAAACGAGACAATACGGTGCTTCAGAACTTGTCTTTAACCCGGGAACGCGAGGGGGGGGTAATGAACTAGCTCCCCATGGGCGAGCATATGGGCTCCATTCAGGCCTATAATCGTCATTTTAGGATAAATATCGTTATTACCTATTCATATGAGCCTATTCTACCTTCACTATGAAGATAGTAACCTGTAACAACAATCAAACCAGTGAAAATATAATTTTTCTGGTCAAAATCGCGAATATAGATGGACCAGCCCATTCATGAATTATGGAGAAAATTGAGGCAACCCCTCCCTCCACGAGGCCTCAAGCCACACTGAGCCTACTCATACACACACTCGCTTGTGTAACACATCCGCTAGGCACGTAAGCACATCCCCCACACAGGTTGCTAATGTAAGCACAAAAATATACCAACAAATTAGGGAATAACAGGGAAAATAGGTGATAATTGAAGGGGGAGGGGAAAGGGAGGAAGGAGGGGATGTGGAGGAATGATATGAGGTATAGGGGAAAAAAAAAAAAAAAAATGTTTAGTGCTGTTTAAATGGGTTTTTTAGGCCTCCCTCTTAAGAGCTTTGCCGCCGTCGCCCAGTAAAACTTCTTAAGAGCTTTGCCGCCGTTTACGGGTTAAAGGTTCAGAGATTGGAACTGGAGTGCCCATATTAATGTTGATGACTGTACATCAATACACAGTGCATTCTTTACAAATTGAAATTATTACAGTATAAATCGGTGACAGCCTCTATTTAATAACTCTCTATCTCTCTCTATTTAATTATCTTTGTCGATTAGTTTCATCTTCTGTAAAACAAAGTAATGTATGCATCACATCTCATTGCATTCTCCAATTAGTGTCGTTCCATTGCATATCATTGAGCCTGTCAGTATTTGAGGATGCGTTCCTCCTTTTATTTTGGCTATCAATAGACGATTTTATTTAGCTTGGAAAGGGTTGAGGGAGCAAGAAAATATGTAAGATTGTATTCACCTTTTTTCTTTCCACTGGTTCATCGAAATCTGCCTAATATTACCTAATGTTGGCCAGACTATAATAAATAAAAACTCATTATTTCCTCAAGGGGTTATAGACTACTTTGTGTAATCAGTCTGCATTAATTATACAGTATTTGTTTGTAAAGCTGTGTATATGTTATATTTGTTTCCATTTTGTTGTATCTTAATCTTAAAAAGGAACAACCCGTGTTCTGTAATAGTTCTGAAACCAATTCCAATCTCTCCTTCCTATCCTACTCCTATTCTTTCTTTGTGCTTTTTTTGTATTCTCCTACTCTTCATCATCATCAATTTTAGTCATCTTCTACTTCTTTGTATTTGTATTCTTCTTCTTATGATTATTATTGTTATTATTATTATTATTATTATTATTATTATTACGTTTGTTCTACTCATCCTCTTCCTCATTTCGTTCATATTCCTCTTCCTCCTCCTCTTCAGCTCCTCAGGGTCCTCTTAGCACCTCTTAATTCCTCTCTCCCAGTCGTCCTCTTTCTCTTCACACTATTTTACCATTGGCATTTACTATAGCTATATTTTATGAATTTTTCCATTATACTCATTTTGTCTTCAGCTGACGATAACTTGAATCCCCTGGCAGGTAATTTTTCGATACATAATGGAAAAATATATAACTCCCATGTCTCTGCAAGACCAAGTTTATATAATTTTCGCCATATTTCACTACAACATCTTCAAAATAACTGAGAAACTTTGATGGGAACTTTGCAATTTACCGTCAGTTGAAAACAAACAGTCTATAGTAAATCAATCCCTCTTTTCTTAAATATTTGCTAGGACTGACTCTCTCTCTCTCTCTCTCTCTTACTCCAAACCAAGCCTCCCCACCTTAGTTATGCAAATCCCACGTTACTCCGCTGATGAGGCTTGGGAGAGAGAGAGAGAGAGAGAGAGTTACAAGGTATAATTAGTATCTCAGAGACCTTGTGGTCCATTCCGGGGAGATACTCGACGTGGAAGGAGACAGAATGTATAGTGCACTACACTCATTACAGAGTGTGCAAAATACTATCTACTCTCTTCTTGAACTACTCTACTGAAGACCTAAGTTTGTTCCAGGTAGAACAGATCGTATATGTGAAAAAGTTACAAAAAAAAATAGTGTTGAACCTTTCCAATTCTAATTTCCAGTCATGGTTACGTGTTGTATTCATATTAAAGCTAAATTTGTTGCTATAATCCACATTGTCAAACCCATCAAGTATTTTAAAAACTTCAATGAGCTGACCTCGTGGTCTGCGTGTCTCCAACGGGAAGAGATCAAGAGCTCTCAACCGGTCCTCGTAATTCGTTCTTCTAAGCGATGGAATAAACTTTGTAGCCCTAGCTTGTACTTTTTCCAGTCGCTCTATATATTTCCTGAGTGCTGGAGATCAGAATTGAACAGTACACTTCAGGAGTGGCCGTATCAGAGAGAGAGAGAGGAGAAATTCACATTTACACAACCCCATAAGACTATACACCCCCTCCTACACACACACACACACACACACACACACACAACATACACCATTCCTCTCCATATTTTACCTCTACCCGTCCAAACCTCTCTCGGTTGCTGCCTCTGAATTCTGGGGTTTATCTTTATTTTATTCTGACTAATATTACACGATTTTTCGCTGCTAGGGAAGGACCTCTAAGATTATTATGGATAAATTCATATAATTTCATAAAAAAAGTACCATTTAACACTTTGACTTAGATCCTTCCTAAGCTTAATATTGTTTAAAGGTAGCAGGAAAAAAAATATAAAAGGTATTTTCTTTTCGAAAGGAATTAAGTATCCCATCAAACAGACTCAGACAGAGGATATACTCCGTGTTAAAAGTAAAACAAATATATTAAAATATAATACACAATATATACTACCCTAAACCTAATTTGTCCTAATGTCAATATATGTAGGCTATCTAATAATGATAGACCTACTGTACAGTATACAGTACTGTATAATGATAGACCTACTGTACAGTATATAGTACTGTATAATGATAGACCTACTGTACAGTATATAGTACTGTATAATGATAGACCTACTGTTTCACCCTTATGGTTCCCCACCATAGGCCTCATCTTCCATCTGACCCTCGGTCCTTCAACTTCTCAAACAATTCTAACCTTTATGAAGTATTTGCTATAAGGTCCATTTTCATTTCCCTCTCTCTAACCATTTAGGAAATACTTGCTACAAGGTCCATTTTCATTTCTCTCTCTCTCTCTCTCTCTCCTCTCTCTCTCTCTCTCTCTCTCTCTCTCTCTCTCTCTCTCTCTCTCTCTCTCTCTCTCTCTCTCTCTCCTTTTTATCCTTAACATCTTTCCATCCACTTTCAATCACCGCACTTAACCGCCTCATTGCTATTATTTTTTTGGTTATCTATAACTTCAGATCGCTTTTTATCATTTTAGTTATTTGTTTTCCTCTAACATCTTTCATACCCAACCAGGCCAGCCCCCTCTCCAGCTCTCTCTCTCTCTCTCTCTCTCTCTCTCTCTCCTTTTTATACTTAACATCTTTCCATCCACTTTCAATCACCGCACTTAACCGCCTCATTGTCCATTAGGTTATCTATAACTTCAGATCGCTTTTACCATTTTAGTTATTTGTTTTCCTCTAACATCTTTCATACCCAACCAGGCCAGCCCCCTCTCCAGCTCGCTTTCTTTCTCCCTCGCCCCCGCCCCTGCTCTCTCTCTCTCTCTCTCTCTCTCTTAACATTTTGTACAATTTAATAATTTTTCCATAACTGCTGCCCTAGATCCGGTTACCCACTCAGATCCTGGCTCTCGCTCACTCTCTGGCTCTCTCCCTATCTTGATGTTGACAGCATTATTAATATCCTAAGCATTCATTAATACTCAACATCAGGGTGGCGTCGCCAGTGTAAGTAATCATAGGATATAATTGGCGTGCTTCCTTTCAATCAGTTAGATCTTTTAGTTGTACCGGTGCCCAATGCCGAGGATTTATACATTTAACCACTTAGCTTTAGGAGAAGCAGGCCAATTGCCCATCAGAAAGGTTGACTATGATATGTGATGTTTTTTGTTTTGTTTTTGTTTTTTTACATATCCCATCAGAAAGGTCGACTATGATAAGTGAATTGTTATGCATCCAGCCAATTATACATTAATAACAACAGCAATAATCTAGATATGTGCCAGGAGAGATTTCCCGGGGTTTCTGAAACAAGGGAGACATGGTAGAGATGGAAGCACCACGGGAAGATCAGGAGGACGGCTTGGTAGAGGCAGAGGAACGGATAATCTTGGAAGACTATGGCCTAGCAGATACTAAGTGTCTTAAGTGCGGAACAACCAATGCAAGAAAGAATTCGCGAAAATGTTCCGGCTGTCTTAGATCTATTCATTTATCTTGTGCTAAGCTGACAAAGAAAACATCAGGAGAACAACCAAACTGGAAATGTCTCGCATGCCCAGGGCCCACTGCAGAGCCAACCGGGGCAACACCGGCAACACCGGTCGCCGACTTGACCCAACTGGTGACCAAATGGAAAGCGCGGATCCAGGTCCTTGCCCGGGTACCTAAAGGAGCCAGAATCCAAGTGGCGGAGGCCCTTACAACCATCATAAAGCAGGCCCTACAGCTCAAGACACCCCTCGCATGGGCACGGCTCCTGGGTTTCTCCTATGGGGCCCTCCGAAAACCACCCAGAACCAACATACAAGACCATCTTCAGGTTTCACTAGCCACCAGAGTGAAACGTCAAGTAGCACAGTATATGGATGGAAACAAACTGGTGGAACCCCCCGAACAGCAACCAAACAGGGCCCAGAAGCACCAGGAGAAGGAAGAGGAAGAGGCTGAACAGCTACGTAAGAGGGTCGCTGCGAAGCTGGCGGATAGTGACATCAAAGGGGCCGTCAGACTGTTGTCCTCTTCAGAAGGTTTTGCTGGTCAAGGCACCGAAGTTGTTGAAGCCCTACAAGAAAAGCACCCACCTACACCTAGGGACCTAAACCTCCCCCCTGCCCCAAATGACCAGATGCGCCAACCTTTAGTTGTCACGAAGGAGCAGGTGGTCGCCGCAGTGACTTCATTCCCAGCAGGCTCAGCCGCGGGCCCAGATGGTATCCGACCCGCCCACCTCAAAGGCCTCTTGGGTCAGGGATCAGGAGCTGCTGGGGAGGCACTCTTGGAAA
Organism: Paralithodes platypus; assembly: GCA_032716605.1. NCBI lineage: Eukaryota > Metazoa > Arthropoda > Malacostraca > Decapoda > Lithodidae > Paralithodes > Paralithodes platypus. The sequence continues at coordinate 27,352,993 of CM064483.1, read as the reverse complement.
CCCTCACCAAATTCATCAACATGGTTTTAAGAGGGGAAGTACCCGACTGTGCCACACCCCTATTTTTTGGGGCATCACTCTGTGCACTGGCAAAAAAAGATGGCGGCGTGCGCCCAATAGCAGTAGGGAACACCTTCCGCCGCCTTGCCACAAAGGTGGGTTTGAAACCACTCTCGAATGGCCTAGGTCAACACTTAAGACCAGTTCAACTAGGTTTCGGAACTCCAGGGGGGTGTGAAGCTGCTGTACACGCAACCCGCACCTACCTCAGCCAAGCCCAAGAAAAACGAGTGCTTCTAAAGATTGACATGCGGAACGCATTCAACAGCATTCGCAGGGATGTCTTCCTCCGTGCAGCTCAAGAACACATCCCCACTCTGTACCCCCTACTTTGGCAGGCTTATTCCAAACCTTCAATCCTGATTTTTGGCGAGACGGTAATCCCATCAGAGACCGGGTTACAGCAGGGAGATCCAGGTGGTCCTGCTCTTTTCTCAATAGGGGTGGATGCAGCAGCTAACAAAGTAAGGTCAGAGCTGAATGTATGGTACCTGGACGATGCAACCTTGGGTGGGTCAGTAGAGAACGTTCTAACCGACCTAAATAACATCATAACTGACCTCGGCCAGGCCGGGCTAGTGATAAATGACACCAAATGTGAACTTGTTCTCCTCAACCACACACGTGAACAAGGAGAAGAGACTCAGGCCCTGTTCCGAAACATATTGCCAGATGTAAAGATCCTTCAGGAGCACCAGCAAACCCTATTAGGTTCCCCACTAACTCTGGCAGCAATCCCACCAGCACTTCAAGTTAAAAAGGAGGAGCTTCAACGTCTCGTGAGTCGCCTGATACACATCGATGCCCACTCAGCTCTGGCCCTGCTCAAGAACTGTTTCTCCATCCCAAAACTCCAATACCTCCTGCGCACATCGATGACTTACACGAACAATGGCGGCCTCCAAGAATTAGACAGCATAATCCGAGAAGCAGTGACCAGCATCACCAACGTGGAATTTAAAGAACGGGCCTGGACACAAGCCACCCTTCCTGTCCGCCTCGGGGGCTTGGGCATACGGAGAGCCTCGGATATTGCCTCCCCAGCCTTTATCTCTTCCCTCATCGCGACCAACGACCTCGTATTGTCCATCCTTTATTCTAAACCCGGAATGACACTTAATGGGGACGTAACAGCAGCGATTAACACCTGGAAGGGAAGTACAGGAGTAGAGGAGGAGCCTCAGGGTACCTCCAGGAGCAAGCAGAAAGCGTGGGATACCATCTCGGCGAAGAAAACTCAAGAAAATCTCCTAACCAATGCAGACCAGGTTGCAAAAGCACGCCTCCAGGCAGCCGCCCGTTCGGAGAGTGGCTTGTGGTTACACGCCATCCCCATCCCACCTCTTGGAACTCACTTGGATGCTGAAGCGCTCCGGGTCGCCATCGCGCTCAGAGTGGGTGCGGCAGTTTGTCACCCACACACTTGCAAGTGTGATGGGAGGATGGATGCTCAAGGTCACCATGCCTTGTCATGTAATTACAACGCAGGCCGCCTGCCAAGACACTCTGCACTAAATAATGTCATAAAACGGGCCCTGCAGAGTGCTAACTGTGCATCAATCCTCGAACCACATGGACTTCACAGAGAAGACGGCAAACGGCCAGATGGGATGACCACTTTCCCTTACAAGAATGGCCGGTGCCTCGTGTGGGATGCCACATGTGTTGACACTTTCTCCACAACCAACGCCGCCAGAAACGCCGACGAAGCAGGTGAAGCCGCCCGGATAGCAGAAAATAAAAAGCGAGAAAAATATCAAGCCATCGCCAGAATTCATCAGTTCGAGCCCCTGGCATTCGAAACTTCAGGAGTCTTCGGCCCCACCACCCTTAAGATGGTGAATGAAATAGGCCGTAAAATCAGAGAAGTTTTCAGGAGAACCCCGGGAAACCCTCTGGCTCAAGCAAAGACTAGGGATGGCTATCCTCCGGGGCAATGCCACCAGTGTCATGAGCTCAGTTCGACAGGACTGAGTCATGCCACTGCGTGAGGCCCCGGCAGGAGTGGTGTATCCGTAGTCTTTCCACAGTAGGGTAAAACAAAACATAAACCTTATTTGTATGTAACATGTGTGATGCACATTAATAAAAGGGGATGTGTCGGATGGTTGAAAGCCACAGTTGCTCGCGCGTTTGGGGCTAGCAACACGTATTATGAAAAACATGCATCCTCCTTCATTCACTGTCCCCCCCCTTCACTCACTCAACCCCACAATTTGCCGGAGGATAACAGGTTTTTCACAATACGTAGACGGAGGTCTTTTTAAAAAAAAAAAGTATAATAATGATAGACCTACTGTACAGTATATAGTACAGTATAGTATAATAATGATAGACCTACTGTACAGTATATAGTACTGTATAGTATATTAATGATAGACCTACTGTACAGTATATAGTACTGTATACTATAATAATGATAGACCTACTGTACAGTATATAGTACTGTATACTATATTAATGATAGACCTACTGTACAGTATATAGTACTGTATAGTATAATAATGATAGACCTACTGTACAGTATATAGTACTGTATACTATATAATGATAGACCTACTGTACAGTATATAGTACTGTATACTATAATAATGATAGACCTACTGTACAGTATATAGTACTGTATAGTATAATAATGATAGACCTACTGTACAGTATATAGTACTGTATACTATAATAATGATAGACCTACTGTACAGTATATAGTACTGTATACTATAATAATGATAGACCTACTGTACAGTATATAGTACTGTATAATGATAGACTTACTGTACAGTATATAGTACTGTATAGTATAATAATGATAGACCTACTGTACAGTATATAGTACTGTATAATGATAGACCTACTGTACAGTATATAGTACTGTATAGTATAATAATGATAGACCTACTGTACAGTATATAGTACTGTATAGTATAATAATGATAGACCTACTGTACGGTATATAGTACTGTATAGTATAATAATGATAGACCTACTGTACAGTATATAGTACTGTATAATGATAGACCTACTGTACAGTATATAGTACTGTATAGTATAATAATGATAGACCTACTGTACAGTATATAGTACTGTATAGTATAATAATGATAGACCTACTGTACAGTATATAGTACTGTATACTATATTAATGATAGACCTACTGTACAGTATATAGTACTGTATACTATAATAATGATAGACCTACTGTACAGTATATAGTACTGTATATTATAATAATGATAGACCTACTGTACAGTATATAGTACTGTATAATGATAGACCTACTGTACAGTATATAGTACTGTATAGTATAATAATGATAGACCTACTGTACAGTATATAGTACTGTATACTATAATAATGATAGACCTACTGTACAGTATATAGTACAGTATAGTATAATAATGATAGACCTACTGTACAGTATATAGTACTGTATAGTATATTAATGATAGACCTACTGTACAGTATATAGTACTGTATACTATAATAATGATAGACCTACTGTACAGTATATAGTACTGTATAGTATAATAATGATAGACCTACTGTACAGTATATAGTACTGTATACTATATTAATGATAGACCTACTGTACAGTATATAGTACTGTATACTATAATAATGATAGACCTACTGTACAGTATATAGTACTGTATAGTATAATAATGATAGACCTACTGTACAGTATATAGTACTGTATACTATATTAATGATAGACCTACTGTACAGTATATAGTACTGTATACTATAATAATGATAGACCTACTGTACAGTATATAGTACTGTATAGTATAATAATGATAGACCTACTGTACAGTATATAGTACTGTATACTATATTAATGATAGACCTACTGTACAGTATATAGTACTGTATACTATAATAATGATAGACCTACTGTACAGTATATAGTACTGTATACTATAATAATGATAGACCTACTGTACAGTATATAGTACTGTATAATGATAGACCTACTGTACAGTATATAGTACTGTATAGTATAATAATGATAGACCTACTGTACAGTATATAGTACTGTATAATGATAGACCTACTGTACAGTATATAGTACTGTACAGTATAATAATGATAGACCTACTGTACAGTATATAGTACTGTATACTATAATAATGATAGACCTACTGTACAGTATATAGTACTGTATACTATAATAATGATAGACCTACTGTACAGTATATATAGTACTGTATAATGATAGACCTACTGTACAGTATATAGTACTGTATAGTATAATAATGATAGACCTACTGTACAGTATATAGTACTGTATACTATAATAATGATAGACCTACTGTACAGTATATAGTACTGTATAATGATAGACCTACTGTACAGTATATAGTACTGTATAGTATAATAATGATAGACCTACTGTACAGTATATAGTACTGTATACTATAATAATGATAGACCTACTGTACAGTATATAGTACTGTATAATGATAGACCTACTGTACAGTATATAGTACTGTATACTATAATAATGATAGACCTACTGTACAGTATATAGTACTGTATAATGATAGACCTACTGTACAGTATATAGTACTGTATAGTATAATAATGATAGACCTACTGTACAGTATATAGTACTGTATAGTATAATAATGATAGACCTACTGTACAGTATATAGTACTGTATAGTATATTAATGATAGACCTACTGTACAGTATATAGTACTGTATACTATAATAATGATAGACCTACTGTACAGTATATAGTACTGTATAATGATAGACCTACTGTACAGTATATAGTACTGTATAGTATAATAATGATAGACCTACTGTACAGTATATAGTACTGTATACTATAATAATGATAGACCTACTGTACAGTATATAGTACTGTATAATGATAGACCTACTGTACAGTATATAGTACTGTATAGTATAATAATGATAGACCTACTGTACAGTATATAGTACTGTATAATGATAGACCTACTGTACAGTATATAGTACTGTATAGTATACTAATGATAGACCTACTGTACAGTATATAGTACTGTATAGTATAATAATGATAGACCTACTGTACAGTATATAGTACTGTATACTATAATAATGATAGACCTACTGTACAGTATATAGTACTGCATAATGATAGACCTACTGTACAGTATATAGTACTGTATAGTATAATAATGATAGACCTACTGTACAATATATAGTACTGTATACTATAATAATGATAGACCTACTGTACAGTATATAGTACTGTATAATGATAGACCTACTGTACAGTATATAGTACTGTATAGTATAATAATGATAGACCTACTGTACAGTATATAGTAGTGTATAATGATAGACCTACTGTACAGTATATAGTACTGTATACTATAATAATGATAGACCTACTGTACAGTATATAGTACTGTATAATGATAGACCTACTGTACAGTATATAGTACTGTATAGTATAATAATGATAGACCTACTGTACAGTATATAGTACTGTATAATGATAGACCTACTGTACAGTATATAGTACTGTATACTATAATAATGATAGACCTACTGTACAGTATATAGTACTGTATAATGATAGACTTACTGTACAGTATATAGTACTGTATAGTATAATAATGATAGACCTACTGTACAGTATATAGTACTGTATAATGATAGACCTACTGTACAGTATATAGTACTGTATAGTATAATAATGATAGACCTACTGTACAGTATATAGTACTGTATAGTATAATAATGATAGACCTACTGTACGGTATATAGTACTGTATAGTATAATAATGATAGACCTACTGTACAGTATATAGTACTGTATAATGATAGACCTACTGTACAGTATATAGTACTGTATAGTATAATAATGATAGACCTACTGTACAGTATATAGTACTGTATAGTATAATAATGATAGACCTACTGTACAGTATATAGTACTGTATACTATATTAATGATAGACCTACTGTACAGTATATAGTACTGTATACTATAATAATGATAGACCTACTGTACAGTATATAGTACTGTATATTATAATAATGATAGACCTACTGTACAGTATATAGTACTGTATAATGATAGACCTACTGTACAGTATATAGTACTGTATAGTATAATAATGATAGACCTACTGTACAGTATATAGTACTGTATACTATAATAATGATAGACCTACTGTACAGTATATAGTACAGTATAGTATAATAATGATAGACCTACTGTACAGTATATAGTACTGTATAGTATATTAATGATAGACCTACTGTACAGTATATAGTACTGTATACTATAATAATGATAGACCTACTGTACAGTATATAGTACTGTATAGTATAATAATGATAGACCTACTGTACAGTATATAGTACTGTATACTATATTAATGATAGACCTACTGTACAGTATATAGTACTGTATACTATAATAATGATAGACCTACTGTACAGTATATAGTACTGTATAGTATAATAATGATAGACCTACTGTACAGTATATAGTACTGTATACTATATTAATGATAGACCTACTGTACAGTATATAGTACTGTATACTATAATAATGATAGACCTACTGTACAGTATATAGTACTGTATAGTATAATAATGATAGACCTACTGTACAGTATATAGTACTGTATACTATATTAATGATAGACCTACTGTACAGTATATAGTACTGTATACTATAATAATGATAGACCTACTGTACAGTATATAGTACTGTATACTATAATAATGATAGACCTACTGTACAGTATATAGTACTGTATAATGATAGACCTACTGTACAGTATATAGTACTGTATAGTATAATAATGATAGACCTACTGTACAGTATATAGTACTGTATAATGATAGACCTACTGTACAGTATATAGTACTGTACAGTATAATAATGATAGACCTACTGTACAGTATATAGTACTGTATACTATAATAATGATAGACCTACTGTACAGTATATAGTACTGTATACTATAATAATGATAGACCTACTGTACAGTATATAGTACTGTATAATGATAGACCTACTGTACAGTATATAGTACTGTATAGTATAATAATGATAGACCTACTGTACAGTATATAGTACTGTATACTATAATAATGATAGACCTACTGTACAGTATATAGTACTGTATAATGATAGACCTACTGTACAGTATATAGTACTGTATAGTATAATAGACCTACTGTACAGTATATAGTACTGTATACTATAATAATGATAGACCTATTGTACAGTATATAGTACTGTATAATGATAGACCTACTGTACAGTATAGTACTGTATACTATAATAATGATAGACCTACTGTACAGTATATAGTACTGTATAATGATAGACCTACTGTACAGTATAGTACTGTATAGTATAATAATGATAGACCTACTGTACAGTATATAGTACTGTATAGTATAATAATGATAGACCTACTGTACAGTATATAGTACTGTATAGTATATTAATGATAGACCTACTGTACAGTATATAGTACTGTATACTATAATAATGATAGACCTACTGTACAGTATATAGTACTGTATAATGATAGACCTACTGTACAGTATATAGTACTGTATAGTATAATAATGATAGACCTACTGTACAGTATATAGTACTGTATACTATAATAATGATAGACCTACTGTACAGTATATAGTACTGTATAATGATAGACCTACTGTACAGTATATAGTACTGTATAGTATAATAATGATAGACCTACTGTACAGTATATAGTACTGTATAATGATAGACCTACTGTACAGTATATAGTACTGTATAGTATACTAATGATAGACCTACTGTACAGTATATAGTACTGTATAGTATAATAATGATAGACCTACTGTACAGTATATAGTACTGTATACTATAATAATGATAGACCTACTGTACAGTATATAGTACTGCATAATGATAGACCTACTGTACAGTATATAGTACTGTATAGTATAATAATGATAGACCTACTGTACAATATATAGTACTGTATACTATAATAATGATAGACCTACTGTACAGTATATAGTACTGTATAATGATAGACCTACTGTACAGTATATAGTACTGTATAGTATAATAATGATAGACCTACTGTACAGTATATAGTAGTGTATAATGATAGACCTACTGTACAGTATATAGTACTGTATACTATAATAATGATAGACCTACTGTACAGTATATAGTACTGTATAATGATAGACCTACTGTACAGTATATAGTACTGTATAGTATAATAATGATAGACCTACTGTACAGTATATAGTACTGTATAATGATAGACCTACTGTACAGTATATAGTACTGTATAGTATAATAATGATAGACCTACTGTACAGTATATAGTACTGTATAGTATAATAATGATAGACCTACTGTACAGTATATAGTACTGTATACTATAATAATGATAGACCTACTGTACAGTATATAGTACTGTATAATGATAGACCTACTGTACAGTATATAGTACTGTATAGTATAATAATGATAGACCTACTGTACAGTATATAGTACTGTATACTATAATAATGATAGACCTACTGTACAGTATATAGTACTGTATAATGATAGACCTACTGTACAGTATATAGTACTGTATAGTATAATGATAGACCTACTGTACAGTATATAGTACTGTATAGTATAATAATGATAGACCTACTGTACAGTATATAGTACTGTATACTATAATAATGATAGACCTACTGTACAGTATATAGTACTGTATACTATAATAATGATAGACCTACTGTACAGTATATAGTACTGTATAATGATAGACCTACTGTACAGTATATAGTACTGTATAGTATAATAATGATAGACCTACTGTACAGTATATAGTACTGTATAATGATAGACCTACTGTACAGTATATAGTACTGTATAGTATAATAATGATAGACCTACTGTACAGTATATAGTACTGTATAGTATAATAATGATAGACCTACTGTACAGTATATAGTACTGTATAGTATAATAATGATAGACCTACTGTACAGTATATAGTACTGTATACTATAATAATGATAGACCTACTGTACAGTATATAGTACTGTATAGTATAATAATGATAGACCTACTGTACAGTATATAGTACTGTATAATGATAGACCTACTGTACAGTATATAGTACTGTATAGTATAATAATGATAGACCTACTGTACAGTATATAGTACAGTATAGTATAATAATGATAGACCTACTGTACAGTATATAGTACTGTATAGTATATTAATGATAGACCTACTGTACAGTATATAGTACTGTATACTATAATAATGATAGACCTACTGTACAGTATATAGTACTGTATAATGATAGACCTACTGTACAGTATATAGTACTGTATAGTATAATAATGATAGACCTACTGTACAGTATATAGTACTGTATACTATAATAATGATAGACCTACTGTACAGTATATAGTACTGTATAGTATAATAATGATAGACCTACTGTACAGTATATAGTACTGTATACTATAATAATGATAGACCTACTGTACAGTATATAGTACTGTATACTATAATAATGATAGACCTACTGTACAGTATATAGTACTGTATTGTATAATAATGATAGACCTACTGTACAGTATATAGTACTGTATACTATAATAATGATAGACCTACTGTACAGTATATAGTACTGTATACTATAATAATGATAGACCTACTGTACAGTATATAGTACTGTATACTATAATAATGATAGACCTACTGTACAGTATATAGTACTGTATACTAATAATGATAGACCTACTGTACAGTATATAGTACTGTATACTATATTAATGATAGACCTACTGTACAGTATATAGTACTGTATACTATATTAATGATAGACCTACTGTACAGTATATAGTACTGTATAATGATAGACCTACTGTACAGTATATAGTACTGTATAGTATAATAATGATAGACCTAGTGTACAGTATATAGTACTGTATAGTATAATGATAGACCTACTGTACAGTATATAGTACTGTATACTATAATAATGATAGACCTACTGTACAGTATATAGTACTGTATAATGATAGACCTACTGTACAGTATATAGTACTGTATACTATAATAATGATAGACCTACTGTACAGTATATAGTACTGTATAGTATAATAATGATAGACCTACTGTACAGTATATAGTACTGTATACTATATTAATGATAGACCTACTGTACAGTATATAGTACTGTATACTATAATAATGATAGACCTACTGTACAGTATATAGTACTGTATACTATAATAATGATAGACCTACTGTACAGTATATAGTACTGTATAATGATAGACCTACTGTACAGTATATAGTACTGTATAGTATAATAATGATAGACCTACTGTACAGTATATAGTACTGTATAATGATAGACCTACTGTACAGTATATAGTACTGTATAGTATAATAATGATAGACCTACTGTACAGTATATAGTACTGTATAATATAATAATGATAGACCTACTGTACAGTATATAGTACTGTATAATGATAGACCTACTGTACAGTATATAGTACTGTATAATGATAGACCTACTGTACAGTATATAGTACTGTATAGTATAATAATGATAGACCTACTGTACAGTATATAGTACTGTATACTATAATAATGATAGACCTACTGTACAGTATATAGTACTGTATCGATAATGATAGACCTACTGTACAGTATAGTACTGTATAGTATAATAATGATAGACCTACTGTACAGTATATAGTACTGTATATATAATGATAGACCTACTGTACAGTATATATAGTACTGTATAGTATAATAATGATAGACCTACTGTACAGTATATAGTACTGTATAGTATAATGATAGACCTACTGTACAGTATATAGTACTGTATAGTATAATAATGATAGACCTACTGTACAGTATATAGTACTGTATAGTATAATAATGATAGACCTACTGTACAGTATATAGTACTGTATACTATAATAATGATAGACCTACTGTACAGTATAGTACTAGATAATGATAGACCTACTGTACAGTATATATAGTACTGTATAATGATAGACCTACTGTACAGTATATATATAGTACTGTATAGTATAATAATGATAGACCTACTGTACAGTATATAGTACTGTATACTATAATAATGATAGACCTACTGTACAGTATATAGTACTGTATAATGATAGACCTACTGTACAGTATATAGTACTGTATAGTATAATAATGATAGACCTACTGTACAGTATATAGTACTGTATAATGATAGACCTACTGTACAGTATATAGTACTGTATAGTATAATAATGATAGACCTACTGTACAGTATATAGTACTGTATAGTATAATAATGATAGACCTACTGTACAGTATATAGTACTGTATACTATAATAATGATAGACCTACTGTACAGTATATAGTACTGTATAGTATAATGATAGACCTACTGTACAGTATATAGTACTGTATAGTATAATAATGATAGACCTACTGTACAGTATATAGTACTGTATAATGATAGACCTACTGTACAGTATATAGTACTGTATAGTATAATAATGATAGACCTACTGTACAGTATATAGTACTGTATAGTATAATAATGATAGACCTACTGTACAGTATATAGTACTGTATAGTATAATAATGATAGACCTACTGTACAGTATATAGTACTGTATACTATAATAATGATAGAGCTACTGTACAGTATATAGTACTGTATAGTATAATAATGATAGACCTACTGTACAGTATATAGTACTGTATAATGATAGACCTACTGTACAGTATATAGTACTGTATAGTATAATAATGATAGACCTACTGTACAGTATATAGTACAGTATAGTATAATAATGATAGACCTACTGTACAGTATAGTACTGTATAGTATATTAATGATAGACCTACTGTACAGTATATAGTACTGTATACTATAATAATGATAGACCTACTGTACAGTATATAGTACTGTATACTATAATAATGATAGACCTACTGTACAGTATATAGTACTGTATAATGATAGACCTACTGTACAGTATATAGTACTGTATAGTATAATAATGATAGACCTACTGTACAGTATATAGTACTGTATACTATAATAATGATAGACCTACTGTACAGTATATAGTACTGTATAGTATAATAATGATAGACCTACTGTACAGTATATAGTACTGTATACTATAATAATGATAGACCTACTGTACAGTATATAGTACTGTATACTATAATAATGATAGACCTACTGTACAGTATATAGTACTGTATTGTATAATAATGATAGACCTACTGTACAGTATATAGTACTGTATACTATAATAATGATAGACCTACTGTACAGTATATAGTACTGTATACTATAATAATGATAGACCTACTGTACAGTATATAGTACTGTATACTATAATAATGATAGACCTACTGTACAGTATATAGTACTGTATAGTATAATAATGATAGACCTACTGTACAGTATATAGTACTGTATACTATATTAATGATAGACCTACTGTACAGTATATAGTACTGTATACTATATTAATGATAGACCTACTGTACAGTATATAGTACTGTATAATGATAGACCTACTGTACAGTATATAGTACTGTATACTATAATAATGATAGACCTACTGTACAGTATATAGTACTGTATAATGATAGACCTACTGTACAGTATATAGTACTGTATAATGATAGACCTACTGTACAGTATATAGTACTGTATAGTATAATAATGATAGACCTACTGTACAGTATATAGTACTGTATAGTATAATAATGATAGACCTACTGTACAGTATATAGTACTGTATAATGATAGACCTACTGTACAGTATATAGTACTGTATAGTATAATAATGATAGACCTACTGTACAGTATATAGTACTGTATAGTATAATAATGATAGACCTACTGTACAGTATATAGTACTGTATAATGATAGACCTACTGTACAGTATATAGTACTGTATAATGATAGACCTACTGTACAGTATATAGTACTGTATAGTATAATAATGATAGACCTACTGTACAGTATATAGTACTGTATAATGATAGACCTACTGTACAGTATATAGTACTGTATAGTATAATAATGATAGACCTACTGTACAGTATATAGTACTGTATACTATATTAATGATAGACCTACTGTACAGTATATAGTACTGTATAGTATAATAATGATAGACCTACTGTACAGTATATAGTACTGTATAATGATAGACCTACTGTACAGTATATAGTACTGTATAGTATAATAATGATAGACCTACTGTACAGTATATAGTACTGTATAATGATAGACCTACTGTACAGTATATAGTACTGTATAGTATAATAATGATAGACCTACTGTACAGTATATAGTACTGTATACTATATTAATGATAGACCTACTGTACAGTATATAGTACTGTATAATGATAGACCTACTGTACAGTATATAGTACTGTATAGTATATTAATGATAGACCTACTGTACAGTATATAGTACTGTATAGTATAATAATGATAGACCTACTGTACAGTATATAGTACTGTATAGTATAATAATGATAGACCTACTGTACAGTATATAGTACTGTATAGTATAGTACAGTATAGTACTGTATACTATATTTGCAAAATTACATACAAAAATGGAGAAAATACACTGGAAAGTAACATAATTTATTTCTAAATTAAGGAATAAGACACACGGAGATAGCTATAAACAATTGTCAAACAAAGCACATTAGGAGGAAACCTAAAGTAAGTATTAAATACAGGGTGTCCCGCGAGTTTTGGCAAATACTTCCAGAGATGAAAGATTAAGTAATTCTCAGTCAAAGCTGTTATATACACATAGGCTTTTTGGGGCATTGTTTTGTAGTTATGGACCCTGAAAGTCGGCATATTGGTGTTTTTTGTAATTTCTAACCCTGTTTTTCTTCATGTCATGGTATTTCTAACCCTGTTTTTCTTCATGTCATGGTATTTCTAACCCTGTTTTTCTTCATGTCATGGTATTTCTAACCCTGTTTTTCTTCATGTCATGGTATTTCTAACCCTGTTTTTCTTCATGTCATGGTATTTCTAACCCTGTTTTTCTTCATGTCATGGTATTTCTAACCCTGTTTTTCTTCATGTCATGGTATTTCTATTTGACCTGCAACCTTAAGGGGACATGGGCCATTTGACCAGCAACCTTAAGGGGACATGGGCCATTTGACCAGCAACCTTAAGGGGACATGGGCCATTTGACCAGCAACCTTAAGGGGACATGGGCCATTTGACCAGCAACCTTAAGGGAAACATGGGCCATTTTTCTGGACCCTTTTCTCCCTAATGTTTAGCCCCATTAGTTTTCAGATGTTAAGACGTTTGCCCCAATAGTTAGTCGATTCTAAGACCTTTCGCACCATTTCTTCGTCAATATTTAGACCTTTCGTACTATTTAGGTGTCGATTTTTTCCTTGGCGAACGTTAGTGAGCCTGTAATGTTGGAAGGATCGGCCTTCGGCCGGGACATTTTTCTACCGAAAAATTTACAAATTAATCTAGAAGGGGGATCTAATGGACGTTTTTTTTAAATTTGATGGAGGTCTAGGGAGGAAACTAGAAAAATAATGAATACATGCAAAAATCACCCAAAAAGTGAACCATCCCCCCTTAAAGTGCCGGGGTCAAATCCTGATATGTCAACGGCTACACAGTAATAATGGGATGGACTTTGTGTTGTACTTGGTTACAGTACAAACATGACCTGCGGCACGTCATAACATATACCCTTACTCTATGCCTTACTGTAACAATACCCTTGCCTATGTCCGGATATATATATATATATATATATATATATATATATATATATACAGTATATATATATATATATATATATATATATATATATATATATAATATATATATATATATATATATATATATATATATATATATATATATATATATATATATATATATATATATATATATATATATATATATATATATATATATATATATATATATATATATATATATATATATATATATATATATTCAGCTTAGAATGATCCATTAGGGGTTATAAATTATGTAATGTCTCCACATTTCCCCACTAAATCACACAGGAAAATCGTTTGCTGTTGGTCATTATAATATAAAGAAAGGTATCGGTATCATAAATAAGAAAGGATTATACTGTATCCTGCACACGCTACCTTTATCTGTGACTCAACCTGGGGCACGTACCTGGAATGGAAGGAGACAAATATTATTAGAGGTAAGCGAGAAGACATTTTGATAATTAACCAATAAAAACATGTAATAACTTCCAGGGGCATTATAGAAACTATGGAGCTAACATTTCTTTGTATATTTAATTATATAGAATAGGCAAGTTAAAATATATAAGACTTCGCCTGCCATAAAAACATAGGGTAGGCTTGTCATCATGTACGCAGTAGTCAAAATAGTTTGCGATATCAATACTAAAATACCTACAAAAATAAGTTCAGTTAAAATAATAAATGTAGTGTCAAAATGTACCATAACTATCGTACAGTTTATACTAAATGTATAAAGTATATCTAACCATATTGATTTTTTTTTTTTTTTTTTTTTTTTTTTTTTTTTTTAATAGTAACTAGCTAGAGCGAGAACGAATAAATGGATAGGTGACGAGCTGGGCGGTTTTAGGAAGGGAAGAGGATGTGTATATCAGATTTTTACCCTGAATTGTGTTGTGGAGAAATATCTGGAGAAGCAACAAAACGTGGATGTTGCCTTTATGGACATGGAGAAGGCCTATGACAGAGTGGATAGAAAAGGTATGTGGAAAGTACTTAGAATGTACGGAGTAGATGGCAAGTTGCTGAAAGCAGTGAAGAACATGTATGAGGGTGCAAAGGCGGCAGTACGTGTGGAGAATGAGCAGAGCGAGTTCTTTGACCTGAATGTTGGGTTGAAACAGGGGTGTGTCATGTCCCTGTGGTTGTTTACTGTATATATGGATGGAGTCATGCACGAAATACAAGGAAGAGCAGTGGATGTTGGTGTATCACTGATAAGGGAGGGAAATGAGTGGAAGCTACCTGTACTGCTGTATGCTGATGATACAGTTCTGATGAGCGATAATGAATAGGAGTTGCAGGGTCTGGTATATATGTTTGGAACAGTGTGCGAAAAACGGAATCTGAAGGTAAATGCGGGGAAGAGCAAGGTTACGGTCTTCGAAAAGGGTGAAGCCACAGAGTGTGAGGTGAAGTTGAACGGTCAGGCTATGGAGTTTGTCAGCTCATTTAAGTATCTGGGCAGTGTGTTGAGTAAAGATGGGACTATGGATGAAGAAGTGCGGAAGAGGGTGCAACAGGGGTAGAGGCTTGTAGGAACGCTGAAAGCAGTAACAAAAAATAGGGTGGTCAGTATGGAAGTGAAGAATCCTTGCATGACAGTGTGGTAATCCCGACACTGACTTACGGAAGCGAAGCATGGACGTTGGTGGAGAGACTCAGACCAAGAGTGAGAGGGGTGGAAATGAGTTACTTAAGAAGTGCGTGCGGAGCTACATGGAGGGATAGACACACGAATGAGGAAGTAATAAGGAGGTGTGGTGTGGAGGTAGATGTGCTGGAAAGTGTGAAAAGGAACACCTTGAGATTGTTCGGCCTTATGGAACGTATGGGAAGCGAGAGAATAACTAAGAGGGTGTACGAGAGCGAGGTGGAAGGACAAAGAGGGAGATGTAAACCGAAAGAGAGGTGGAAGGATGGAATGAGGAAGTATATGGGTGAAGGCGGTGCTGGTTGGGACGAGGGGCGTCGATTAACTGGGGATAGAGGTGCATGGGGGCGGTTCGTTCGTGGCCAACTCTTCGGGGATCACGGCGTCAGGCAATAGATATAGATAGAACTAGGATTATTAATATGGCGTACTTAATGGACTACCACGTACAGTTACCAATACATGAACCTGGAACAAACCCTGTGGAGAACAGCTGTAGTTAACCACCACAGCAGATTAATAACTCATAGTGCTAATAGAAATATATGGTCTTACCCACTTCAAACATCAGTGTAGCATTAGGGTAAATTCATACTCACCTTCAAATTGTATATAAACCTGCGAGTGCATTACACTTTGTCATTCATCCGCAGCACTTGTCCCAGATTCATAGTTTGGAAACTGTACGAAATGATTGCTAAGTACTTTGATTCAAAGAGGGACACAATAAATAAATGGTTATACTGTAATTGAACTTTCTCATACATACTGAATGCATCCATAATTCCATAATATTTAATTAAATATTATACTTACAACAGCACAATTTACTTTCAATTAGTGGCACACCCTTACTTTCCTGCACCTACAGACACAGTGTCACTTTCCGTTACATTCTGGTTATTATTAAACGATTTGTATGCAGTTTAGGAAGGATCTCTAGGAATCCCAGATTTAATAGCTATCCTAATTAACCTTCTAACTTCCAAAATGTCATCCCAAACTAAATCAAATCGTCTAATGATATCCAATATGAAAGGAATAAACGCGTCCTCCAGTACTAACAAGGTTAAATGGTAGAAATAGAAAACACAATGATAGAATTAAATGGCCTTTGAACTCTCGGTGCATCATTCCTTTAAAGCACTATTAACATTACGGACTCGGGAATAATAATTATTGTGATATCAACATTTCTAAGAGAGAGAGAGAGAGAGATGTGTATGTGTGTGTGTGTGTGTGGGTAGGTATGTCTGTGAATGTGTATGTGTAAGTTTGTGAGTGTTTATGAGCGAGAGCGGGAGTGTGTGTGTGCGTGTGTATGTGTGTGTGCGTGAATATGAGTGTGTGTGTGAGTGTGTATAAGTGTGTGTGTGTGTGTGTGTGTGTGTGTGTGAGTGTGTCGGACCAATAACAGTTGGATATTGGTGGTCTTCATAAAGCCATAATCAACAGTTCCGAACACATTGATGACAACTTGTGAAAGTCGAGAGACAAACAATAGTTCTTTTAGTATTTGATGACGCATTTTTACCCTATATTCTGGTTATCATTAGACGATTTTATGCAATTTTGGAAGGACCTTAAGGGGAGGTTTTTAGTTTGGTCTCTAGATATCCATCAAGCTTAAGATTACACCCCGTTGAGCCCCTTTCAAGATATATTTGTACATTTTTCGGTAGAAAAATTTCCCGGCTGAAAGCCGGATCCTCTTAAATAACAGGCTCGCTATCGCTCGCCAGGATAAAATCGACACCTAAATGGCACGAAAGGTCTTAAAATTGACAGAAATGGGTCGAAAGTTCTTAAAATCGTCAAAATAATTGGGCGAACGTCTTACAATTAGAAAAGCAATGGGGCTAAACATGAGGGAGAAAGGAGTCAAGAAAAAAATCCATCAAGTGGATATCTCCCCTTAAGTTCTCCGTAAACTGAAAATAAACCGTCTAATAATAACCGCAAAAAGTTTTCAAAATGCGTGATAATCTTCAAATGGTTAACTGGACACTTGTACTACATGAATCAAATAGTATCAGTCACGGGCTGTTAGAAACACATACGGGTTCTGCATAGTAGCTTGACCCCTTCATGATACAAAAGCCGCGTTCTTCATTTTATCCTGGCTTTTATTAAAAGATGAAATTGACTTTAGGCAGGGTATATGAACGTAATGGGGTTAATTAACATTCGCTCCACTCGTTTGATGCGCACAGATCCTCACTAAACTGTCTAAAATCGCCTAATGCTAGTCATAGTAAACTGTCAAAAACGCGTCATAATTCTCTTTAGTGTCTTTAGTTATTCCGTTTATGAACAAGTTGTCTCCAAACTATTGATTTGACTGTACGTGTGCTGTGAAATACTAACAGTGTTTAAAAAGGGGTGTTATTTATTATTACAATTATTATTATTAGTATTAGTATCATAATTGTGTTTAATCTATTATTATTACTTTTCTAGTTTGCTCCCTTGACCTCTATCGAGCTTTTAAAAAATACCCCTAAGATCCCTCTTCGAGAGAGATCTGTACATTTTTCGGTAGAATTAATTTCCATCCAAAGACCAGTTCCTACTAAATTGGAGGCTCACTATCGCTTCTCAGGAAAATCGACACCCACAGTAAATAGCACTAAAAGTCGTAAATTTACAAATATATTGGGCGAAAGGTCCTAAAATCGCCAAAGTAATGGGGCGAACGTCGTAAAATCTCCAAATGTATGTGGTTAAACATATGGTATCAGGGAGTTCACAAAAAATCCTTAAGTGAACATATACCCTTAACCCTTTCACTATGTCATGACGCTGCCTTTCAGTTTGTTCTGGCTATCATTAGAACAAAAATTGTTAGTACATAAAATGTGTTAGTTTTCCCCAATTGTATTCCTAGAAATACTTCCTAAGATGCATAAAATCGACTAATGATAGCCAGAATAAAAGGTATACTAGCGTCATGATCCCTTTATGGATACAAAGACGCTTATAGGTGCCTGTGATTAGGCAATTTTCTGTCAAAACGCGTCATAATCCTCAAGAGATTCAACATATTTTGGCTAACATTAGTCAACAGTATTTAGCTTATAAGACGTCTGATGGGACGGGTGGATGGGACTCGTTAGCCTTGGTCGGCAACCCATCTAGGGGAGACAACCTTATACATATCCGGGTGGATGGGACTCGTCAGCCTTGGTCGGCAACCTGTCTAGGGGAGTAAACCTTATACAAATCCGTACTGCTCACCTAAGGGTGAAGCAGGTTAGTGGATGGACTAGCCGCGCACCACTGTAGAAAAATAGTGCAAAAAATATACATAGAAGGCCTCGGAGTTAGACGGACCCTAAGTTGAGTGGTCAATCCTGTAAGTCCTTCAGTAAACTGGCATGGATTGTCCTTCTCACAGGGGTTAGGTCTGCTTGGGGGCGTTTTGTGTGTGGCCACCCTCGTAAAGAGGAGTAAGGCGTCCGGCAATAAATAGATAGATAGATAATCAAAGAAGTTAAGACTCAATTAACACATCGACTCATACAAGTGTTTCCTAAGCTGAAGAAAATTTTCTAATAATCATGATCGTTATCATCATCAGTGTCATATAATCTTGTTGCTGCGGTGCCATGTTTTCTATCAATCATCATCATCATCATCATCACCACCATTATAATCATGGTGATCATCACCATCACCACCATTATCATCATCATCATCATCATCATCATAATCTATATAAACCCTTCTAAATATATTCAAGAAAATGGAGAGCGTCATCGTATGGTGCAATATACAAATTCCAAAATCAAACTTTTAAAAAAGGTAAATATAATGCAGTTGGCAGTATTGACAGTGATTTACCCTTGATTAGTTATAATCTATAATATTACTATAATCTAGGAACGATTAGCCATGGAATAGGAGTGGAACTGTATAGACCATTTGCTCTAGCTCTTTTTATAGTTACAGAGGATAATGGTCATTAATTCTGGCCTATCTATAATGAATGGACTATAATTAGAGAAAGAGTTGACAATAGATACTTTAAATACCCTTTACATACAAAATTGTGTAGCGTAGGTGCTGACAGAGATAAACAACTGTAACTACCCTGTTCATACCTGCGATTAGCCCATAATATATGTGTCGCATTCGTGCAACTAAGTAATTCACCCACCCCCACCCACCCTGACAGATTAACCCCCACTCAGCCACCCTCTATACAAACCCCTCAACTCCAAACCCACCCTGCCACCACCATAGCCTCCTTTCCAACCCAACCAACCTCCCCAGAACCCCCATGTACCCACCCCGATCTCCAACCACCCACCAACCAGCTTCCAACCCCGGCCTCTCGTCAGCCCACCTCCAACCCCAACCTCCCATCAAACCACCTCCAACCGCACCCCCTCCCCTTGCAATACCCCCCCCCCCCCTCCTTACCCCTCCCAGGCGGGCATTAGTTTAGAGAGCTTACACAGTGGGCCGAGTGAGGCTCTATTATTCAGCGAGGACACGCTAACATGAGCAGGGTGGGGGGGTGGGAGATGGTAGTGGTGGTGGTGGAAGAGGAAGAGAAGGACAAGGGTGGTATTGGTGGTGGTGGTAGTGGTGGTGGGAGGTGGAGGACGGGGGGGGGGGGAGACAAGAAATCATGATAGGAAGATCAAATAAAAGGAAGACAGTATTTTAGACCGAGTTCAAAGTAACATAACATGGGAGGCGGGGGAGGACCGAAGGAGGAATTGTGAGGCGGGGGAGGACCGGAGGAGGAAGTGTGAGGCAAGGGAGGACCGAAGGAGGAAGTGGGAGGCGGGAGAGGACCGAAGGAGGAAGTGGGAGGCGGGGGAGGAACGAAGGAGGAAGTGTGAGGCGGGGGAGGACCGAAGGAGGAAGTGGGAGGCGGGGGAGGACCGAAGGAGGAAGTGTGAGGCGGGGGAGGACCGAAGGAGGAAGTGGGAGGCGGGGGAGGACCGAAGGAGGAAGTGGGAGGCGGGGGAGGATCGAAGGAGGAAGTGGGAGGCGGGGGAGGACCGAAGGAGGAAGTGAGAGGACTGAAGGAGGAAGTGTGAGGCGGGGAGGACCGAAGAAGGAAGTGGGAGGCGGGGGAGGACCGAAGGAGGAAGTGGGAGGCGGGGGAGGACCGAAGGAGGAAGTGGGAGCAGAGGGAGGAACGAAGGAGGAAGTGGGAGGACCGAAGGAGGAAGTAGGAGGACGCAGAGAGTACACCAAAGGATACATTAAGGAAGAGGAAAGGGAATATCAATGTCTTGACATTTGAAAGTCTCCACTGAGCGGTGTCCACAAGGGAGAAGGTTAACGATTTACAAGCACTAAAGCCAATCGAACAGGGCAATATCCAGGGGAGGCCTCATAGGCATATGATAAAGAGTTGCTGGAACTCCTGTTTCATTTGTCTGGCTTCCCTCACTGTTTCTGTTTGTGTCTCACCTACACAGAGAGCATACAGCTACCTCTCACAAAAACCTCCTCCTCCTATTCATTTCACTACACTAAACAAGCACATCATTCTTCTTTTCAATACTGTACACCAAAAACATAATAGTTTAATTTGGCTCTCTCACTCTTTCAACTTTGGGGGAAACGCTTGCTGCAGGCAGTTTTGCCTTGTGTCTCCTTTATACAAACAGAAAACAGAAATACAAACAAAAAAGTGGATAATAACCCAGGCCAAGGCGGTGGGTCATTCAGTCTATGGCTACATGACGATGAAGGCTTAGAGATCGACTCAAAATACACACACCGTTGCTCAAGGGAGACAGTAACAACTTATAATAATGTAAACAAATATTATACTGTATATATATATATATATATATATATATATATATATATATATATATATATATATATAAACCCACATCACAAACGGGGGCGATCTTGGATCACTGAGGTGAAACGAGGCAGGAGGAATACAAGAGAAGTCAGCAGAACACAAAGTCGGCCAGTACGTGAACTCAACACAAACTCGGCCTAACCTAATATCCTTCCCTAACCTAACTTATTCTTATTTGTGCCATGAGGGGGGGGGGGTATTCTCCCTTGTTTTGCTCCATTAGTTTGGAGTTTTACGATGGTTAACCTATTCATTTGACAATAATAAGGCGCTTCACCCCATTAAGGTGTTGATTTTGTTCTTCTGGGCGAGCGATAGCGAGCCTTTAACTTATAAGAAATCGTACTTCTGCCGGGATATTTTTCTATCAGCAAATGTATAAATTTAGCTTGAAGGGGGTCTGGGTGATTTTTTTTTAGTTTTAAGTGAAGTCTGGGAAGGTGCTTTTGTTAGCCTAGGGGACAAGCTAAAATACATTGCTCGATAATGGCAAAAGCAAGCAAAATCCTCAATAATAATAACAAAATATAAATCATAATAACCCACAAGACGTCAAACCAGAAAGTGTTTACCGTAGCAAACTTCCCCGTGGCCAATTTCACCTAACCTCTTTACCTAACTTTACTTAACTTATCATATAATTTATAAATCAAGTAATATAACTTGAGAAAAACCTCTGTGACGTTAACCACTCCGTTAGAACCGCATGGCTTGTCCTACAGTGACTCGCTAGGATCGCCAGGGCAGTGGATGTGGTTACAGTTGGTGTATTGTTGTGTGCTTTATTTCATATGAAAGCTCGTGTCATGGGCAGTCCAGAAAGGCTCTTTGTTTTCACCCATGTCAAGGCTTTATATATTTAATTGCAAAGTATATGTTTTATCATTAAGTAGTAATGATAGGAATTGAGAGAGAGAGAGAGAGAGTAGAACAGAGTGAGAGGAGGCGCATAGTGTTTTGTTATACTCGATGACGTCATAGCTGGCTGGCCTCGTCAGGATTCGTTGAGGGAGTTTTTTACCATGCTTTGTGACGTCATGTTTGGCTGGCTTCTTTAGCATTGGCTGGAGGACTTGTTACCGCTTTTTTCCCACGCGGCTCGAGCTAGTGCTAGTATATATACAGCTCCCTCGCCACTCTCTCCCTCAGATCTGGTTTCTAGAATGCATCCCTCTTATCCCTTTGATACCTGTCCCCCTGTCTGCACCTGAGAACCTTTTCCTCTGCCTATCTCTCTCATTTTCCATACCTTTCACCACCTTTTATTAATATTATATCCCCTCTGGTTAACTCTGCATAATCAGCTTCATGCTGGCCAGTTGTATTGTGCGTTAAGGTCTGATATAACCCATGTATGTTAGTTGTTAAGATAAGTTGATCACGAAGCATTGGTTGGCATTCATATTGTTCAGTACCGCTTCCTATAATTATTAGTGTTCTGCTGGATTAGATAATGCTAGACTAGGAGTCTGATACTATAAGGTATTGTTTCCGATGGGTGCTGGCTTTAGTTAAAAGCTGCACGACATACCTGAGAACTGGAGTTGATTGAGTAAATTCTAGTCTGTGTGCCATTGAGAGTAGAGAATGCACGAATGAGGGCTTTTTGCCTATACCATTCTGCACTGTTCTAGGCTCGGTTGTTTGTCTTTGAGGTACGCCAGGAGAACGCTTGATACTTCGGTATTAAGGTTTCTCAAGAGAGCTACCCTTCACCATAACGTAATATTTGACGCACAGACTTGAGATTTGCACTAGGCTATGCGGCATGCCATGCGCACCAGTATCTCGTATCATTGACTCTAGCTAGACTTTATCAGTCACAGTAGACAATTAAGTATATTAAACCAATTACTCTTTTTATGCATACCCGTTTATGATTACACAAGCATTTCGCAGCCTAGTTTGATGTATTGAGACACAAACGACTTAGGCTCTTTTTGTTGATAGGAATACTGCATTGTCGTGGCGATTATTATTATTGTTGTGGCGTTTAGGATATTCTTGGCTCCGACTGCATTATATCTCCTGCCTTTTTGTGTGCATAGCCTGCACGAGCATTGTTCCGCTGCCTGCCTTTTTGGGTTCCATTTCCGATTCGAGCATCTTGATAGCATCTAACATTTAAAGAAGATTCCTTGTTGGTGTTGAAGGACTTTAGTGCACTTTCTTTCATGCAGGAGTGCCTGACATTTATTGATTAAAGTAACGTAAGCTGTAACTTCTCTTACCACCTTACTTTGCATACCATAACCAAGCACCTTCTGTTATAGGTAGTAATAGGCTGTTTTCACATAACATTAAGCCTAGAGTAGACGCACATTTATTGAGAGTTTAATAACCTATTATTGCATATAGAACTCTGGAGAGTATTTGTGTTCTTTGTTCACTGGGAATATACATCAGAGGTTGGATCTAGCGCTTTCCGTTGTAGCATTTATGCCATTACTAGTCCAATGAATAAGAACCCTGATATATTTAAACCTCAGTCGTAACACCTCATACAAACCGCCCAACATCTGTTGCCAGGTTGCAAGACCTATTTTATGTTTAGTGTGGTGTAGTGGTTAGCACGATTGCCTGTTGATCACAAGGTCCAGGGTTCGAATCCCGGATGGTTTGTATTAGGTTTTTCTCAAGTGGCATTACTTGATTTAAAAAATATATGATTTCCCACGGACTGGGAGCTGCCTCTATATTTCACTGGTAGGGTGTGTGAAAATGCCTATGGGTGAGTGGATGTCCACCTAAACAGATCCTGGGTAACAGCTGTTGCCAGGTTGCATGACCTCTTTTATGGCCAGTGTGGTGTAGTGGTTAGCACGAGTGCCTGTTGATCACAATGTCTAGGGTTGGAATCCCGGGTGGTTTTTATGAGGTTAACTTATCATACTTCCGACTTCACCTAACCTCTTTACCTAACTTTACCTAACTTATCATACATCTTACTTCAACTAACCTCTTTACCTAACTTTACTTAACTTATCATACATCTTACTTCAACTAACCTCTTTACCTAACTTTACTTAACTTATCATACATCTTACTTCAGCTAACCTCTTTACCTAACTTTACTTAACTTATCATACATCTTACTTCAACTAACCTCAATACCTAACTTTACTTAACTTATCATACATCTTACTTCAACTAACCTCTTTACCTAACTTTACTTAACTTATCATACATCTTACTTCAACTAACCTCTTTACCTAACTTTACTTAACTTATCATACATCTTACTTCAACTAACCTCAATACCTAACTTTACTTAACTTATCATACATCTTACTTCAACTAACCTCTTTACCTAACTGTACTGAACTTATCATACATCTTACTTCAACTAACCTCAATACCTAACTTTACTTAACTTATCATACATCTTACTTCAACTAACCTCAATACCTAACTTTACTTAACTTATCATACATCTTACTTCAACTAACCTCAATACCTAGCTTTACTTAACTTATCATACATCTTACGTCAACTAACCTCAATACATAGCTTTACTTAACTTTTCATACATCTGACTTCAACTAACCTCAATACCTAACTTTACTTAACTTATCATACATCTTACTTCAACTAACCTCAATACCTAGCTTTACTTAACTTATCATACATCTTCCTTCAACTAACCTCAATACCTAGCTTTACTTAACTTTTCATACATCTGACTTCACCTAACCTCTTTACCAAACTTAAATTGGCCAAATTCACCTAACCTATTTACATAAGTATGATAAGTCTTATCATACTTCCAACTTCACCTAACCTTTTTACCTGCCTTAACCCAACTTATCATAGTTCCCGTGGCTGACTTCACTTCCCGGCCGACTTGAACTACTCCCAGAGGCCGAGTTCTCCTGCCACGGGAAGAAGGAGGCTGCCTGCGTGTTGAATAATGCAAGAGTCAACACGCCAGTATAGGTCGGCCAGAACACGCCAATTGGGGCTACAAAGGAATAGCAAAGGTAAATCTCTGTCAATATACCTAGCTTTAGGGGAGGTTCTTGGTTGTCAGGATCCCCTTCTTCCTCATGCTTAGTCCCATTAGTTTTAATTTAGGAGGAACCGGCCTTCGGCCGTGACCTTTATCTCGAAGGTCTTAGGGGTGTTTTGTTTGTTAAAGCTTGATAGAGATCTAGGAAGCAAGCTAACAACAATAATGTATGTATGTATGTATGTATATATATACTCAGGCACATACCCCATTGCTGGGGGTGGCCGACTCGAGACAGAATCCAAGCAGAAAGAACATTCAATGGTTCTAATTCTCAGGGTCCAGGACCATTTTTGCGCTCCCTCGGCCCTTTCTCTGTCTCGATAAGTAGGAGAATTTTACAAGGGAAGGAGGATTCCTAGCCCCCTGCCCCTGCAATATAATACTGTAATAATACTGTAATAATAATGATATGAATAATTTGGGGCAGATATAAATAGCCATATACTTACCATAACTTGTCTTAACTTATATACAAATATTAAAGAGAATAGCAAATAATCAAACGTAAATCACCATCTATGTATACAGTAGATAGCTACACAAAGTGCTTATATGGTATTGTAGCCATGATAATGCTACATGAGAATGTTCAGGTGAAGCAGATAATGACACGACTACAGACATAATCATAAGAGTGGTTCATTATCACAACAAATAAGTGCGAAAATACCTTCTTCCTTTTCACTGTAAATATGCATTGTCTAATGTTAATTAGACATAATTTGATGAAAAAGGCACCACAGTAGGAATAAGACAAAGACAAGCTAAGACTAATGCAAATAAAAGGTCCATAGTAGACTAAAGAGTCTTTTTAGCTGATAATGAAAAAGTTGAAAGGAGGTGGTTTAATATCTAGACTACAAAAAATTAACTTTTATTATAAGAGAAGGTGAAAATTTATGTGTTCGAAAACAATCACACCCTGTTCCAAATAGGTAGGCCAGATATCGTGAAACCTAACTTTTGTAACTCAAAAAGGGCTAGAGCATAAGGGCTGTAAATTTCAACACCTACAAGTATTTCATGTCTGACCTTTCCTAAATGGTAGAAATATTTGTTTGATTACTCTAGTTGTTTGTAAGTTAAAGTGGTTAATGTTAAGGAGTTTTGGCCTACTTATTTGGAACATGGTAGATGGATGCTCAATGTAAATCTGTATAATCAGATAAACCCATCAGAGTGCACAGTTTGGTTGTCGAGTATCTTCTGAATTTGACGGTTTTATTTTGAGCACGTACAGTCGCGCTAATAAGTGATGTCTCAGCACCAAGTATGTTTTGATCAATAATTGGTATCAGCAATATCTAAGCTTCATTTCTTCATATCGAGTGAAATATACAAACATGTTCCTACACCTACCCACCCTATTCAACATCTGACAGACATAAATACAGCACAAAGAAAGCCAAACGTAATGACTGTTGGGACATGACTTATTAGCGCGACCGTACATTTTGTCGGCTACATGTATATGAGCCTTGAATACGTTATAAATTACCGTAACATTTTGATTGGCTATTGATATATTATATTTTCATGTTTTAAAAATAGGACTGTACATGATTAGGAGCTCTAAGATACAAAATACAGTCATAATGAAAGCTAAAATTGTCAGATAGTAGACTCGATTTTACATATTTTAGGTCTCGGATAGTAAGGTACCAATATATCCACCTCTAAAGTACTCGTGTGAGACCGGCTTAAGTTTGAACACATACACTTTACCGTAACAGCTGATTACATACACTTTACCGTAACAGCTGATCACATACACTTTACCGTAACAGCTGATCACATACACTTTACCGTAACAGCTGATCACATACACTTTACCGTAACAGCTGATCACATACACTTTACCGTAACAGCTGATCACATACACTTTACCGTAACAGCTGATCACATACACTTTACCGTAACAGCTGATCACATACACTTTACCGTAACAGCTGATTACATACACTTTACCGTAACAGCTGAGCACATACACTTTGCCGTAACAGCTGATCACATACACTTTACCGTAACAGCTGATCACATACACTTTACCGTAACAGCTGATCATATACACTTTACCGTAACAGCTGATCACATACACTTTACCGTAACAGCTGATCACATACACTTTACCGTAACAGCTGATCACATACACTTTACCGTAACAGCTGATCACATACACTTTACCGTAACAGCTGATCACATACACTTTACCGTAACAGCTGATCACATACACTTTACCGTAACAGCTGATCACATACACTTTACCGTAACAGCTGATCACATACACTTTACCGTAACAGCTGATCACATACACTTTACCGTAACAGCTGATCACATACACTTTACCGTAACAGCTGATCACATACACTTTACCGTAACAGCTGATCACATACACTTTACCGTAACAGCTGATCACATACACTTTGCCGTAACAGCTGATCACATACACTTTACCGTAACAGCTGATCACATACACTTTACCGTAACAGCTGATCACATACACTTTACCGTAACAGCTGATCAGAGTGAAGCTGAAACTGATGTCAATCGAGCACTCTAGCGGCGGATTAATCAGAGTCAAGTATATAAGAAGGCAGTTATTTTGATTTGGATCTTGTGAATGGTAATATTGAAGAGTCATATCTAATGCAAAAATACAAGATTAGCAAGCTAGAAAGATCGGACATGGATAGGTAGATAGATAGCCTAGAAACAGTAGAATGTAGATAGATAGATAGATAGATAGATAGATAGATAGATAGACAAATAAGTGGATGGATAGATAGACAGATATATAGATAGATAGACAGACAGACAAACAGAGATAGAGAGAGAGAGAGAGAGAGAGAGAGA